>OX459050.1:19127012-19575650 GCA_949775005.1 Orthosia gothica | reverse complement strand
TGGGCCCGCGTGTTGGATAACGGCCTATTCTCTCTCATAGAGACGAAGCCTGTTGCCCAGCAGTGGGAACGTTGAAATGCTGATGATGATGATGATGATGATCTGCTAGATTGTCAAGAGTTCAAAATACATTTTGTACTTTTCGACAATCTATCGCTGATATGATGAATGTCAGTTTGACTAAGCTCTCTTGAAGTTATTTAGGCGAAGGATGAGTCATTTTATAATAAAATCTGTTATTAACAAATATGATGAATTAATAAGCAACGCAATTCGCGGATTCTGCATAATTGTGTTTATCAGTCTATGTATGTATGTTAGTTTGTTCCTATGTGGCGTTTCCAGAGACCAAACGCGTTGGCCGATTTTAATTATTCTTACGTCAATCGATTCGTCTTAATCTTGCGAGTGTCACTAGCTACATTAAAATAGGAAAATAGAATAATGGCGGCTTTTGGGCGCCATATTGTGGGAGCCCATTTTTTTTTGTTCCAATCCCATCGTGTGGGATTTCAAAATTAAGGGTTTCAAGAGGCGATTTCAAAAATATATAACATTTATATTTTAAATGACTGCACTGCACGATTTTTTTCTTGTTTACGTCTTTTAAGTTCGCTTTTTTGTTTTTTTTTTTATTGAATAACTAATTCGCATCGATTGATTGGCACGGTTGATTTTATAAAATCGTTTTGTAGAGTTATATTTATGTAAGCAAAAAAAAAAACTAAGTGTCTGCCAGAGAGGAGCTCGTGGCTAAATAATAACAGCCGCACGGGTCGATCTTCAAGGTTAAGCAACGCTTGCCGAGGTCGGTTCATGGATGGGTCACCATCTTTAAATAGCGAGTTTCTTCCGTGCCTTGGAAAGCACGTTAAGCCGTTGGTTCCGGCTGCCTTTTGCAGATCTTTGACAGTCGTTACGGGTAGTCAGAAGCGGGTAGACACCAGTCTATAGCCAAGGGGTATCGTGTTACCCAGTTACTGGGTTGTGGAGGTCAGATAGGCAATCGCTCCATGTAAAACACTGGTATTCAGCTGAATCCGGTTAGACTGGAAGCCGACCCCAACATAGTTGGAAAAGGCAGGCAGATTGATTGATCCGTAGTTGTCACTTTTATCGTGGATGAAATTTTGACATACTGTAGCGGCTAGGGCTGCGCAGGGTAGGCTGCGCAGGCCGCTAACTGATAAGTAGGTAGTTAGGTAGTAGGTAGATGATAAATGAAACAGCTGGACAAGTTAATACATATGTTTAAGTAGGTAAGATCCACAGTCAGGTCTAGGTTAGGAACTTACTAATTGTGATATTTTAGCATCACTCGACTATTTACAGGTAAGACTCTCTCAACGCTATAATACTTACCTAATTACATAAAAATATAGGAGGTTCAATAGGTGTTCGAGTTCTACTGATATAACACATTAGTTTTTTTTTGCTATTTCTGCTTATTGCCTGAGAGGCCTCTGCCTAGAAATGACACAGAACACTGTGTCATTTCTAGGCAGAGGCCTCTCTCCACTCCTTCTATGCAAACACTAGTTTACAAAAAAAAAAGTCGATTTAATAAGTCGCAGGATACAGAACCGCAAGCTGACTGCCCTAAACCATGTGTCCTCCGACTGCACAGCATAATTTTCTTCTTGTTTACGTTTTTTTAGTTCGTTTCTTAAGCAGTCGGGTTTTTGAATTTTTTAATCAAGTTTATGCTTACGACTCTTTTTATTTAATAGTTATATTTTTTTTCCCCTCTGCAGCAGAAGGACAGATAAGCAAAATCCCGGAATAGCAAAATCCCAGATTAGCAGAAGGACAGATTTGCATAAAGGCAGAAGTACAGACCCACACAGAAAACAAAAATTAAATTGAATAGTTACAATTGGTAAAATTTTATTTGCAAGTAACTAGTTTTTTTTTTATTCGTTGTAAGCTCGCGTTTGACCACTATCTCGCCTAAGTGATGGTGTTGTCGAAAGTGAAGCACACTTGCCTAGAAAAAACCTATTCACTCTTGACCTGAAGACCCCTAGGTTGTAGCTATCAGGAAACAAAGACGCCGCGCCGGCAGGAAATCCACTCCTTAGCTGTACGCAAAATGAAAGTATTTTCAAAACGCTTTGTGCGTATGGGTGGGATATTCACCATGTACCGATGGCGCATTGGCGTACGTCTTGTTGTCCGATGATGGAAAGGGCTAGGCAGAATCAAATTGTGCAGTTCCATCGCACACTCCCCGAAATGTAACCGATAGAAAACCGACAGGCTGGCAACCTCCGGCCGTCGTCGGTGTTCAAGGCTCTGGAGCTTTCAGTGGACCAGCACATCGTTCCCTATCTGTCTTTTGGCCCGTCTGTCAATCAACCCAAGTGCATCAAGTTGGTATTTGGCAGATCCGTCCCAGAGATGAGAGCAGTACTCCATGCATGACCTTTAGATAATAATATATAAATCAAAGAGGTCACACATTGATAATAAGGTTACTAGGCTTTGTAACTTTTTTGACGGCGACAGTACATTATTAGCCCTTTTGCAAATCTGTCCTTCTGCTAATCTGGGATTTTGCTATTCCGGGATTTTGCTTAACTGTCCTTCTGCTGCAGAGGGTTTTTTTCGTATTACTTTCAAACATTTATGTGGTATATATTTTTGTAACCAACTCTAACTTGATTCTCCACTCGACGAGTATGGCAGAAAATAAATATCGGGACCACTTAGGAACAAACCTACATATTATATAGACTGATAAACACATTACTCTCCTTCAGCAGTCAGGTAAAAAAAATCGCCTTGTGATTACTATCATTGGGTGGCAGTACTAAAGAGACAAATGCCCTGGAAATTACCAATTTAAAATATCAGCAGATTTTAAAATAATTCACAAGCCTGCAACCATCTTAAACCTTCCAGTATTTAGCTTCACAAGAATGAAATAAAACTTACTGTTACATTTCGCGACTTGTCGTAAACGTCGTGTACGCCGAACGTCCAGTCTTGTCCGGTCCGGTCACCGGTGCCGGACAACCCGTCATATTGTGACATAGTGTAGCGTACCAGCCACAACACGTTTTGCAATGAAGCCTTTCTTTGATTTCACATACTGGTGGATGGATGACTGCGGTTTTTCTGTACTTTAATAATGTGTTAAAATCTTTTATATATTTTACCTTAGAAAAAAAATATACGTATTAATGCGGCGTTGAGTTCTTTTTATTTTTTATAACGCCACAATATCCTATTTGAGATTTTTCTGCTAGCAATTAACGGTTTTCTTTCTGAGTGGGCGGGAGTCAACTGGATACCAATGGCACAGGATCGGTCGATGTGTAAGTGCTTATGGGAGGCATGTACACTTACAGTGTTGGACGTCTTGACTGAAATGAAGATGATGACGAACCAGCTCATGTAAAGCAACCTTTCAAATCCGTAGAGCTTAAAACTCGTGTACCCTAGATCTCGTCGCTTCTTAATTCTTTATTGTACACAAAGCAAAATTACATATACAACATGAGTGATATTAATGTTGATGTACAAAGGCGAGCTTAACTCTAAGAAGAGTTTTCTACCAGCAAACCTTTGAATGATAGAGAGAGTTTTCAAAATGAAGAAGAGAAGTAGTCCAGTGTACAATTTTAGAATAATATAAAATAAATCATAAATATACATACATACATAAGTTCAAAAAATAATAATATATATATATAATATAATACCTATATACATAAACTAATATTATGTCATTCCGAAAGAAAATGATCCTTGATTTTCCTCTTGAAGACACTCAGAGAAGTGCTATCGCGTAGTGAATGTGGTAGAGAGTTCCAGAGACGCACTGCAGTAACAGAGAAGGAGCCATCATAGCGGCTGAAAGTGTGACGTGGGGTACGAAGAAGAAGAGAAGTGGAAGTGCGACAGGGTTTACCCCTCGGGACAAAGTACTCAAAGCATTCACGAAGGTATTGAGGAGAATTAGGATTGTGTAGGATAGTATAGAGAAGAGATAGGATATGGGTATCTCGACGACGCCGAATCGGCAGCCACTTCAATTTAGTCCGAAACTCCGACACGTGATCGTATTTACGGAGGCCAAAAATAAAGCGGATACACAAGTTCTGCAGTCGCTCCAGTTTATTTAGGAGTACCTCCGTTGCATCCAGAAAACAGACATCCGCATAGTCTATGAGCGGTAGAAGAAGAGATTGAGCAAGAGTGACCTTAGTGTGAAATGGTAAGAATTTTTGGAGACGTTTAAGAGACTGAAAAGAGTAGAAGACCCTCTTACTTACATCAGCAACATGAACCTCCCAAGAGAGGTTAGTATCCATATAGACGCCTAGGCTTCGCTTGCTCTTATTATTTGCGTAGCTAACTAACACTGCACAGTAAACTTAATTAAGCTCCAGAATATCATGCAGCACACAATTGAATGTTTAAGCTCGGCTGTTCGGTCAGTAACGAACGTATGGGTCTACGTCCAGTAGCGACCGCACAACATAGCTTGAGCGAGTTGATGGATCATAGTAAATACGGAGATGTGCTGAGAGAGGAGATCCGAGGATTGAAGATTGATTAAGATAGGTGGTCGTGCAAGTTATCCAGCAAGGTTAGAATAGACTACTTAATTAGAAAGCAGGGGCGTAGCTAACGCCGTATCTGCCGTATCAATATTACGAGGCTCCCGACGTGCGTAAGCAAAAATTAAAACTATAAAAAATTACCTAAGAACTTCGATAGGACATGAACGCCTGTCAGACCTGTCACTATTGTCCATAGAGGCAGACACTTTAGAAAAACTAAAGTCATCATCAGCTATAAATTATTTTACAATGCATGTCCTCGAAAAGAGCGGTTTTCCAAGCAGCCAAACTGTGCGGAAAGTGTCACTTTTTTTCACTAGTGCTTTTTACTTTTCTGTATTTTTTTAATTTTTAACTCCAACGTCAGCCCGACGCATAGAGTTTTTATTATTTGAGAAAAGTGTTAAAAATTAGTTACGTACAGATTATCATTCATATAAAAGGTAGAATAAAACTAATACTTAATTTTAGGCGTTTTTAATTACTCAAGATTTAGATTTTGATCAATAAATCAATTTTAAATATTAATTAAATATGTTTGGCAGAACGTATATTTTGCTCGTGCCTTATTGCGTTACGATGTGACAGCTATTTGCACATGCGCAGTAGATATGCCCGAGGAACTATTAGTTAATCTGTGGATATGCTGAACGCGCTTGAATAAGCCCGCCATTTTATTAATTTTATTTTATTATTTTTATTTATTTCCTCACACAATGCATAGTAAAATGTTGTATGATACACGTACGTAAGATGATTTCCGACTCGTATCGATTTATCCACTCACTCGCTTCGCTCGCTCGTGAATAAAAATGCCACTCATCGGAAATCACCTACCTTCCGCACTTGTAGCATAAATAACTATAATATATCAGTTTGCCGAAAAAAAGGCAAAGAGAATTGTGTGTATTTGAATTTGAATAGTTTGTAAAAATTTTGGAAAAGTGACCGATAGATAATTATGATGAATAAATATTTCTTTTAATTTCATGCAAACATTTTTTTTCTTTTGTGAGAAATCTTTATCCTTCATCACACCCCCCCAAACAAATTTTTATACAGGGCCCCGCCAAGGCACGCTACGCCACTGTTAGAAAGAGATTTATTTCTAATTTAGAACAGAATCTTGGACCAACCCTTCCTCCACAACAATTATTACCTACATTCTGCTAGAACTTGCAGTATTTTATTTGAATAGTTTCATGAGGATCGCTCCATCCCTTTGGTTTTCAAAGCTTGTTGGTTAGAGTGCTTTGACCTGGATTTGACATAGTTGCCAATTTATGTACGATGGCATATCCATTCGTTTCAATGCCCTGGGACTTCAAAATTTATAATTGAATCGTGCATTCACGTGTGGCGTCCCTGCGGTGGAAACCGTTCAATTATAGTTGATACAAACAACCTTTTCGTTGCCAAATGCGACATGATATGTTATAAGTGTACTTATACGAGTATGAACTAGTTTTATTAGAATAGGAATTGACGGTGACAGCTGCTGCGAAAGGTCGGGTATCAAGGGTTACCTGAAAATACTTTATGGCCGCATAAACCAAGAATAAGATAAAGCTTTAGTCATTTTTAGTATAGTAATTGTTTCAATTAGATCTACTACTGCCTTTATCATTTATTTTCATGTTTTATGAAAATAAGTTAGGTAAAGGTTTGGAGAATTATGTATTTATTTATTTATTCATTTACACATACAATTGTTTTTACAGGTAGAACCCAAGGTAACAAAAGTAGTCATACAATACGACACTCAGAGACGCCCCGTAAAACTGATCACACACCTACTCACGTCCATGTTTGACCAGTCCCAAGTAACGGCTCCGGGCGTCCTCACAAGTTAACTAGAGGACAACACAGTAATTGTCACCCTCTGGAATTCCGCCAAAGAGCAGGTGAAAATGTCCAAGCGCTGAGAGATGCTATTAATAATCGTAACAGCCCGACACACTGGTGCAAACTTTAATAGGTTTGTACGGAGTTTTCTCCCTCGGCCCCAACCTTAGCCTACTGTTTGGAACGAGTAATCCCAACGATTCTAAAATTTGTGGATTGTTTAGCATCCCCCGAAAAACCATAAAAACGTATTTTACCAGGGCAAGATTGCGCCTCACCTCCAACCTATAGTACCCAACCATCCCTATTACAAAGAGAGTTGGGTACATAAGCGGGTAAAACGGATAGACGCCAAATTGCCTCATGTATAAGTACCGTGTAAATTTGTTCTGCATCTTTTCCACCATCTGAGAATATTTCATTTCATAAGGATTCCAGATGATAGCACTAGTTTCCAAGTTGCTTCGCACCAACGCGTTATAAAGCGATTTCACTGCTGCCATGTTAGTGAATTCACGGGTTTCACGCATGACAAACCCAAGATTCTTGAAGGCCTTTTTACATACTTGCACGATATGAGCTCGAAACGACAGATCCTCAAAAAAAGTGACCCCAAGATCTCGCACCGACCTCACCCGCAGTATAACGTGACCGCCCATATTATATTCGTGACGTCGGGGTACCACGGCCCGCGTGAAGGACATCATATTACACTTTGTCACATTGAAGTTTAACTTATTTTCTATACTCCACGCTACCACCCGATCGATGTCACGCTGAAGTTTTTCACAGTGCGACTCGTTGCTTATCCGCATGAACAACTTCAGATCGTCAGCAAATAATAGACAGCCAGCGTCTTCAATGATCTCCGGGCGATCATTGACCATGATTATGAACTCTAAGGGTCCTAAATTTGTCCCCTGGCTTACCCCCGTAAGGGTGCAATATGGGTCCGAGGTGTAGCCTGCGTATTCCACCATTTGCTTGGGGTTGCCCAAGTAGTTGGCAAAGAACCTTAGAAGGGCAGGCGTAAAACCAGCCCTCGCAAATTTACTTAACAGAATATCATTATGGTTGAATGTCAGAGTACTACAAGGTACTACTCCTCTGCTCAACCTGTTGGTGAATACAGGCGTGATCGTTCATGTAAGTTGCGTAGAATCAACGTTAGGACTTAGGACTTAGGTCATGGACGAAGGTTACCCATGGGTAAAGTCAGCAATTTATTACGACACCTAACTATGCACTAGCTGTATATAATTGATTTTATTTCTGTAAGTTGGTTTGTACAAACACATTTACATGCCGATATTTTTTTTTTAAACTAGATGAGGTCGACGTTTCCTATCTGACTACTCTGAGAAGAAAGGCCGAAACAAACTCAGAGGTCACATATCTTTTAAAATCCAGACAAAATCATGGTTAGATCATGTGAAGACTTTGAAGATTGATGTCTGAAATGGTCGTTTGAGGAAAGAACCAGCCAGATTGAGTTGACCTATCCAGTCAGTGCACGCATCTGTCAATAACCGTGCAGCTCAACTCAGAATTTAAGGAGCTCAATGATACGCCGAACAATACCAAATAAAGAACTACTAATTAATTGGAGCAGCTTAATCCCAAGCCTTTTTCTCCTCAACGTAATCATTAGCGGTGTAAAACGCTTTTTGGCACAACTTGCGTTTAATAAATGATTTGAATGTATCTTGTACGTGGCTTGGAAGCTTATAATAAAAGCACATTGACATCTAAACGAGCCACCTATTTTCTTGAGCCTTGCTGTAGGTACTAAAAATTTGTATTTGTTCCTAGTATTTAGGTTATTAATATTTTAAACAATTTTATATTTACATGGGCATATAAAAGATTTTCATGAATATATATTATAATGTCCTAAATTCTTATAGGTTTTTAACTATCTCCGTAACTTAGCTCCCCGTACTACCCCATTAACAGATGTCTCACAGTCTATTGCTATCGGTACACGCCATAACCATGTGAATTTGTGTAGAAACCCTGTCAGCTGGCACGGTGCCAACTGCCGACGAGGCTGAACCGCCTCATAGCGCTCAGTGGGACTTCTTCATACTCTCAGTTGAGTTTTAACTTATATTTCTGTTTGTTCTATTTAGTTCTGTTTCTGGTAAATTAGTACTCTATTTAGGTGTCGACTCGTGACAGTTATTGTTAAGGCTTAGTGAATATTTACGGTCTTGGGAACTTGAAAGATTATTCGTTGTTTTCAGTAGAGTGAATTGCTGATGTAGTCTTGAGGACCTTAGGCACAGTAAAAATATGGACGAACAGTACGGAAACTACCTACAAACGCTCGAAACGGCACACTCACACAAACATGCGCATCGACGAGACCCCTAAGCGGCTTGCACTTGTTATGTTACCCGACTGCCGAAGGAGGGACTGCCGGTCTGGTTTTGGACAGCCAGCTCGCGCATAGGTATCCTCCGACTGCACAGCATGATTTTCTTCTTGTTTACGTCTTTTTAGTTGGATTTTAAGCAGTCGGGTTTTTTTGTTATTTTTAAATATATTTTTTATTTGTATATTTATACTGTGCCCCAAGGTGCCTGTTATTTTAAATTCTTTTAGGCTTGTTCTCTCTTCAATCACACATGTCATTTTGGAGTAAAAATGCAGAGCTTTGATTAAATTATTGTGATACGACTCGAGAAGGATTTAGATATTCTGTGTTTCTGCGACCAATTTAATCCGGTTGCAATTTTGCATCCAAGTAAGTTCCACACTCGTATTTCCCTTGGTCGGTAGTACAAAGAGATAATAAAACACACAATATCCTCTGATAGGAGACTTCAAAGAATACAGATATTCAAATGACCTGATCTCACACATGTCTAACGCCAGGTGACGACATCTCCTACAATAACTCTCAGACATCGCGAGAATTTGTAAACAACGCATTGCCATTGACGCATTTTTGTCAGAATGTACAGTGATGGGCGATTATAATAGTATGCTGCATTAGCTGTGTTGACAATCGACATTTACTAACGGCGGTTTCAGAAGGACCAGTTTCCACAGTTCTGCGTGAATATCTCCCGCCAATAAAACACATAGGTCCACTTACTACCTACTTTAGAATAACCAATGGCCTCAAAATGTAGAGCCAAATTTGTTTCAAAGGGAACTAACAACTTGAAATCCCTAAACACGTTCGTTGCATTACGAGATCTATCAGATCTCTTGCAGGACTTTTGTATTGTGCGTTGAACATAATCGTGTTGTTTCACTCCTTGCGGGAGGATCTAACGTGTAAAGTTCTTTAGGTATGAGTAGGACAAATATACATATTTGCTTCCTACTTAAAGCTGAATTCAAGGACATTAAAAAAGAAATTAGAGATGGATTAGGTCCCTAACGCACAGTACTGTAATTATTTTCATTCCTTGCGTTAGGAGATATGTCGGTACTCATGGAATCGTACGCCTCGTAGACGCAAGAGAGGGAAGGTGGGCGGCGCGGGCGCTGCGTGACTCGTTTTAGTGTTGTCCTAGCATCGAAATTGATTGCCTGAAAATTTTTGGTTGTTTTTGAGATTGTCTTAGCTTAGTAGCATTTCTGGAGGGCTTTGGTACTAATCTCTAATGCTAGAGTGTTTTAATTATGTAAGCATTATACTACACAGGGGGGAGGGGGGGGGGGGGGTTAACATCACTCTCTGGTATTATATAGTTTCTGGTAGCCTAAATTTCGGTTATTAAAACAAAAACGTTGTTATAGTAAACTTACAAGAGACCTGTGACATCCAGCTTTTATTTAATACCTCCGTATATTTTTTTAAAGCAACAACAGCCTAAGAATAAAAATATACATAAGACACTCGAATAACGAAACTAATAAAATTAGATTCCATCGCATTTACTTCACTGACATAGTTGCATGCTGTTTATTTATACAATGCATTTTATTACAGAATTACCCGAAGGAAGATGTACTGATCATGTTTTCCAACGTGGCGACAAAAAAAGACGTTGTGTGGGTTGTTACGAAAAATTACGACGCACATTAAACAGCACTGACGCTTCTAAAAAAACTAAACGAATTGTTACCATTTGCGCGCAATGCAAGCAATCAATGTGCTTACCATGTTTTAATGAAAAACACTTTGCATAATTAATCAAACTTTTTCAATCGACAACTGAGATATTATTTTATTCCCATCACTACTTACTACACATATTGAACTATCTTCGGTTGCGGTACGAGATACAATCGATATAATTTTTTTTTTTGGTATTTGTAGTTTATTCAAATGTCATAACTGCGTGCGAACCTAGCAAAATATAAAGCAATAGGCTATCTTTCACCCACAAAAACTTCAAAATATATTTGATTGTTTTTTTGGAAGATATAGATTATTTTCAAAACTGTATCTTTAGGAGACTGATTAGGTCTCAAACGCACCAAAAGGTAGGTTAGTTTCGAGATCTTTTAGGTCTCCAAAGCACCAGCTGAAAGTTCTTTGAAAGTGATGGCGCAGGGAACGTGTTAATAGATTGCCGAAGTGTATTAAAGCAGAAGAGACGAATTCGTGGTTCTATTCGGCTCTATGCCGGAGGTCTGCTTGTCAGTTTGAAAAGCTGCAAGACGGTATTTTCCATGCTAAAAAAAGCAACGCCAAATTTTCCGACCACCAGCATTGTGATTCCGAGCTTGATTCACTGTATCGGTTTCTCAAAAGCAATTTTTAGACTGGTAATATACCTTCTCATTTCCCGATGCATGCAACCTGGGTCGCGCGAGCGCCGCGTGACGTCGAGGGCGGTGCGTGCGCGCACACCGGCGGGCGCATCACTCGCACGCATCCTTCTATTGTTCTCGACAGTGCGTCAACAGACGGATCCACATATTGTGTCATCTGGCAAATATTTAGGCCCACCGCAGTCCGCAGATGATGCATTTTGTTTAAAGTAAGTGGGCATCGGATTATGTCATGAACTAACCGCAATCAGGGTCACTGGTGGACGTGCAAGGCTTACAAACATGGAGATAATATTTTTACTCATATCATCAGTCAACTTATCCTTAAGCTGCAGCTTGTTGGTTTTCTAATAGCACCGTTAGCTGGTGTCAAGAAGTGGCCATACGTACGAAATGTGCGAACTATTACATATGATGCCATCAAGTCTTCCAGGCGTTACCTCTCAAGCCGTTAATTTTCGAATATCAATCAAAGTTCTAACTTACTAACCAACACATTTATTGTAACATTATTTCATAATAAAGTGGGTCTAGCATAGCTCAACTTCAGCGGTGAACTAGATGTGTTCAGGCTGAATATAATTATTGTAGTATCATGTAACATATATTGTAACGATAGTAAATACGGATTGCTGATGCGATAGGTATGGAAAAGTCCGACTGCTCACATAAGGGTTGTGTCGAACATCAGCATCATTTTCAACATCAGCATCAGCATTGATAGATGCTGAAGTTCGAGTCGTGACATGTGACTGCAGAGGGAGCAGGAATTATGGCACGTGTTCTCTTCTGTTGCGAGTTTTGACCAATCATGAGGTCGACCGCGCTGATTGCGATTGTAATCAAACACAAACTTGTCTCGTCATTACTATTCATTACGTACTAATATGTCATTGCGGATGAAAGCGCAGTTATTGTTTTTTTCGTAAAATGTTGTGAAACTTTATAAATAATGGCGCCTGCGTTGAAAAGAGGTATACGTAGGTACTCGTGCCTATATAATTTAATTGAGTGAATCAAGAAACCGCAAACTGTAACTTATGTAAAAAGGATTATTCACCGTAAGGACGTACCTACATATACTTCACTTAAAATCCCCTGAAGGTCAAACATCCTCATGAGTTTGTACTGTTTTGAACTAGTGAAAAAGAAAAACAAGAATCTTTTTCCCTGTTTTTTTTTTAAGAAAATTAAAAAAAGAACAAAGGAATATATATATATATATTATGATTGATAGGCTCGCGCTTGTCCACTATCACACTTGATGGTAAACGATGATGTGGTCGACGATGTAGCACGCTTACCTAGAAGAAACCTATTCACACTTGAGTTAAAGATTCCCAGGTTGTAGCTATCAGGAAAGACAGACTCCGGCAGGGAATTACACTTATTTCGTTCTGAAATAATTAAAATCAGCATCAGCATCAGTATCCGCTGATATCAATGACAAAAGATCAGCATCAGCGTCAGCAGATGTGAAAAAAAATTGCATCGGCAACGACCCTGGTTCACATGCTGCCTGGGTGGTGGGCACTGGTAGGATGTGCATGTGCGATAGGATTTGTATGACCTGCATTTTCATTCGAAAAAAGGTCGACTTCAAAGTTTTTAGACAGGCTTTTAAATTGGTAATATTTATATTTAAATTGAAGAAAACTCATGCCTGTAGTCGCCGGAGGATTATGTGGACGAGGTATAGTACAGCCATATTTCGATATCCCTTAAAATAACTTCACGCCCGTCTCCCCAAAGGGTTAGGCAAACGTGCACCTATCAAAAAAAGGTTTGTAAATACCTAAACTCGATTATTTTAATCTACAAAAAAGGAGATCCAAACGACGTAGGGAACTACAGACCGATAAGCCTGCTGCCGTCGATTTACAAACTTTTCTCGACAATTATTAACGAGAGAATAAGGAGTACAATAGAATCAAGGCAACCTGTGGAACTGGCGGGCTTCAGAAAAGGATTCTCTACTACGGGCCACATACATACGCTAGAGCTTTTTATAGAGAAATACCAAGAAATGCAGAGACCACTCTATCTTGCATTTATTGACTACCAGAAGGCTTTCGACACCATATCAAATGACAGCATTTGGGACTTTCAGAGATGCCAAAAAGTGGAAGAACAGTACTTAAAATCAATCAAATACAAGAAGAAAGAAAGAAGAAAGCAAGAAAGAATAGCAGAAATAGAGTAAAACTAGAGAAAACTGGCCCCTGGTTTCCAGTGAAAAGCGGAGTAAAACAAGGCGACCCACTATCCCCAAAATTATTCACAGCCACACTAGAATCGATAATTAAAACACTAGACTGGAGGGGATACGGCATTAAGATAAAAATGACTACCTAAGCCACCTACGGTTCGCAGATGATATAGTGCTTATTTCAGAAAGTAGATCTAATCTACAAACCATGACAGAATCATTAAACGAAGCTAGCAAGAAAGTAGGCTTTGAAATGAACCGTTCTAAAACTATGCTTATGACTAACAACACAAAGGCACCAATATCAATCGAAGGCAAACCTCTGAAGTACACAGTAGTATATACATATCTTGGTAAACAAATAGGGTTCAATCGAAATTACAATGACCTAGAAGTAAACCGTAGAGTACAACTAACTTTGAACAAATATTGGAGTTTAAGAGAAATAATCAAGAGTATTTATTTATTTATGTACACACAAAACACTTAACAGAGAAAAGAAGGAATACAGATAGAAAAGCACAAAGGTACTGCTTATTTCAATAGAAATTTCTTCCAGCAGACCTGCGACAGGAAAGTTGGATGATAGACGAAGACACAGTGTGTAGAAAGAAACAAGGAAACTTAAAATAGACTATTATAACTTAACTAATTATGTATAAATTACACATATACCTTAACTACATATATAAAATAAAAAATACATACAACATATAATATAATAATGTTATGGTAATGTTCTTTGACCTGTTTCTTGAATAAAGATACATTTTTAGAATCATGGATTTTAGGTGGATGTGAGTTCCACAGTCGTACCCCGTACAGAGAAGGAGTGGGAATAGAAATTAGTGTTGTGGGAGGGGTAATTTAGACGATGCCTTAGGTGGGATCTACACTGGACATCGGCAGTACGAGTAAAGGAAAACCGATCGCGCAGATATCCAGGGTACGTAGGGTTAAAAAGGATGTTGAAGAGGAGACATAATACTCGAGTGTTCCTGCGAAGATGGATAGGGAGCCACTAGAGATCCTTGCGGAACTGAGAGACATGATCGTATTTCCTAAGACCAAAAACAAAACGGATGCACAGATTTTGCAAGCGCTCCAGCTTATTTAAGAGCTCCTCCGTGGCATCCAGATAGATAAAAAAAGTTTAATCAAAAAATCAAAAAACCCGACAACTTCAAAAGCGAACTAAAAAGTCGTAAACAAGGAAAAAATCATGCTGTGCAGTCAGGATACATATTCGCGGGCTGGCTGACCATAATCTGGTGTATCCTCCGCCTGCACAGCATGATTTTTTCCTTGTTTACGTCATTTTTAGTTCGCTTTTGAAGCAGCCGGGTTTTTTTTTTTTTTCAATTATTTTGGTGTCGGCTTACAGTCTTGCCGGATTCAGCTGAGTACCAGTGTTTTACATGGAGCGACTGCCTATCTGACCTCCACACCCCAGTAACTGGGTAACACGGTACCCCTTGTCAAGACTGGTGTCAGATCTCAAGCTTCTGACTACCCATAACGACTGTCAAAGATCTTCAAATGACAGCCAGGACCAACGGCTTATCGTGCTTTCCGAGGCACGGAGGAAACTCGCTATGTTGAAATGGTCACCCATCCACGGACCGACCTCGTCAAGCGTTGCTTAACCTTGAAGATTGGCCCATGCGGCTGTTATTATTTAGCCACGAGCTCCTCAAATAAAAGGCTTTTTAACTTTTTAATTATTTTAAACTCGATTATTGTGATGGCGCAATTTAAAATTTAAACGTTCTTTCTAATCTAATATTTGTCTTTGACACAATTAATTTACACACACATTTAGACAGAAATAATTGCATTACATCAACTATTAATTTAGACATAAAAATACCTTTTTGTCTTTCCTACCTATTACTCATACTCATTTTGTCTGGTGCTGCTGTTTCAGCAGAACGCCGAGTCAGGCGATCGAAGCCACAGACATAAATCTAACTAGATAATGTAAGTCCCAACACCTGTATGAAAACCAAGCATTGAGCTAGGAAAAACATGGAGGCGCCGCGATGTTCTATACATACATTAGCTATAAAACAAATATGAGTGAAATACGATACAGAATGTGAAACATCGTTTTGTTTCATTCTTCCTAATGTAGTAATCGTATTTGACAAAAGAGACAACAATATTTCAGTTGTTGGTCATTATGGCAACATTTTGTTATGACGTAGTGACAGTTGTAAGTACGTGCAATATTCGCCATTTTATGTGACGAATTTTGTGGTTGTGTTCGTGGTAGTCCTGCTGTCAAATGGTTGTTTACTTTTTGTATTATTAATGTGTGTGTGTTCCGTGATTAACACAACCATACCATTTTAAGTGACATTTTAAGGTTTAGGTAGGCACGTTTTTATTGTAGGTATTTCCAGTCCATATTATTTATTATGTATATGAAACCAAGCGAGCCACTTTTTCACACACAATTTAAAAACAAATTTACTTACCAATGAAAGAAAACATTTCCAATGCCTCGGCGAACTTTTTCTATACAGTCTTTACAGCTCAATATGGCATAAAAAGGCATTTTTCTAGATTTCGGTGGATTTCCGGTGCTGATATTGCTAAATGAAAAGCTCAAATTACGATCATTGTTCGTACATTTACACCGTTTTTTGGCACGCGAAGTACATACAATCGCGTCATCTAGTTAGATTTATATCTGTGATCGAAGCACCTGACAATTACTGACGATGCGCTGAATATGACACCAGTAGCCCAATTATATGGGCCGACGATGCAGTTGTCACACGCGCTTCGAAGTAATTGCTGACTGTGCACAAGTATTTGTAACGAAATAGGCTTAGTTTTAATAAAATGTCAATCTGAAAATAGATACTATTATAACTATTTTTATTAATTGAACTAGTTTAATACCTTGGATTTTCTTACTATTACCGAGTTAGTAGCTAAAACGAGCCAATTACGTATGCCATACTTTAATTTAACCTCAAGATATTAACTAACTCCGAGTTAAGTTTATCGCGCTATTGGGCTTTATTAAGCATATTATTCTCAAACTCAAAACATCTATTTCAATGAAACTATTTAGGTATATGCTCTTTTCAATTGTCAAGACCAGTCACTCAAAAAGAAAAAGCTAGTTGTACGTTATTCGTACCACGAATTTTTTTTTATGGTTATCTATATCTATAAAAGCGAAAGGTGACTGACTGACTGACTGACTGACTGATCAATCAACGCACAGCCAAAACTGCTAAACCTAGAAGCATGAAATTTGGCAGAAAGGTTCTTCAAGTGACGTAAGTGTGCACTAAGAAAGGATTTTTGGAAATTCTACCCCTAAGGGGGTAAAAAGGGGGTTGAATGTTTGTATGAAAAATCTAATTCCTTCGACCAAAATTCTTGAAACTTAGCACAAATAGTATTCTAAGTAAATGATAAAGATTGACATTATTAGTTTTTCAAAACTACCCCCAAATGATGATTTAGGGGGTGTTGAAGTTTGTATGGAAAAATCAGATTTCTTTGATCAATAAACTTGAAACATGCCACAAATACTTATCTAAATGAATAATAAAGGTTGCTACTATTATTTTTTCAAACTACCCCCAAAAGACGATTTAGGGGTGTTAATTTTTTTTTTGAAGAATCTTATTATTTCAGTTAATAAACTTGAAACTTTACATAAATACCAATCTAAATAATTACTAAAGGCTTTCATTGTTGGTTTTTCGAAACTACCCCCAAAAGATGATTTAGGGGATGTAATTTTTTTTGAAGAATCTGATTTCTTGGGTGAATAAACATAAAACTTGATATAAATACCATCCTAAATAAACAATAAAGGTTGTCATTATTAGTTTTTTGCAACTACCCCCAAAAGACGATTTAGGAGGTATTACAGTGTTTTGGAAAAATCTGATTTCTTGGGTCAATAAACTTGAAACTTGCCACAAATACTAAACTAAATGAACAATAAAGGTTGCTATTATAATTTTTTGAATCTACCCCCAAAAGACGATTTAGGGTTGTTAATTTTTTTTTGAAGAATCTAATTATCTAAATAGACAATAAAGGCTTTCATTGTTAGTTTTTCGAAACTACCCCCAAAAGATGATTTAGGGGATGTTCAATTTTTTGATTAGTCTGATTTCTTGGGTGAATAAACATGAAACTTGACATAAATACCATCCTAAATAAACAATAAAGGTTGTCATTATTAGTTTTTTGCAACTACCCCCAAAAGACGATTTAGGAGGTATTACAGTGTTTTTGAAAAATCTGATATTTAGGGTCAATAAACTTGAAACTTGCCACAAATACTAAACTTAAGGTTGCTATTATTATTTTTTGAAACTACCCCCAAAAGACGATTTAGGGGATGTTATTTTTTTTTGAAGAATCTAACTTCTTGGGTCAATAAATATGAAACTTTGCTTACATACCAACCTAAATAAACAATAAAGGTTTTCATTATTAGTTTTTCGAAACTACCCTTAAAATACGCTTTCGGGGTGGTAAAGATTTTTGATTACTTTTACTGCACATGGCTTCTTTTTAAGATGTAGGGGAGCACTTAGGAGGGATTTTTGGAAATTCAACTTTAGAAGGGGTTAAAAGGGAGACATTTATTTGTATGAAAAATCTTATTCCTTTGGCAAAATAATAAAGGTTGGCATCATTAGTTTTTCGGAATTATCCCCAGAAGACGATTTAGTGGTGTTAAAGTTTCTTTGAAGAATCAAATGGCACTAATACGGGGAACTACCGAACTGGACCGTTTGTCTCAGGTAAACATAGTTGTGAGTGACGTTTTAGTGTTGCGTAATTTACGCTGTATTAGGTTTTTGTGTTGTATCGCGTAATTTAAGCAGCATTCGTTTTCATACTAAAGAAATTTTTGGGCCACCCGAAATTATGCGTCTCAAAAAACCCGACCAGTCTTCTGCTCCTTCTATACATATAAAAAAAATATCTTCTTCTATACATATAAAATGCTTTGTCCTGAATGACTGGCTGACGGATCAACGCACAGCCTAAACCGCTGATCGTAGAGACCTGGAACTTGAAGAGTATGTTCTTGTATGACGTAGGCATCCGATTAGAAAGGATTTGTCGAAATTCTTCCCCTAAAGGGGAGAAAAAGGGGGACAAAGTTTGTATGAAACATTTAATTCCTTCAGCTAATACTCTTGAAACTTGGCATAAATAGTAATCTAGGGAAATGATAAAAGGTTGACTTATTAGTTTTTTGAAACTACCCTCACAAGTCCTACCCTCGCATTAAGGGGGTATTGAAGTTTGTATCGAAGAATTTTATTTCATGGGTTACTAAACTTGAAACATTGCACAAATACTAACTTAAATAAATTATAAGGTTGTTATTATTAGTTTTTCGAAACTACCCCCAAAACAGATTTACGGGGGAGTTAAAGTTTTTTGAAAATTCTTATTTATTGGGTTAATAAACTTGATACTTGACAAAAATACCAACCTAAACAAACAATAAAGGTTGATATTAATAGATTTTCGAAACTGCCTCCAAAATACGATTTAACAGGTGATAAAGTTTTGTTAAAGAATTTTATGTCTTGGGTTAATAAACTTGATAGTTGACATAAATACCAACCTAAGTAAACAATAAAAGGTTGTCATTATATTTTTTCGAAACTACCCTCCAAAATAGGATTAAGTGGGTGTTAAAGTTTGTTATGAATCATACTGGACAAGGTTTCGTTTTTGATGTATGATGTGGGATCTAGGGGAGCACGAAGAAGAAATTTGCGGAAAATCAACCTTTCACCATCATTTTCATTTCAGCCCAATAACGTCCACTGCTAAACATAGGCCTTCCCCAAGCGCCGCCACACTGATCGGTCCTGTGCGTTTCGCATCCACCGGACTCCCGCAGCCTTGACCAGGTCGGACTTCCTAATTTGCGTTTTCCGGATCGCAGTCACCACTGAACTGTCAACCTTTAAGGGGGTGAAAAGGGGGCAATTTGTTTGTATGATGTTGTTTTGATTTGTTTGTACGTTTTTTAAAACTACCTCCCCCCTGATAGGGTTAAGTGATTTTAGTTTTTTTGAGACATCTTACTGAGCAATCTAACTAAAATAAACAAAAAATTAAAAAGAGAAAAAGGGTATATTAAGTTTTAAGGGGCGGATTTTACTTTGTAGCGGTAACCTAAAATGTATTATTCTTTAAGTCAAATAACGTATCGTCCCAAACCTATAAACCGTAGAATTTTACAAAACCACATTTTTATTTGGTTTAATAACAGCTTATTTTTGGTTGCCATCACACGAACGAAGTCGCGGGCGGAGTTAATATTATAAATGTGAAAGTAACTCTGTCTGTCTCTCTGTCTACCTTTTCACGCTTAAACCGCTGCACCGATTTAAATGTAATTTGGTTCGGAGATATTTTGAGACCCTGGGCAGGACATAGGATAGTTTTTATCTAAACATACTTACGGAAATCATACTCAAGGGAGTGGAAAGAGGGGTAGAAGTTTGTATGGAAAACAAACAAATAAGCAATTCGAATTACTAATGCTTCGCAGACGAAGTCGCGGGCAACAGCTAGTTATATTATATATTTTCTGGCTAGTTGTGTCCTGATGAACCTCTCGGTGAAACACTTACATTACAAACGTTGTTTGACAATATACGTTGTTTGACAATATACGTTTAAAATAAAAAATTATATCAATTTGTCTCATCATTATCTAGCCCAATATGGAAACAAAAAAAAAATGGAAAGTTATGAGCGTCCAAAGTTCCATATTCCAACACTAATTTTAACGCATCTTTGGGCGAAAATAAATACCATAAGAAGAAGGAAAATTGCAAAACAGCCACCATACAGGGATAGATTAGGAGTACAACAATGCACATAATTTTATTTTGGACATTTAGTAGTTTTTCATGATATCCAGACTGCCAAAGGTCTGTTTATAAAATTTCGCGCGCTCGTATTCGTTCCAAATCATCATCCATTTCGAAGGAGATTAGTGAAACATATACCTCTTTAAAAAAAAAGTATACGACCAATTTAGAATCAATAATATGTAGAAATTTTGGGTTTTTTTATTAGTTGATATTTCTTTTTAAATAACGAGTAGATAGCTACTAAAGAGCGTCTTGCTCGGGGTACCGCCTTAAAAACTTATGAAAAACAAATTCAGCAGAAGTTGTACCGAAATGAGCAACTCCTTGCAAGTTCTATATTATAGTAGCGTTAAAATCCGGTAAGTAAACAAACAAATCTTAGCTGCTTGTCGTGTAACGCAGCAAGGAACATACATGTATCTATGTAAATTATGCATCACATTATGTATACACAGCTCGTATATAACGTAAAAGGTTCAGTATACACTCTCGTCGAGTGCCTGACGCTGCATTTCTCATAGTTTCGCCGAGCTTAGTTTAGTGATATTGTAGAACCTTAAGACGGGTTTATATCCCAGTCACGATACTAAAGTTTTAGTAAACATATAATATTGTATCCCTTTTAGATGATACATATAAAACGATTCTATTTTACAGATATCTGAGTACAAATATTACTACTAAGTAAGAGAGGAGCTCGTGGCTAAATAATAACAGCCGCACTGGTCGATCATCAAGGTTAAGCAACACTTGACGAGGTCGGTCCGTGGATGGGTGACCATTTCAACATACCTCTACAGAATTTCTTCCGTGCCTAGGAAAGCACGTTAAGCCGTTGGTCCCGGTTGTCATTTGAAGATCTTTGACAGTCGTTACGGGTAGTCAGAAGCCTTAGATCTGACACTAGTCTAGCCAAGAGGTATCGTGTTACCCAGTTACTGGAGAGGTCAGATAGGCAGTTGCTCCATGTAAAACACTGGTACTTAGCTTAATCCGGTTAGACTGGAAGCCGACCCCAATGAAGTTGGGAAAAGGCTAGGTAGATTGATTGAAGTAAGAAAGAAGACTAAGTAAAAAGTACCCGCAAATCTAAGCTCCGATATATACCAATTACTTACCGGAGCTGGCGAGATATTCCACCCCAATAACATCCGAGCTGAAATATTTTAATTGGATATCGGAAATATCTCCGTGAAATATCGATGGAAAAGTGTATTTCTGAAAGTGTTTCAGTTGGGCGGGCGCCGCCCAGCCACCGCCGCCCGCCGAGCGCGTCCGCCCGAGCGCGCTCAATTTCCATGGCTGTTCGCATCGCAGCCTTCGCGCCGCATTATGCAGAGCCTTCGTAGCGTGAATATCAGCTGGGAATAGATATAGAACCTGCTTAATTAGGTACGGGGGTCAACCTTTTATCTATGTATGGCCTTGTACATAATTAATTTACATTATGCTTGTTACACATAGCGACATAAAGTGAAAAGGAAATAACCTCAAAATAATCATAGAGACAATATCGGGCCACACCCTCCTCAACAAAAATATTATTATAGGTATATAATAGGTTGGGGAAAAAGTTTCTTCGCATTTTTTAAGAAAATTCTAAACATTTTTTAACATAGTTTATTTACAGTTAACTAAAGTATGTAGGTACCATTTTTAACCGACTTCAAAAAAAGGAGGAGGTTCTCAATTCGTCGGTTTTTTTTTATGTATGTGCCCCGATTACTCAAATACGCCTGGACCGATTTCAAAAATTCTTCTTTTGTTTGAAAGGGTATACTTCCTAGTTGGTCCCATAGTCATCAGGTCAGGATCTGATGATGGAATCCTAGAGAAATCGAGGGAACTCCTCGATTATTATAGGCAAACATATAGCGATTTTGGTATTTTCATCAACAATGCAATCATTTTCACTCAAAAAGTATCATTTGGTGAAGTGGAACTGATGAAGAAGACCACAGATGGCCACTGGAACTACTCAATGCTTAGTATATCACGGGCATAACATATCTTGAGTATAATGAAACAAATACTTATAAATAAATGTTACTGATGAATATGGCACCATCGAACTGATCTGATGATGAAGCCGGAAGGCACTGGAACTCTCAAATAAAACAAAGTATCCTAGTCGTGTTTGGGCTTATTGGAATTGCCATGAGATGTACTTTGGCAATAAATGATAATCATGTTAATTGGAGGTACCTACCAAAACTAAAAATAGAAAAATAAAAAACTTTTTAACAAAAAATCAAACCGACTTCTGGAACAAAAAACTACAAAACGAAAAATAAAATTATTTTCCGAAGTCGGTGTCGAAAAACGGAAAACAATTTTTGTTCGATAACTTCTTGCCATCTTGTAGGTAGGGACATGATCCCATTGCTATAGAAATTTTGGGACTTCTGATCAAAATACAAAAAATACTAAAAGTTTGCCGTATTCAACAATGTTAGGTATATGTTTTGCTTTGAAATCCATATGTTATCGGGATCGAACTATTATGAAGATATAGGTAACGATAAAGCCATATAAATTATTTATAAAATTGATGACCAACCCAATTTATCATATCAGTGTTTATGAATCCCATCTGACGATATTTGACAGTTGTTTGACTTGGCTATCATGTGTATGTGGCTGCGGGGTGCCAACTGAAAACCAGCGCTGGATGTCTGACGCCCAGCAAATGCTGAGTTGGTAACCCTTTCGGTATGGGCACGTTCAGCGCAATTTGTCTTTGCATTTCATTTTAGTCTTTTACTCCATGTTTGTTGCTTATCTTGCAGTCTTGCCAAGGGGTATCGTGTTACCCAGTTACTGGGTTGTGGAGGTCAGATAGGCAGTCGCTCCATGTAAAACACTGGTACTCCGGCTGAATCCGGTAAGACTGGCAGCCGACCCCAACAACAATTGGGAAAAGGCTAGGCAGATGATGACTCCATGTTTGTTGCTGTTGTGTTGTGCCTGTGTCGAATAAATATATTTCTATTGATAAATGATTTATTTCTGTAAGTTGGTTTGTACAAACACTTTTACATGTCGATCATATTTTTTAAAACTAGATGAGGTCGGCGTTTCCTATCTGACTACTCTGAGAAGAAAGGCCGAAACAAACTCAGAGGTCACAGTCTCTTTTAAAATCCTGACAAAATCTTGGTTATATCATGTGAAGACCATGTAGACAGCTTTCTGAAATGGTCTTGAGGAAAGAACCAGCCAGCTTTAGTGGACCTGTCCAGTCACTGCACGCATTTGTCAATAACCGAGCAGCTCATCTCAGAATTTAAGGAGCTCAACGATTCGACGAACAATACCAAAGAAAGGACATTCGGGTAGGCCGCATAAACTACTCAAACTGCCAGACCATGAGTAAAAACTAACTAAGATAAAATAAAAAACAAGAATCCACATAGTCTTCACATTCACAATAATAAAAATAAAATAATATAATACTTTAAAAAGTAAATATTCTTGTCATTGCAAGAAAACAAAAAAAATATAAAAATTAAAAACAAAATTCACGGTGCAAAATATAAAAAATCAAAATTAATTGGAGCAGCTCAATCCCAAGCCTTTTTGTCCTCAACGTAATCTTTAATAGTATAAAACGCTTTCTGACACAACTTACGTTTAATGAATGATTTGAATTTATTAAGACTTAGATCTTGTACGTGGCTTGGAAGCTTATTATAAAAGCGTACACATTGACATCTAAACGAGCTACCTATCTTCTTGAGCCTTGTTGTAGGTACTACAAATTTGTGTTAGTTCCTAGTATTTATGTTATGGATATCACTGTATTTTTTAAACTATTTTATATTTTTATGAGCAAATTATATTATTCTATTCCATTCTATAAAATGTCAAATTGATGTAGTAGGTATGTCAATTTGGTAACTAAATTAATTTCGCTGAGTGTCTAATCTAATCGAAGGCCTCACAAGAGACAAGATAGCCTGTCACCGAACACAGGCTCTAACGAGGTGTGACTGATCGACACATAAAGGTAATCCCTCACCGGCGCCGGCGGGGACGCGGGCGGCGCTATTCAACCCGTTGATTACGATGGGCCTGCCGATGGCGGCCCGAGCCGGTGGTGCTCAACCTTTATCATCAAACGGTTGGATATTATAGCTTTATAATTTGGTTAATGCACACAAGGTGGAGAAAGTAAAGCATGTTTTATTTTGAATCCCTCAGTCAGCTGAACGCCTGTCCGCTTAGGCATGAGTACCGTAAAAATGGGTCAGATGACCTTTCCAACAACAACTTTTTTCAATGTTTTACTAATGGATAACGTGTTACTCAGTTAAGTCAGTTAGTGGTCACTCAATGTTAGGTACTGGAGTTCAGTATACGATTCCACTGGTTACCAACCTGTGGTTGGACCACTAGAGGTCGGCAACCAGTGAACTGGTACCTGGTTATTGGAAAAAGGCCAGATAAATGGATTGCTGTCAAATAAGAAAATAAAAGTCACATTGTATTCGTGAAATAGGGATCGAACTGTTAATATACTACTGCACCTAATTAATATACATTTTTGTGAACGTTCTTACTATACAGGTTGTCTTTTGTTTAGGAAATGAGACATTTAATTAATTACTTTCCTCCCTACTCTTTGAGCACCGCTGCCTTGCTCGCGACCGTGCACCGGCGGTTGCTAACAATGCATTGTTCCGGCGCTTCGACAAAAAACCGATTCCTGATCAACGGTGAATAATTTACTTTGAAAACAAACGCCATGGCTTGCGGTGAAAATGTCGCGAACAGGGGAATAGCGCTGTGCGGTAATTTAACTATGCTATATGAATTTATAAGTTAGCATAAATTGTTTTTAAGAGCATCCGTGACCCAGTAAGAGCAGTGGTTGCCCAGTGGTATCGGCCGCGACTTCAAAGTTGTAGGTCGTGGGTTCGAGCGCAGGCAGGCGCTTTACTTTGTGTAAATTATTTCTGCACCACTGCTCTCAAAACGGTGAAGGAAAACATCGTGAGGAAACCGGCATGTCCTAGAACCAAAAATTTCTAAGACATGTGACATCCACCAACCCGCACTAGGCCCGCGTGGTGGATTACGGCCCATTCCCTCTCACAAAGAGGAGGCCTGTGTCCCAGCACTGGGCACATTAATAAGCTGATGATGTGATGATGTGTTATGTGACAAATTGGAAGTATTGGCTGATGAATACTAGTATTTACCAACATTGGGTTTTTCAATAGTAGGTATTATGTTTAATTTTAGTAAATCCATCCGGTGACATCGCGGCAGACCCAGGTGAAGATAGCGAGACGAACCACTAAGTCAATGGTCCACAATGGCCCTCAACCTCCCGGTTGCCTCCCGGCATTGACAGGCAGAAAGGGACGCCTTTGCCTTGCAGCGGAACTGAGTAGGCTGAAAAAAATAATCCTCCGTACGGTGAAGGAAAAATTGGTGGTAAAGAAAGCATATCTATTTACCTTTTTTCAAATATCTTGTATTTGTTAGAAGAAAATATGTACTTGTGAAATAAACTAACTGGGTGATGATTTGATGATATTTTTTTTTATTTTTTTATTTATTACCTTTTCCCGCGTCCTTTTTTCGTGGCCCACTACGTAGGTACCGATATTTTTTTGGAACAAAAAGTAGCATATAACAAACATACAATTGGCGCACGGTTGGCGCAGTGGTTGAGCGATTGACTGCTGCGCTGCGTGTCGCGGGTTCGATTCCCGCACGGAACAAATATTTGTATGACCTACAGATAGTTGTTCCGGCTCTGGGTGTTGTGTATGTGAGTTTATATGTTTGTAAACGCACCCACGAAACAGGAAGAAATTCCTAGTGTGGGGCAACGTTTTTTAAAAAAAAAGAAAAAAAAAAAAAAAAATTATATTTAAAATATAAAAATAATATCCTGAACGTAAAAGTGTAGTACGTACGCGCTACGCGAGCGCTACGACGTGCTACGCAACGCTACGCCGTGCTACGTCATGCTACGCGACGCCGCTGCTGTCACCATTTTCCTTATTTTCTACATTACCAACTATCAATGCTTTCAAAGTGTCCAGAAATGCTTTGTGGCATGCTCCTTGTAAAACTCATTTATGAATCAATAGTTAAACTGTTTTGTCTTTAATTAATACAAATAAAAATAAAATATAGATTAGAGTTAGATTGTGAGGGTTTACTTAAGAGAATTCAACTTGCAGTCGTTTATGCAATATGCTTACTTTTGTGATGCCTCATTGCATAAAACAACATGCTCCATTTTATAAAATGTTTTGCAGCTGCAATGGTGTGAGACAGCATTTTGATATTTTCTGCGGGAACTTAGCATCAGCCAATATCAAAATTAAGACTAGTCTGTGCGGCCATTTAATAAGTAATAATTGGTCCAATGGCTGCAATCACTTTTAAACTTATTTATATTTTTTATTAGCTCATATATTGTGAATGTTTTGTTCACTATTTAGGACATGGAGTTTCATGTGTCCTTTTTTAGGGTTCCGTACCCAAAGGGTAAAAACGGGACCCTATTACTAAGACTCCGCGGTCAGTCTGTCTGTCTGTCACCAGGCTGTATCTCATGAACCGTGACAGCTAGACAGTTGAAATTTTCACAGATGATGTATTTCTGTTGCCGCTATAACAACAAATATTAAAAACAGAATAAAACAAATATTTAAGTGGGGCTCCCACACAGCAAACGTTATTATTTTGCCGATTTTTGCGACAATGGTACGGAACCCTTCGTGTGCGAGTCCGACTCGCACTTGGCCGATTTTTTTGTTTACCTAGTATTTATGTAATATTGTATTGCCCGATTTCTGAATAAAAAATAATATAATAATGAATAGGTAAATCAAAGAAACATGTCCTTCATGCTAAGATGATTCATATCCACATAACAGTAGGTTAAAATACCTTTTACGACAATAATTCTCAGCATCTTCATATTTCATAAGAAATATTTACTTTTTCAATGTGGGCTGTGTTGATAAATGGTAAAAATTTGTGAATACAAAATCCCGTTAATGAGCGTTCGTAGGAAAGTGTCCAGTCATGTCTTTTAGTTGGGAAAGTGATGCGTCACTGTGAAGCTCGGGGTTGAGCAATATGATGAAAGGAATTTTATCTTCTTGCTCTTTTATTTTCAATTTCGGGTTGAATTGAGCTTAAGTCTAATCTTGAGGGATAACATTTGTATATAAATAATTAAAGCATGATTGGATGGGTTACGTCACAAGTCCAACAATATTGGAATGTGCTTTCATTCCGAAATGAGATAAGGGGTCTGAGCAAAGTGACGTACTATAGGCGATAGCGATTGTCGTAATGCCAAAATGTTTGATATTGTCCACGTGACGTATCGGTAGCGCATGTTGGGTTGTCCTTTACATACATTTTTAACTTATCGACAAATGTTATTACTGTAGAATGTCAGCTTATCTAAGAATGCGAATATTCTCGTACTTTAGTTCAAGTCGCAATATCATCTCAGCGACTGTTAATGACAAAAACATGTAAAAAATGTCGGGAAATCATTAGGAAAGGTATTTTTGACTAATTGAGACTAAGATAAGAGCGACTGTCCTAAAACAGACGTGTCTGACAAATCTATAATTTAATAATGTAGTCTCAACGACTAGTTTTTGTATTTTTTTAACCCCCGACAGAAAAATTTATGAAAGAAGGGGTATTTTAAGTTTGACGTGTATCGGTGTGTTTTTGTATCTGTGTCTGTGGCATGATAGCTCCTAAACGGATGAACCGATTTTGATTTCGTTAAGCTGACTTAATCGAGAGTTTTCTTAGCTATGTTTAATGAAAATCGGTTCAGTCGTTCTAAAATTATGGACGTTTTACTGTTTAAATCAGAGTGTTTTCGCAAGAGTTATAATTACGTGTTCAATAGATTGTCTATCGAAGCGTGTCTAATACTAGATAAATTATGTAGCATGAAATAACAATGTGTCGGAGGTTTTTAAATTTTACTTGTATTCTAAAACAGTTAACGAAGGATGTTTCTCCTTCAGTCACATACTATTCTTAGCACGTGTCACATAGAACAGATAGGAATATAAAAACAAGTGTGAAATGTAAGCAGACCATTATTGCTCCAACGTTTCAATATAAACAATTACCTTCGACGCTGCAGTCACTTTTTTTTATCTCCGACAGCTTCTTCCGACTTCGGAACGTTTTTACATACACTTGAATACAATTTACATAAAAAACAACGTTGGTTTAGAAGACAATTCTTTGAATGACAAGGGTACGGAGAATGACTTGTTTTTGTTCAGGAATAATAACTCAGAATAATTTGTTTGTTTTTATTTTTGGGGGTCTGGGTTTCCAGCGAGGTTATGAAGAGTAACTCAAGTTACTTAAGATCCTGCCCCTAGCTGGGACTGGAGCAGAGGGCTTCCACAGTAGTCCTCCATTGAGACCGGTCTTGAGCTTCGCGCTTCACCTCGCTCCACGCCATTCTCATCGCTTCAACCAATACGGTGCCTCGCCAGGTTTGACAGGGCTGGCCTCGCTTCCCTTTTCATTGAGGATTCCAATCCAAGGCCTGTTTAGGAATGTGATCGGAATCCCTCCGGAGAGTGTGACCAATCCAACACCATTTACGCCGCTCGATCTGGCGGGTTGATCGGGGTCTCGTGGCATCTGTCCAACAGCTCTCTACATTCGAGATGTTCTCGGGCCAGTAAATTCCGAGGATGCGACAAAGACATCGGTTGACGAAGACCTGGATTTGGCGTGAGATGTTCTTTGTTACCTTCCACGTTTCGCATCCGTAGAGCAGCACGGATTTTTCATTGGACCCGAAGATTTTAAGTTTAACCCTTAGGGTCATTTTCCGTGATTGCCACACAGGTCTCAGCTGTGCGAATTTAGCTCGCGCTTTGGCGATCCTTGAAATGATATCCTCTTCAGTTCCTACAGTCTATGACACGACGCTCCCGAGTTACGTGAATTTGTGTTACGCGTTCCACAACCTGCCGATTAATATCGGCACAGAGGTTGTTGAAGAATTCCTCACACCTGTACGTGTGCATCTCCTGGGTCTTTCGGATGTTAATTTTAAGCCCAGTTTTCACCGCCAGTAGTAACTCAGGTTACTGAATATAAAACCTGTATCTAAATTGTTAGATTTAAAGACGCTGCATATTTATAGTAGGATCCTGGGTTCGGTACCCGAGTCGGGCAAAGTGTTATTGGGTTTTTTCATATGGAATTTCTCAGTCTTAATAAAAATAATTGGGCTTCGGGCAAGCCCTATTATTTTTATTATTAAATTTAAATTATCGAATTATTTTTATTATTAAATTTAAATGATTGAATATTTTTTATTATTAAATTATTTGTATTCACATCATCACATCATCAGCCTATTAATGTTCCCACTGCTGGGACACAGGCCTCCTCTCTGTGAGAGGTAATGGGCCGTCATCCACCACGCGGGCCCAGTGCGGGTTGGTGGAAGTCACATGTCTTCGATTTTTTGGTTCTAGGACATTTAGTATTTGTATTAAATTATTCGTAATAATTATAATATTATTTTATTATTAAATTTAAATTATTGTTAATGTATTTTTAATTATATAGGCATTGTAATGTTTTTTTGTAGATTTATTTGTTTTACTTGTCTTGTTTAATATCCCTTGACAAATTATTGATGTTTTGCTATGTGTAATAGTGAAATTATTGACTCTCTGCACGTGTTGGTTCAAACTGTAAGTGCATTGAGTAATTGAGATAAATAAGTCTGGACTTGCCTGCTTGATGGCAATATATTACAATGTACTTAAAATGACCGGAGATATGTGGGTGTACTGTAGATGCACCACTGCCCAACCCTTCGGGGAATGTAGGCGTGATTATATGTTAATGTATGTGTATATTTAAAGTGAAAGAAAGGAGATTGGACATTTTATAATATTCTTAAATTGCTATTCTCATTGGCAGCTTTGGGAAACCTATATGAACAAAGCTCTTTCTCTTAATAAAATATTGCTCTGTACCAGAATATTTGCTCTACTCTATAATAATATTATAAAGAGGAAAGATTTTTAATTTTGTATGTAACGTATAAACTTAAAAACTACTGAACCGATTTTAAAAATTCTTTTATCTATGGGTAGCTACATTGTGCCCGAGTAAAATAGGCTAATTTAGTTTGAAAAAAAAAAATGTTATTCCTTATGAAATTTGCAATAATGTAACCCAAAGTGGCAAAATTTTGCCAATAAAATTAATTAAGTTGGTACGTTTCCTCCTACCTAAGGGGGAACTCGTGGCTAAATAATAATAGCCGCACGGGTCAATCTTCAAGGTTAAGCAACGCTTGCTGAGGTCGGTCCGTGGATGGGTGACCATTTTCAACATACCAAGTTTCCTCCGTGCCTCAGCAAGCACGTTAAGCCGTTAGTCCCGGCTGTCATTTGAAGATCATTGACAGTCGTTACGGATAGTCAGATGATGGTAGGGTAGGTAGGTGGTAGGAAGGCAGGTAGCCAGTTGACGGGACCTAGTATATAATATCAGAAGTACTCCACTTGTAATGGCCTACTAAATATTTCGAGCAGGCCAAAAGGTCAACGTATCAAAATAGGCTAACAATGGTTGCGGAGAACATTACGGGCTAATGTCCGTCGTGCATCAATGTCTATTGTATGTGCGTTACCCACTTGTATGGACGTGGAGTAAGGCCGGTGTGGGCTGACTGCTGCTATAAGGATAAACTCGCATTGCTACTTAGGCACAATTTACGATTAGGCTACTACGGGACGGAATTAGATCGGACGTGTAGGTGCACTAAATTAACTTAGAGACTTAATGTTCTTTTGTCGTTGGTTTCGCAAAGTATTAGGAGCTATAAAAGCATAGGTTTTTCATCACTCACGATTTAAATATTATGATCTAGCTTCTGTAAGTGCCTTTGCTAGCGTACAGTACAAATTGTCCCACGAAAAAGTACGTCCGGTATAAAAGTTCCTGTGTACTAATCTAGGACATAGTCTATCTGTGTATCATCCAGATAGAATATAATAGAATACTCTTTATTATGTACACCATAAGAGTTACAGAAAATATAGATGAAGAAAACATTTAGACTGGGTGACACAATGGGCGGCCTTATCGCTAAAAGCGATCTTTTCAAGAAAACCTTTGGATGGATTTTAAAATGAAAGGAAAAACCAAATCTGTTTAGCCTACAGCCTATGCTTGATGATAAATTATGGTAGCAACCGCTTTGATCCTATTAGCTAGCTCGATCTTTGTACCTTAAGTGACATTTTTTGCCCTCAACCTACATACAAAAGTCTAACAAATAGTAAGTTAATTAAAATGCTAAATATTACGCCAGACTGCGCCGGCGCCGGTTGCCGGTCATGTCATGTTGCGTGCGTCACGCTCCTCTGTCCGTCGCGCACGCAACGCAGGGCGACGACTGTGGCGGACTAGCTTCATATCGTCCTTGTTTGGGTGTCGATAGCGACAAGATTAATGGTGTAGCCAATACTATATAGATAGTACGACGAAAAACTCGAGATGGAAAACGAAGCTCGTGGCTAAATAATAACAGCCGCACGGTTCGATCTTCAAGGTTAAGCAACGCTTGACGGGGTCGGTCCGTGGATCGGTGACAATTTCAACATACCGAGTTTCCTCCGTGCCTCGGACAGCACGTTAAGCCGTTGGTCCCAGCTGTAATTTGAAGATCTTTGACAGTCGTTACGAGTAGTCAGAAGCTTGAGATCTGACAACAGTCTTGCCAAGGGGTACCGTGTTTCCCGGTTACTGGGTTGTGGAGGTCAGATAGGCAGTCGCTCCATGTAAAACACTGGTACTGAGCTGAATCCAGTTAGACTGGAAGCCGACCCCAATATAGTTGGAAAAGGTTAGGCAGATTGAATGTTGGGCGAAAAAATACTAGAGGAGCAGTGTTCAAAAATAAAAATAAAAGGTATGTCGAGGGCTGATAGAGTAGAGGGATAAGATGGCCTACACAAAAGTGACATTGTGTCAGTGATGACGATTGTCAAAACATCCAAAACCGGGCGTAACGTGGATTGTTAAGCGATGAGTTTCTAACATTTTGGCCTTTTAACAATCGTTGCAAAATGTCCATGAATTGTCTAGATAGAGTACAAAGGCCCTCTTTCTAGGGAATTTCGATGGGAAAACTACATAGGTCTCCCTGCAAAGGTCTCTCTCAGATACTTTTACTGCCAAGGTTGAACTATTCGAAAATTCTTCCATACAAACGATGGCTATGGCGATTACTCCACTGTTTGACGATGTACGTTCAAAATAAAAAATGTTATCAATTTGTCTCATCATTATCTAGCCCTGTATGGAAAAAAAAAATTTAAAATTAATATATATTTGAAAGTTATGAGCGTCGAAAGTTCCATATTTCAACACTAATTTTAACGCATCTTTGGGCGGAAATAAATGCCATAAGAAGAAGGAAAATTGCAAAACGGCCTCCATACAGGGATAGATTAGTAATTCAACAATGCAAATAATGTTATTTTATAAATATAGTTGTTTTTTCATGATATCTAGACTCCCAAAGGTCTGTTTATAAAATTTCGCGCGCTCGTTTTCGTCCTAAATCATCATGCATTTCGATACAAATTTGCAAAAGTGCTAATTCGTACGCGACCTAGCTTCTTACTGCTCATTAAAGCTTCTATTTCTTTCGTACATGTTGTCGGATAAGATAGCATGCATTTTAACCCTGCGTACAAAATAGTTCATGCTGTCGACTAGTTCAACCTTAAGACGGCACAGTTAAGCATTTATCTATTCACAAACAATAAACAGGAAAGAAGACTGAAAGAGAAAATCACACAACGACATACCATGCTCTTTTACAAAGTAAATAAATCTCGAATGCTCGACAAGTAAACACCGTGACAGCAGTGATCAGAGAGCAGTAACACTACACTAATGGTAACAAATAATGACAGAACAATGACAACATTATGCTGAGCGTTCTGGCCGATTGGCTGACATGCTCGAGTGCGCGAGCAGCAGTGAGGAGTCATAGAGTCGTGGAGGCATGGCATTGACTGACATAGGCTTGTTGAATAAATATCGATATTATTTTTTCAATATATCGATTTATTTATTTTATTAGACCAATAAGCATTTATAATAAAAGAAAAGAAAAAAGTTGTTTGATTTATTAAAAATTATGTATATTTATTAATATTTATCTAAAAATGTAAGATGATTGAATTAGATTAGACCAAATAAATAAATTTTTAGAGCTCGAATATTCTCTGTCAAATCATACCGATATATCGATATATCGATATTTTTTAATAAAAATATCAATATCGATATTGATATTTTCAAAAAACATCGATACGATATATATCGATACTTTATTGCATTTCCGACATCCCTAGACTGACAACGGTGATGTTAAGTTAGTTGTGATTACAATGTTTTCTTCTTTGGATCCTCCCCTCTATGATGTCATCTTTCTCTGTCTCCCTAGGGTTTGCTGTAAGAGAACTCAACATTGAGTTAAGCTCGCCTTTGTACATGTACTTTATTATCCATTGTATGTAATGTTGTTTTTGGTGTACAATAAAGAATTAAGAATTAAGAATCTTCCTAGCCACCTAGGTGAAGCAGTATGAGAAAGATTTAGAGTTATTCAAAAGAGTGAGAGAGTTTTACCGATTGACTTGTAAATGTGTGAACATTGTAGGCCTTCTAGATGTTTGTTAACATTTGTTAACTTTTTCGTTTTATGTTCTTTGTTTATATTATATATAATCCTTTTTTTATTGCTTTTCTTACGACTTATTGTCGGGCCTACGTTGTCCCCCATATCAAGTACTAATGCTGTAACATGGAAATATTGTAAAACCAAACCATTTTTAACCCCCGCAGGCCCCGCCGGAAAAAGAGGGGTGTTATAAGTTTCACGTGTGTTGCTGTGTATCTGTGTGTCTGTGTATCTGTGTGTCTGTCTGTGGCATCATAGCGCCTAAACGGATGAACCGATTTGATTTAGTTTTTTTTTGTTTGAAAGGTAATTTTGTCGAGAGTGTTCTTAGCTATGTTTGAATAAAATCGGTTCAGCCGTTCAAAAGTTATGGGCGTTTTTCTTTTTGAATCGCGGTGTTTTCGCAAGATAAATGTGTCGGGGTTTTTAAATTTTGAAATTTTACTTGTTTTAAAGAGTAACCCGTGGCCTTTCTTGCTGGTTCTTCTCCACGACCAACCCGAACCGTGCACCTTTTGTCGACGTTTTATATGTGCCCATGTAGGCCTATAAGAAATAAAAAAAAGTTTTTTTTGTTTTGTGCTTTTCTATGCATTGAGAACAGCATACAAAGGAGGAGCCACTTACAAAGTACGCTCAGCATTGATACGATTTGAAGAGGATATATTTAATATCTCGTGTTAGCATATTTGCCGTGTTTGACTACTTACATTTCTCCAATTTCTCAAGGCTTTAAGGCTACGCGTACTCATCTACATACGAGTACATACTTATTGATTTGCCAATATTCCTTCTTTACCTATCCTAATATACGATTATACATTTTTTTTTCTGAAAGAATGCCATTAATAGTAAATTCATGGCATAGAAATCTTCATACAAATTATTGATATTTTTTATAGCAGCTGTTAAAAGCGTAGATATTGTTCGAAATGGCGAGCAGGATGACCAGACAAGCTCTAGTCATAACACCAGTTTCTGTGAGCAAAATGCTCCTTCTCGTTTAAGGCTGGTGACAAGGACAATTAAGGGTTATATTATGAAAACTGGTATGTAACGTAGTTTCCTATTAATTATTCTTTTGAGTTTCGGTTTCTCTGGTATCTCAGTCCCTTTTTGTTTCCTAATTTTGATTTTCGTTTCCTTGTCTGTAGATAATTATCAGATAATAGAAGCCGACTCCGCTCCACCGTACGGGCAAGACGCTTAAGCCCTTGTGTGCCTGCTTGGTCCAAAGGTTCCATGCATTTTACAATGGGTTCCGTACATTTTAAACGGCCTGAGTTTTGCTAAAGGAACTGCGGTGCTGTTACTGCCCGTAATCTAGCATTGAAACGGTATGTTTTCGTCTGGTGCGGAGCACCGAAGAGTGGCTGTCGTACCATTTTTTAGGGTTCCGTACCCAAAGGGTAAAAACGGGACCCTATTACTGAGACTCAGCGGGCCGTCTGTCTGTCTGTCCGTCTGTTTGTCTGTCCGTCTGTCTGTCTGACTGTCTGTCTGTCTGTCTGTCACCAGACTATATCTCATGAACCGTGATAGCTAGACAGTTGCAATTTTCACAGGTGATGTATATCTGTTGCCGCTACAACAACAAATACTAAAAACAAAATAAAATAAATATTTTAGGGGGGCTTCCATACAACAAACGTCATTTTTTTGCCGTTTTGTACGAAAATGGTACGGAACCCTTCGTGCGCGAGTCCGACTCGCACTTGGCCGGTTTTTTTATTATTCATTTTTGTGTTAGAATTAACCAAGCTATTACGTAGTTGTTTTATCTTCTAAATTTCCACGGACTAAAACTTAGCTTTATGTCGTTAAGGCTTCGTTTTCACCTGAATGCTTTAACCCAGAATTTAAGCGGTTGTAACTGCGTTGAAAATTCCATGCCTAAGCTTTTATTACTAAACAATTAAATTAACTAAATGGATATCGTTGACTACAGTTTTTCTGTTTTTTTAATAATGTGTTTTAACCTTTTGAATTATTTTAAATGTTTTCTGTGTATTTTTACCCTTTAACTAAAACATACGTATTATTGCGGCGTTATAGGATTTTTTCCTCTTTTTATTACGCCACACTAGGTACGTACGTTTTGCCAAATGACAGCAAACAAGGACATTCTCATTTTCAGCTCCACTTAACAGATCCTGAAAGAGCGACCAACACATATTAAAGTACCTATTTCTGTTCGTCTCTTTGTCCCCAAATAGAGGATAAATTACTTGACAGATCTGGGTAATTGGGCTACCGAATTCATCTCAAACTCTAGTTTCTAGAACATCAAGGTTTCCTGGAATTAGGCTCCAACTCCAAAGGTTCGTACAAATGAAATGCGCCTAACTTTTCTTCCTCCTTTCAGTTGGCAGGGTTCTCGAATACATTATAGTATTTGGTTTATGTACGGTGAACTTTAACTGCCGTAACGAGTTGTTAACTAGCTTTCAATGCATCATAATTCCAATCATCTGATCGATAAACCGATTTCATGGCAGTTACGATAAAACATGATGTGGGCTGAGCCGCTGCGGCTCGACATGAGTTGTGAACGCTTATTGTATTAGCTAGTCAAGTGCCAGTGTTGATACTACAGAGTGCAGCGGTGCCGTGGAACTGTGGTGCTGTGCTTAGTCAGCGCGAGTCAGCATGCGTCAGGTCAGGCTGCAGGTTGGCGTGGCGTGTGGCGTGTGCGTGGCGTGGCAAGGCTGAGCCGCCGCCGCCGGGCCGCCTCGCTCGCTCACACCCACTCGCGTCCTCACCCTCGCCGCGAACGGACGGTATGGCGGCCGCGCGCTGAACGCCATAACGAATACGTGTCTGTGCTGTGAAACATAACACGCTGCTGATCGAGTGCTCGCTTCGACCCGAACATCAACAACAACATGATCCGGTGAGTACACTGTTGTGTTACACGACCTGAGGCCATAGTTCATTTATTAATTTCCATTTTTCCCCGGACCGGTGTTTTCCCTCCGGAAAATTGTAACTACAGACATCCTTATAGATTCGTTTTGATTTATTGAATGTATCAGATCTGTGTTATTTCGATAACAGTTGCGCGTTGAAAGCGATTCGTTCAATGATTGCCCTCGACTAAATCGTTAGTATTGTATTGTATCGGACAGATATTTGTTTTAATGTCTCAATGCAGACGCCAATGAAAGGTCACGAAATTTCAATACCAGTCGAAGAGGTGAATCACTGCTGACACTGAGTCACCGCGGAACGTTCTTTAAGGAGCTGTAGGGATGGGGATCCCTCGTGAATTGAAAGGGCTGGCGGAAATAATTTACAATAATACAAACTAACTTCCAATCAAATGTGCCAATGCACGTTTGATTGGCAGTTAGTTTGTATTTGGCACTGAAGCAGCGACTTTTCTCAGATGGATTGTTTAAAAGTCGTTTAATTTAGTGTGTTTAGTTTTGCACACAATATGTGTTGTATAATAGAACCTATTATCGAGATGCCATTATGTCGGAGCAGTTAGTGTGAGTGCGGCTCAGTGTGTGCTGTGATGTGACTGCCTAGTGCCTGGTGCCTGGTGCCGGGGCTCAGCGCAATTACGGCACTCATCATCACGTCGATCTGCCTTCGAAGGCTGAGCGACTCCACGCCGCACAAGGAATTTTAATAAGTGACGCAATGACCTTTGGTGCTGCTATTTTTTGCATAACGCCGAAAAAACAATGCAATAACCTGTTGTATCATCGAAATGTTCAGTCGACGTGACTCAGGCTGGTTCTCCTTGGAGCCTGTCCGTCGCAGCCGGTGTGTGGAGCAGCCCGCGCGGGTACATACCGGTACATTACATTACAGCAATTGTATTTTCGGGTCACTTGTTCTTCGATTAGAAATAGTAGAACCAAATGTAGGTAACGATTATAAGTAGCTGTTCATGAACAAACCGAGCTCTACAGCTCTACATCATACAGATGACGGATGGTCTTGATCTTTCAATTGTATGCAGATGATAGGATGCAATGTTAATGTGAAACCAGTTTTAAGAAAATAGCAGCCGTCATAAATTCGCATTTAATGCCTATATACGGCTTATGCAATTAAAAGTGCTGAATTAAAGTAGTGAGGAGTGACGCGCCGCGAATATTAAAGTTTGAATGCGGATACTTGCGCAACATAATTGTTGGTGCGCCGCGAGAATCGCGAATAATCCATGTTAATATTGTAGTGCCGCGTGTGTGTCGCATGTCGCGCGGGTGTCGCAAGCGCCGCGCCGCAGCCGCCCGGCGCTGCGCCGACAGGAATCGCAATTAGTCGTCATGTGTGATCGCGGCGCATAGCAACAATGCACCGGACACGATCAGAACACGATAACGCGAGCTTCAATTTCATTTACATACCGCCGACCTCCGAGGAGAGCTGAGCACGACGCGAGCCGTGCCCGCGTGCCGCATGCCCCGTGCTGTCCATACCACACCACACTTAGCAGTTTTGAAACAAAGTCAGAGTGATATAGTTAGCGTATTGCGCAGGCCGCTCACAATGCAATAATTGCAATGTGTAATTAAAAATCTAGTACAGAGGCAACTTATTAAATAAGTAACCATCCGTTTGTTCTGAGAGACGAGACTAATTGCGAGTTTGTACAAGAGTGAGTCAATGTTCGTCGATTAGCTGCCGAAGCAGGAACGAGCAACCTTCGGCTGGCGACGAGGACGAGCACGAAGGCTGCTAACTTGTGTACTTAGCTAATATTCAGGCAAACAGATTTCAATTGAGGACACTTAGATTTGGTTCCGGTCGGCACTCGGCTGTCACGGATCGTAGTCGCCGCCAATTATATCGGGCAGCAGAGACGCAACATCTTGAATTCTTGATCTGACGGAGATAAAAGGAATGCTCTGCACAAGCTATCCTTGTAACGTTAGCTAAGCTCACTTTTCCACTCCCAATGCCACTGTTTTTGAAATACTTAATTCTGAATCTAATTGATTCTGAAAACAAATTAGGTTTAAAGTTTATTGCCAGCGTTGCACCCAAATACCGTACAGTTCGCATTAGCTGAGCTGCACGTCCGCGGATGCCTGTGAGCTGACGGTGAGCGTGGGAGCTGAGCGAGCGGTGCGGCGTACAGCCTGCTTCATTTACATCCATCACGTTGCGGTATTTGTGGAAGACGTCACTACGTTTACATGCTAATGCGGATGTTTTCTGGTTTCATTATCTGAGGGACAGCCGCAGATTCTTGAGATTTCCTGGTCAAAAGGCGCAGTATATTTTCGGGCCGGACGAAGCCGCGCTATCGTTTCATCTCGTACCTGTCCGTCTCCGGAACGCTCGGCACAGGAATGCGAAATTCAATTATCTTTTTTTATGGTCCGTCCTTATTGAGTGTTTCTGCCAGAGATAACACCCCGTCGCTCACAGATTATGTGAGGTAAGACGATTTGGCGCCAATTAATGGACGCGTTCAGATATTTTGTGTTACAAAATTGAATTGATATTTTCAATTTAGCTAGCAAGATGAAACCAAATAAATCATCAAGGCTTGTTAGTTTCCTTAGTTTACATAATTGAAATCTATCTTGTCTATTAAAATTTATGTAATTTGCCTTTCAAGTGAAACGTGATTCATGAAAAAATATCAAAATGTTGTTTGATGCAACTTTCAGCTAATTAGATAAGAGGTTGACATAAGTTGTGTTGGTGTCAACTGTCAGGCTAGTGTTCACTGGAACATAATGCAGCTGACATGTGAAAGTATGCTTGGCTTCTAATTAGAGAGACTTGGCTAGATCAGCAGTGATTGGTGAAAATTTAAGACTTTAGTAATGCTTTCACTATAATTGATTTGTTATTACTTATTTTATTTAATATGTCTTCAGTATATCCTTTTTCTACAATTATTTTATAATTTCAATTGAACCTTTCGATGATTAATATATCTGACTTTGAAATAGAATTAATTATCAATCCTTAGCCGTGATGGCAAAATTAAAAAGTTTACGATTCGGATTTCATTTCACAATTTTCATTAATTATGAGTTCACAATGACATCGATCCTTTTTACTTAATTGGAAGACCTTCGGTCCTGTTATCATGCATATATTTTGGCTTGGTTGGCTCGCACTATATATTTTTAATTGTGTGCTGGATTTGTGTCCTTATTGAGATGTTAACACCACATAACATTCACTAATCTGTGCTCAACACGTATTCAGACATTAGAATGCAAACAGACTCGCAGATGTAGGATGGAGATAGTGCACGTTTGTGATAGAGACAATTGCACGGTACTGAACTGAACGTTCGAAGTTTTATATTTTCTCAATGTTTAGCATTAAAGATGCTTTATTTATTAAAAACCTTTTTAACCAAATAGTTTAAGGCGGTACCCTGATCAAAAAATCGGCATGAGATATGAGCATTCATATTGGCCTAGCGGCACTGTTGGCGCATGAATTACAGTAGTGAATACGCCGATTTTAGAATAAAATCTTTATAAAATCGAATTTTGGTCTTTTGAAATTTTTTTTACGACAAAAATGTTCGTTTTTAAATTGTCTATCTATTAGTGTTAGTACAAAAAATAATTAATGAACACTACGAGGAGATGCATGCTATCAATAATTATTTCTTATTTTATGTTTTTAATGGAAGAAGATTAGTGAAATATATACAACATTAAAAAAAAAACTAAATCTACAATTTTAGAATCAATATTAAGTAGAAATTTAATGTATTTTTGTTAATTGATATTTCTTTAAAAATAACGAGTAGATAGCTCCTAAAAACAGCACGACGTTTTGCTTGGGGTACCGCCTTAAATACTGATTACTTTTTAAACACAAGATATGATTCTTAATTCAAATTCTCCATAGAAACTTTGAATTAAGAATCTGCTGTTACTGCTGTATTTAAACTAATGATAGGGTTTATATGAGAAGCTTTTTTATATAAATCTGAAGATTACTTAGAATTTCGGAATCTTTTATACAATAATTACCAAAACTTATTATTCATACTGAAGCAGTTTCTTTGTCAATAATCTTATTGATTGTTTATTAGTTATAGCTTTTGGTTATGACATGGTCGTCATCTGAATTAGTCTGAGGGCAACGCCACCAAGCTTGTAAATATTCCTGATATATAAAAAGGTCTTCTAAGCTACGAATATTGAGCTCCTATATTATCGAACCTCCGAGAAATAAAGATCAAATAGTTATTGGAATCGGGGATCATTAAAAGTTCCTTGAGTTTTAGGGGATTACAGCTTAACCTAACCTAACCTAACCTTTTTTTTTTTTTTTTTTTTTTGTTCCGGGGTGGAAAATCCTCATCGGATGTCCTCCGCCCTGGGGAGGCGGACGGGTCTGTCAGACTCCTACTGACTAAAAACCACCCCGGTGTTCCATCTCACACTTACGCTGGGGGTCGCGGGAACAATGTTACTTCCGCAACCCTCGGCTAGTGCCGGCCCGCCTGTGCGGGCCACGGTCTCGGGTTGGAGGGGGAGTGAGGTGTTTGACTCCCCCCGCGACGTCTAAGAGGGAACACTACGCGCCGCCACCTCGGGTCCTGATTTGTGGGGGGCGACGGACGTCCCCGAGTCCGCCACCCCTGGACCCATTTAGGGGGGCTGGAAGAGGGCGTTGTCCGCACTCCGCCGACGCCCGGCGCGTCTGCTGCGGATCGGGTTAGCAGATGAAATCTCCCTCTCCCTCTCCGCAGCCTCCTTCTGCGAGACGACTGTTTCGCAGAAGGATACCACTGCGTCCCAGGACTCCCCACTGCCGACCATAGACTTAACTACGGCCGGCAGCGACAGGTCACTGCCTACTTCAGACATGAGGGCACGGCGTGGCTCCTCCCAAGCGGCACACACTGCCAGCGTATGCCGCGCCGTGTCCTCCCGGCAGTCGACGCAGTGGTGACACCGGGCGTCCGGCTCCCTGTTTATGCGACACAGGTACTTCCCGAAGCAACCATGCCCCGAGAGCACCTGCGTCACCCGAAACGACAGGGAGCCGTGCCTCCTCCCGAGCCAGCGCTCGAGCACTGGCCGGACCGCCTCGATGGTAACGAGGCCGGCGGTAGGGCGTAAAAGCCTGTCCCGCCATTCCGCCACCAGAACCTCGCGGAGCTGAGACTGACGCAACTCCATATGTCGCTGCATCAGCCCTTCGCCCCGCGCCCGCGCTTCCTCGCGCCACCGGTACAGTGACGCGAGTACCTTTGCCTCCAGGTCCCAGGGCGGGGATCCGGCCAGTACGCAAGCCGCCTCGTAGGAGATCGTGCGATACCCCCTGATGACTCTGACGGCCATCGCTCTCTGCGGTTTCCGCAGAACAGCGATGCTGCCGGCCGTCAGGTCAGTCGCCCAGATCGGGGCCCCATACAGGGCCATCGATCGCACGATCCCCACGTAGAGCCGCCTACAGGCGGCGCTCGGGCCCCCCAGATTGGGAAGCAACGTTGACAGCGCCCCAGCCGCGCCCAACAACTTGGGCGCTAGCCGCCTGAAGTGGGGGCCGAAATCCCACCGGCTGTCGAGCACCAATCCTAGGTACTTCATAGTAGACTCGACAGCGATTCGAGCCCCCCCAACCACGATGTGGGCATCGGGCGGCGGAACCTTTTTTTTTTTTTTTTTTTAGCGTGGAGAAATGCTCATGCATACTGCGCTACCACGGGGAGATAGCGCAGTTATGTGGGACTCTAACCCACTAAAACTCCACGGTGTCCTCCTGTGCCGCTTATGGCGGGAACACGGGTACGCGTTAGCACTCACCGCGAACCCGCCGCGGCTGTCCGTCACCGGACCCTCCTCTGGGGGGTACCCCCCATCACCGGCGCACCAGAACACACTGTGCGCCGTGACCACCCCAGGGACCAAACTAGCACGTGGGTGCCAGACGACCCCGTGTATGGCACCCTTGGTCCCCTTGTGACGGGTCAGGGTCAATGGCCCCGCCACCTACCATTTTTCGGCCGCAGGGGATAGGGAGAGCGGCCAACGCTATACCGGCAATCCTCTTCCCCTGCGGCCCCACCGCGTCCGCCATCAGACGGTGGCGACCCCGTCTAGGCCGCGGAAGGTAGGGAGAGCGGCGCACCGCAATACCGGCACTCCTCTCCTGCCGCGGCCTCCAACCCTCAGCCGCGATATCGTATGGGTATGGGAGACCCCATACGACATCGCGGCCCGCCTCAGTTGCGATGTCGCCTAGGCAACATCGCAACCTACATGTTGGCCGCTACGTCGTCGGCTTAACGGCAAAAGCCCTGACGAGCGGCCCCTCCTCGGGTTCCTCTTCGCTTCACCGTGGGTGACCAAGCCACGGTTACTGAGCCCCCCCGCATCGACAAAGCGGGAACCCACCGGGGGGGGGGGGCGGCGGAACCTAACCTAACCTTTTTTTTTTTTTTTTTTTGATAACGCTGGAAAAAAATGCATTACGCATACCCGCCCATCGGGGGAATGGACGGGCTATGTGGGACTCCCCGGGCAAGCCCGGTATACCCACTAAAATAAACCAGCGCACTCCCGCATCGTCTGTGTGGAGGAGGACTGGGAAACCGGCACAGCCTTTACGCCCAGTCCTCCGCCGACGATTGCCCACCATAATGGCTGGCCCCGCACGCCCCTCCCTCAGTGGAGGGGCCCGGGAATGACCGTGAGTGCTCGGCCATTCCCGCCTGGCGAGGGTGGTGATTGTGCAATGCAGACGACAGGCGCCCCCGCACCTGCCGCCCGCTAATCACCACCAGGGGGTGGGCGCAGGCGATCGTACAACCGCCCTCTCCCACCCCCACCGCTGCCTCCTTTTGCGACATGGCGTCCTCGCAAAAGGAGGCAACCGCCGCCCAGGCCTCCCCGCTCCCCAGCATGGATTTACCACACCGGGAAGCGAGAGGACCTGCCACACAACCTCCTCCTCAGGGCACGGCGCAGCTACGCCCCCGCTGGGCACACCTAGACGGTGTGCCGCGCCGTGCCCTTCACCGCACTTGACCTTAACGGTCCCCTCCTATGCGGCATCTGGCCAGAATCCGCGAAGGCCAGACGCCGCCCTCCGCTTGTGCGGCGAAGCGTCGGGACCGACGCTCCGCCGCCTCCTCCTACCATCGACTTGTCCCTGCCGACCATCCCACGTCAAAGGAGGGTCGGCAACGACAAGTCGTCCTCCTCGTGGGCCCACTTCCCGCCCCCGAGCCGCAGTCACCCCCACCCGCAGGAGAGATTCCGGGCTGCAGAGCCAGGTGCAGAGCGGGCAAAGCCCGGATGCAGAGCCGGGCAAAGCAGGGTGCAGAGCTGGTCAGTGCACTCGGTGAGCTCAAACCGCACGAGCGCCGAGTGCAAAGCCAGGTGCAGAGCGGGCAGAGCCGGTCACTGCAGAGCCGGGCGGTGCAGGGTGCAGAGCTGGGGTGCCCCGGGCGTTCCCCCCCGCAGGGGAAGGCGGCCCGCCCAGAGGCCTGGAAGTGAGCCCCACCGCTGTCCTACCACTACCTACCCAGCCTACCCCTGTGTCGCGTCTGGAGTGTCCCCTGCTAATCAGGGGAACACCCAGAGCGACAAGTCCCCCCCTCCCCCCCCGTCAGGTATTCGCCACCGCCAACAAGAACCCACGAATGGGAAGTTATTGACGGTGCCCAGGGTGCACCAGCCCAGCGGGTTGCTCTTCCCCCCGGACGTATCCGAAAGAGACCAGCAACCAACTAGGCCAACGTGGAGGTTACCTGACCCGCACCCCAACCTAACCTAACCTAACCTAACGCCAACGCACATTCCTCATTTGTTTACAGTTCATTTGCATTGTGACTTTGTGAATTGATGCAAAATTACATCTGCATTTATAGGGTTCCGTGGTCAACAAGGAACCCTTATATATTCGCCATGTCCGTCTGTCCGTTCGTCCGTCCGCAGCTTAGCTCTGAGACTCTTAGTATTAGAAAACTATAATTTGGCCTGGATATACAAATTAATAACGCCAACAAAATGATAAAATAAAATCAAAGAAAAAAAAAGTTAGTTGTCTCCTGTACATGTAAGGTCGGGCTTTTTTTCCTGTCTCTTCCATGGTGTGGGGTATCATTGGATGGGCCTTTCAAAAATATTACGCCTTCAATGCCTGGGCCCGGCCAAGTCACGTCCCGGGCACGGCCCTGATATGTGTGGATAGACCTTTAGATTGCACCTGCGGTGGCTGGCCGTCCCATTCAGTGCTGTCTACTTACTAATAAATCTGGTTGTTTTATTATAAAACCCAAACCCTAACTAGTGTTAGTAGTGAACACCACATTGATGTTAAGCTATAAAGTGCTTCTGTGTAGCTTTTAAGCATATATAGATATGCTTAAAAGCAGCTTTACGTGGTTTACCGATCAAAAGGACTATAATTCCGAATCCACTATATCCGTCTCCAATGACCATCATTATTATTATATACTTACAAAAAAAAAACATACAGGACAAACATTTACAAAAACAAGTGTACAATGGGCGGTCTTATCGCACTAGGCAATCTCTTACAGACAACCTTTGGATGGACTGAACAAGAGGAGATGAATTTAGGGCTGTCAGTGTACCAAATAGGAAGCTATTATAGGAAGCAGCCGCTTTCTAGGCCCTGTGGCGACTGCCCAGTGTATACGTACTGTACCTGTCCAGCCCATCGGTATTCTCGCCAGCCGGCCCAGCACGTGTTCACGCATCCATTACCTTCATTCAGTTTCGTTATTCAAATCGAGTGAGCGACGAAAGTGGAAACTGTTTTATGAAATGTACCTATTATACGGGTATTATGTTCTCGTACCTATTATAGGGGTATTAGGTACTTGTACCTAGTATACGAGTATTATGCACTGCCTTCGCTTTGAAGGAGTTTCCCAACTTGTCTAGATATGTTGAATGTGGTATTTAGAATTTGTTGGCTTAACTTAGTTTGAATTTCACTGATTACTTAAGTTGTGAATACGATGAGTTTGTATCTGTATTTAGATTGAGTTAGTTATTTAATATCAAAACAGATAACCACCCTGATAAAATTTCAGTGTGGAGACATTTAGTAGAGGAATATACAGTGGCAATTTAACATTAAGTCTATCCAATAGCAGAGGACAATGATGGACTGGAAAAATTCTTGAAGGAACTTTAAGAGGATCCTTCAGAAGTTGGGTAATGGAAATGGAGTAACCATGAAAGCATCAAAGCTTAGCTTCTATCCGTGTATCATCATCATCATCATATCAGCCGAAAGACGTCCACTGCTGGACAGAGGCCTCCCCCAAGCGTCGCCACATTGACCGGTCCCGTGCGTCCCGCATCCAGCGAATCCCTGCAACCTTCACCAAGTCATTGGTCCACCTGGTGGGAGGCCTTCCAACGCATCGTCTTCCGGTTCGCGTGTATGAGGATCAGTAAATGTACTTAAGGCGGTACCCCGAGCAAAACGCTGCCCTAGCCGTTTCTCGTGCTGTTTTTTTTAGAAGCTATCTACTCGTTATTTAAAAATAAATATCAACTAATAAAAATACATTAAATTTCTACATATTATTGATTCTAAAATGGTCGTGCACTTTTTTTTTTAAATGGTATATCTTTCACTAATTCTTCATAATCAAAAATAATTATTGATAGCATGCATCTCCTCGTAAAGTGCACATTAATTATTTTTTGTACTAACACTAATGGATAGACAATTTAACAAACATTTTTGTCGTATTTTTTTTTTCATAAGACTAAAATTCGATTTTATTCTGAAATCTGGGCGTATTCACTACTGTAATTCATGCGCCACCAGTGCCGCTAGGCCAATAGGAATGCTCATATCTCATGCTGATTTTTTGGTCAGGGTACCGCCTTAAAATATTATTGTAATCTAAACTGTTGTAGCATCCTGACCGTCGGTGTGCAATGTGACGAGGAGTTAATGATATCATGTTTGCAATAATTACTCAAAACATGGTCGATACTCACATGCCCATATGCTTCATCTGATGAGTACATGCCTAATTTATATGCAGAACCCAAGTAATATTCAAATTCTAGTGATTGCTTATCCTTGTCAAGTTACAATCAAATTATTTGCTTGTCATAGTTTAACTATAAACATGTCAGTGTTAATCTGTGCTTCAAACTATTTTGTTCTTGGCTTACGCATTCAGAATATTGATAACTCATTCTCATCTTTGAATTCTGTGAGACAATTAAATTACACAATGAAATAATTATAAACCGAACCTGCTTAACTGAATTAATAAAAAATATACTTTCAGGTAAACCTGAAAACGAAAGCTCTAATTCTATAAAAAAAAAACTACTTACTATTTTTAATTGATTGATCCTGATTATTGCTTTGTAAACCTAAACCTAATGATGTAATATTCTGATAATCCCTTGTAGCTTAAGGATAGGACTGGTCCTTCTTGGCGGAGCTTAGATGATTAATATGTCAAGAGGATTTAGCAGCAGCATCCCACTGTGAGCTTCAAAAACTAAGTGAAGTTAATTAATTAACTAATTGAATGTGGCAAGGCTAAGCTGTGATGGTAGCTCTGCGTCCGAGACTGTAGAGGTTTATTGAGAGTCAGTGGCGTAATTTTGTTGGCAGTGGCCCTGGTGCGATAAGGAAAATGAAGCCCCCGTCACTCATCTTAGTTACAGATTTTTTTTATTCAAACTCATATATTTTGGCTAATTTCCATGGGCGCTGGATGCAGAGGTTAGAATTAGAATTTTCGCACCCAGCCTCAAACCGTTAGTGTGGGGGCTACACTTACCCTCATGGCCTTGGCCCTCAGTGACCCATTACCCACTTTGCACCACAGTTACGCCACTGTTAAGAGTTTGATGTTAAGAAAGAGGTTTCTCTTCTGTCTTTTGACGCCTTTAACGTCAATAGACGCTCTCCGAATTCCTAGATTCTGTCAGGTTACAAAACAGTATCACTGCGGGCACTAGGCACAAGATGTCGTGACGCAACCCGGCGCAAGCGCATACACTTTCACCGACGGACAATGGAGCAGCCTCTTGTTGTGCATAAAATTCCGCAGTAACAATAGCCGGACGAAGTCTCTGCTGATACCGATAGTAAACACAGCAGCGACACGCTCCAAGACTAATTGTTTTGACAAGAACCTTTGTAGTTTTCGTGAGGACATCTTGAGTTATTTGTTGTTTTTGCCACAGATAATATAATTCTAGCGTAGTTTCGCTATGGGTTTGTGCGAGGTCATGTACGTTGCTAGGAGTGATAAAATTGGTTGTCATTTGTTTTTAGGTTAATCTAATTGTAAAATGTTTTATTGTTCTCTTGAACTACATTGCCAGGAAAAAGTGTTGTAAAAGTTGATTTGCAGTCAGATGTTAATAGTAGATTATGCACCAAGCGGATAAAGCAGTGTCTCACGTCACGGGCGGCATATTGAATCCTGAGCGTAACCCTAGAGCGAACTCCCGAAGCGAAGTGAAGCGAGGGGTTCAAGCTGCTAAAGACGAAGACAGGCTTTATCCCAGAAGACTCTACTTTCACACCTTTTGCGAGACAATAAAAAACTGCTGTATGTATTTTTTGAATATTATGGTTGATGCTTATTGTATATCTGAGCATTGAATAAATGCACCATAGCCTGCTTGACTTTTAAGTTTCTGCTAAAAGGACGGATTCCGACACAGTCTTGACTCCTACTTTTGTTGTTCTTCATTGAACTACGAAAAAAAAAAAAAATACGAAAACGTCTATGACGATTTCATAGACGTTTTCGTATTTTGATTTTTCCGGTAGTAGATTTATTAATAATCTCTAATGCGCCTGTTTTGATAAACTCTGGAGTAGAATCCATATCGCTCGACTGAAAATCACAGCACCTGAGCACCAAACATCGCATTTTGTTCCACATTCTTTGAAATCACGCCAATTTTTTTTTTTTGGCTCCGCTTATGGTGGCCAGTCCGATTTTCGAACAAACTTCTTTACAATGCCGTAGGGGCATTTTTTTAACCCCCGTTACTTAGATATTTCCACAAGTTTCTACACGAATTTGACGTTCCAAATTCAAATCACTTTACTCCCTTGGGAGTTTCATACAACTTTACCGCCCTTGGGAGGATCTTTACTTTACGTTGAGATTGCATGATATGTAATTGGAAATTGTCGAGCATGTGGTGTGAAAATTATTTTAATGTCTTTCTGAAACTTTTACCTAGCACTTCTTTAATGTCCAAACGAGGTGTTACGTTCCATAAACTATTAAAAAAACTTAAAAAAAGAAAATAGTATGTACAGTGAATTATACGTACCTTACAAAAAAATTACATAATTATTAATACGGAAATATGTTCACTATTTTGATCTGTAACACACGTTTGTTTAATTAGTAACAAGATGAGTATCTTGTGCACAATATGTACACAATTCACAATACTGTTATTGTAGATGCGTGAGAATCTCGTATAATATCTTAAGACACGTACCTATTACTAAATGACTTAACTAAGGCTTATTTATTATCAGTTTGTGATTTTTATCGTAAGGTAATTTATCACTATTATCGTTTATCATCCCAGACTAAGGATAAGAAAAAAATACTGAAAGGGATATAGGAATTATGACGGTAGGATAATCTTATTCCACACAAAACTTTTGCCCAGGTAAGATAAATTACGATGCTTTTTCAGAAATGGCTGGATAGTGTAGGGTTATGCCCGCTCCTAAATATTTAACCACCTTCTTTTATCCCTTATGGTCTTAGAATTTTTGATAAATATATTTACGTAATCATTGATCCTAAGACCAATTTTATCAACATTAGCCTATAGCACTGCTTACCACGTGTACCGACTACCGATTACCGATCAATATCGTTATCTTCTGTTGATCTGTGTGTCTGATCGCAGGCAAAGACGCGCGATTAGGCATGTATGTTGTTATGTGCACCTAGTGATTGTTTAGACGTTACGTAAAAGTTTCACTGCCTACATAAAGACTGCACTGATAAGGCAATAGTTATACTTTTCAGATGCTAAAATTATGTTCATATAAAAATCTTTATATCTTGGATTTTGCAGCACATCCACTATCGGAACTCTAGTAATATTACGTATTTTAAAATGACTTATGCCTTATTTATAGACAAGTACTAATCTAATCATAACTATGGTTATTAACCATAGTTATCATCAGTAGATTCTTAATTCAAATTTTAAATGGAGAGTTTGAATTAAGAATTTGTGAATCAGTATTTAAACGAATCATAAGTATTAAGTTGCCGTATTTATTAGCAGATTAGGTATTGCTCGCGAAAGCGGTAGAGGACGTCAGATTCCAAGTAGGTCAGAATCCATGTACGTCATTTTCCAGTTAGGTCATTTTCCAACTAGGTCAGATTTTGAGTAAGTAATGGTTTCTGGTACAGTTAGTGCCTTTTCACACGCCCCGGTTGGCGGGTAGCCGGTGCCGAGTACCCGGCGGCGAATGTATAGCCATGTTGGCGTACATGTGAAAGCTAACGTTCATGGCTTCATACTTCGCCGCCGGGTACCCGGTAGCCGGGGCGAGTGAAAAGGCCTGCTGAACATATTATATTCATCGCAGCATGTCTCGGTGACTTCTTCGGTGGCACGGAGTCTATAGTCTAGAAATGATGACACTAAATATATGTAAACTCCTTGATTGTGTTATTAGTTATCGCTATGTATGTACCTGGCTGCTTAATTTATTTGTTGAGCTAATAATTATTCAGTCAATATTATGACTCTCAATCTATTATAAATTAGTCTATGATTATGACAATCAATGTCATCTTTAATAGATCGCTAATAATCTATTACATTACATAAAAAATGGACCACGGTGACTCCGAAGATTTAAAAGTGATTTATAAGGTACAAGGTAAACCGTGTATCCTTTATAAAGGGTATAAATATTGTTGTATTTATTGTAAATCTAGAAGTGTTGACAGAAAATATGATTGAGTCATTGAAAATTTTAAATGAAGAGTGCATAACCGGGCACATAACTGTATCCGATTTTTTAAGAAGAGCATCCAAATTAAGTTATAGGAGAAAGTACATAACAGTAGATACGGGAGACAGTTCTGTTAGCGAATCAGAAAGTGATTCAACTTTATCATCAATTGAAAGCCTAAGTACCGTATCTATAAGCTCAGATTCGGAGCACAACATTTCAAGCATAGAAGAAATGCTACTATCCTAATCTGAGCTACTTGGAATCTGAGCTCCATCGCTGAATATAAATGCTAATGTAAGAATGTTTAAACATGAAAAATGTATTTTTTTTTGCTTTCACAGTATAGAAATTTTGAAAACTTACTACGAATAAAAAAGTTTTTATTTCATATTTACATGGCTTAATTTCATGTCGGCAAATTATGATACTGACTGTACTGTGCATTACAAACTCAAAATCTGACCTAGTTGGAAAATGACCTAGCTGGAAAATGACGTACATGGATTCTGACCTACTTGGAATCTGACGTCCTTTACCGCTTTCTTGCTCGCGACTTCGTCACGTCAAACCCGTAAAACTAAAAAATAATTAGCGTAACCCTAATTATTTTTACAAAATAAAAGCCTATGTGATTCCTTATAACATCAGGTATATACCAGTGAAAGACCCGTCAAAATCGGTCCAGCCTTTTCGGAGATTTCCCGGAACAAACAGACAGAAAAACAAAATTCTTAAAAATTGCGTATATGTTATTAGTACCGTATATACTTTCACATGCAATCAATAAAACGTTATTTTGATATTACATACAGACACTTACATTTTATTTATTTGTCTAATATATATAGAGATATATACGTAGATTGTTAATAATACAATATAAAATAAGATTTTTCTTTAATAGAAAGGTAAACTGCATTAAAAAAAAACTGATGCACTTATTGTCCACAGAAGTGACACACTTTCAAAATTTTTACAATACATTTGGTGAACAATTACGATTGTGCAACGGTTTCCTTTTGATCAAGATATATGATCGTAAAGAGACAGAACCAGCCAGACTAGCTAGCTATTACGACTCTTTGATTGTTGTAATACTTTCCTGACCTTTAATCTAACTTCCTAAGTCGAACACAGAACTTAGAACACGAAGATTGAAGTCACGTTCCACTGCGCTTTTTCCATGACCTTTGAAATGTAACTGCACAAACATGCTGCAATGGATTCGGAACAGCCCACTATAAATCTGAAAGCTTGGATGTTTGTTTGTTGCTCAATCATACCATACTCTATCTGCCTAGCTATTCCTAACTATGTTAGGGGCTGCCTTTCAGTCTTACTGGATTAGGATACCAGTTTGTCATATAGGACAAGAACAATATCAGAATGGTACCCCAGGTATGGGAAAAGGAATAAAGGGCGACAACCAAAACGCTGGGAAGACGACCTAAAGATAACTGCTGGAGCAGAGTGGATGAGAATTGCGAGGGACAGAGATAAGTGGGAATCTTTGGAGGAGGCCTATGTCGAAGGACAAGCTGGGTAAAACTACCGATCCATAATAAAATACTTAAGAATAATTGTAAACTCAGTAATAAATGCTTATTTTATTGTATTTCACATAGAGGGACCTCCTGTCTGACCTCCACAACCCAGTAACACACACAGTACCCTTCTTCCTGTCGCTGGCTGGCACAACAGTTTTTTTATATTATTTTGGTCCAAAACTTTGCCACTACCAAGATACCCATTATCATGTTTTAAACCAACAACATTTTCACGGAACAGCAGTTACAAGCTACAACAAATAATGAATACTGTGGCAACAAATCCTCGTAATTTAGTGCTATTAAAAGAAGACAATTGCTGGAACAATTAATTACAAGCGTACTCAGTAAGTATAGTCCAGAAGATAGCATCGCGGCCATTGTTAGCGGCTACCGGTCGTGGTCGCGTCGCCGCCGGATACCGGGCGCAGTATTGTTAACTACCGTTACTTTGAGAGACCTTTCACACTTTACCGGATGACATCGACAGGTATAATGGAAAGGATCTTTGGCTTGTTATGACAAATTAGCGTTCAATTACTTTGTTACATTCTTCTATTTGTTTATGGAAAACGGTAGAGTGACTCTTGGGCCTTATATACAAAAAAATATCTATTCAGCAACTGATTTAGCAGATTCTTAATTCAAATTCTCTATAGTAACTTTGAATTAAGAATCTGCTAAAAAGCTTTGATATTTTTATGAATAGGCTTGTTTGTTAGAAGTTTTAAGATACGGAATGTTTTATTCATCAACTGCTTCAGGAAGCTAGTCGTTTTTCGTGTCCCGGTTATTTTACAAGATACAGATGATTAATAATGTCTCACTTTGACAGACGTCAAAACCCGACGTTTCGATTCGAGAACCGATTACTTACTTGTTCTCAGTAGTAATATTGTGTGCATATCATATTTGATAACATCGGCGCGCAGTCCGTTACCCACTGACTCACGCGCACTCACTCGTTATGGCATACTTTTACTTGTCTGTCACTGACACCTTCGGTTCACTCTTGAGGTCTTGAGATTGCTTTTGGAGCGGTTCGCAACATAATTAGGAAGCCCATTAAGTTGCTGATTTTGTTTGCACGAAGTGGAACAAGTGTAAACTTTTTGATGGATGTTTAAATTGTATCCATATTGAGGTTATATTTTGAACTAAACATCATCAATCACACTTCTTGGTCTGGGGTGGAAAAAAAACTACAAAAATGTTCGTTATTAAATTGTCTATCCATTAGTGTTAGTACAAAAAATAATCAATGAACACTTTACGAGGAGATGCATAATATCAATAATTATTTCTCATTTTTATAATTTTTTGGAAGTAGATTAGTGAAATATATACAACATTAAAAAAAAAACTAAATCTACCATTTTAGAATCAATATTATGTAGAAATTTAATGTATTTTTATTAATTGATATTTCTTTTTGAATAACGAGTAGATAGCTCCTAAAAACAGCACAAAAAACGGCTTGCGCGGCGTTTTGCTCGGGGTACCGCCTTAAGTGAAAATAGGGGCAGAGAACGGCGACTGAATTTCCTTAGTGATAACTCATAGTTCGAGGTTTGACTCTCGTCTATTTCCTCCTCCAATATTGGCCCAATTAAAAAGATATTCCATAAACTGGAAAAGTAAGATATATACTATGCCCCTATGTTTTCCTTTTTTCATATATATTTGTCAAATTTGTACACTAAGCCTCTCTTTACAGCGCAATTTTGAAATTTTTTTAAGGGTTCTAGTGCTTCAAAAGATAATGTATCATAAAAAAGGAAAACATAGGGGCATACTTTGTATCTTTCTATTTTAGTTTATAAAATATCTTTTAAATTGGTCCAATATGGGAGGAGGAAACAGGTGAGAGAAACCTCGAATTATGACTTTTTACTAAGGAAATTCAGTCGGCGCTCTCTGCCCCTATTTCCTCTTAACAGTTCCGGGGTGATATGTTGTGAGGTCATGGGGCCCCTTCTACGTGCTGATGGTGATCACGTGGTTGGTTTTAGTGAGGTAAAAGTTCCACACTCCATGGCCTTTTCCCCAAAACTCCAGGCACCTTTTGCAGGTTTCCTCCCGTTAAGAAAAAAATGTCCCTTAGCAAAACACCAATCAAGAAATGTGTTCTTAAAACTTGCCAGTGCAATCTCGCAATACATAAGTTAACTAGAATGAAACATGATCCAGTGCGGCCAGTCGTGTGTTATCTTGAACTTGACCGCATACTACTGCTGTGCCCCGAGCCCGACCAGCTGCGTGTCAACGAGAGTGATCTTCACCATTAACCTTGGAAGGTCACTGCGTTTGTACATTTTATAATCATAATCATTCTTTATTTACTCAAATATGAGTACAGTAGATACACACAACAAATTGTCAAGAGATGTTAAAAAAAAGTAAAAATACAGAGCGTCATGTTTGCCTTAGTTTATAATGGCATGTAAATATTAATAATAGAATATAAATCAAAATAATACAAATCAAATCAAAATAATAAAATGCAAAACAAAATATTAAAATTTAAATCAAAATAACAATTCCTAAATGTCATGTCAATCAATGATTAAAAAATGTACAATATATAAAATATATGTGTGCATAAATTTATGATTTTTACATTTCTAAGAAAGGTTTGTGTCTGCTCTGTGACTGTGGTGGTCAGTAGAAAGGCAGGTGTGCTACAAACCCATAATGAAGTTCTTCCAGTCACTCCTGTGGCACTTGAATTACTGCCTAATTATACAGTGAAAACACTTAGGGCAATATTTATAAAAACAATAACCATGGCAGATTCTTAATTCGAATTTTCTATGTTGACTTTGAATTTAGAATCTTAGTTCTATGGAGAATTTGAATTAAGAATCTTAGCAGATTCTGGAGACTTTGAATTTAGAATCTGCTATGATTCTTAATTCAAATTCTCCATAGAAAATACGAATTAAGAATCTGCTAATCAGTGCTAAAATTAATCATTGGTTAAAAGTTATTATAAACAAGGGTGATAGTGTCTAATTTGTGACTTGCTTATTTGGCACGCACCAACCACCCACAGCCACAAGCAGAGTAGAAACACATTCACTGTCTATGATCACCAGGGCGACCCACAGCCCCGGGCCACCTGTGCCGAGTGCGGCTGTGACCCGCCGACATACTTACTAGCACTTGTCTTATTGTAGTCTCGGCACAGATTTTATAATAACAACTATAAGATTGATATTTTTTAGCCAGAGGCCCAAGAATATTACGATCTGCTTTTCCAAAACATTTGTTATGTTTTTATTTCTAGTGTTTTGAATTCTAGTTGGAACACAGTGGTTTTATTAGCATATTCTATTTTAGTGCTTTATTGTCCTCATGGAATTGTAGTTCAGAATATTACTCTATCTAAATAAGCCGTCGGAGACAATATAGTTTCTGTTTGGAAACAAAGGCAACTCAATTACACTAGGGTTGTGTATCCACGGCCGGGCGCGCGGGCTAGGGTTGCCAGATCGGAAGACTAAAATATCTGGACAAAATTTGGAAATATCGGGCTTTTGAGGTTATTGTCGGGAGAAAAAAAAAATTGGCTACATATTGATGAAACATAACTAATTTAACTACAGTTAATTTTTAGATTGCCACATGTATTTGGCATTGAACTTTACTGAGTCCACAAATTTAGGAAAAGATTTTAAATTCAAACAATTTACTTCATCATACTACATCATATTTACTAACTCAGCTTTTATTATATCAAAAACCATACAATTTCTCTCTTTGGTATATAAGTTATTTAGCAAACTTAAATCTTTTCACAGTAATGCTTACAGGCATAGATAACACAAATGATCGGAAAGAAAGAACTTTCCAAGACCATGTTTTTCTGGAGATTTTGAGTTTTGTAGGGAGTCTGGAGATCCTTTAAAATGTCGGGAGAATCCAGACGATTCCCGACCATCTGGCAACCCTAGCGCGGGCGGTAGCTCGCTGAAACTTTAGGCCATTTCGGTAATCCACATTTACATACGTAACTCTAAACATGATCTCCAATCTGTAGCTAGTTACATGACTGTATGATTAACTTGTCCTGCCGATTCTGATACCCATATCACTTTCGGGTCTGTGAATTTTGATATGTTTTTGATCGTGAAAGAGGTATAATTTAACGCACAAGACACTCAGCTATTGACGTATCTTATAATGTCACATATTTGGGGTTTCCCAAGTGACACGGACCTCGGGTGAACTGTCTAAAAAGCATTTTCATATTGGTCAGACTTTACTAATTGCACTAACTGTACCGAAATTGCATTTCGTGTTGACTTTGATGAGTGATTCACGAGGCACCGTTACCGGTCTGCGTTCGGTGTCAGTCTAGATGAGACCATGTGACGATAGTGCTGTGCTCTAGATAGTGCGCGCGCGCACGGAGGCCGCGCTTGATTGACGTCTGTCGCCCGCCGGCGCCAGGTGAAAGTATACGGGACTTTCGCGCTAACCATCTCTCTCTCTTTCACACACGTTTGCAAAAAACATAATATCTCAACTCAATAGCTGTCCCAAATATTTTATCGAGCAAAAAATGCTGTAACAGTTCGTGACTCAAAATGGAACATGGAAAGATCTGATAGCTCAAATATACTAGCGTCAGTATCTTAATGTGTTCCAGTTAGACGCACTTTTACTTTTTAGTTGTTTCCGGTGGAATAAGTCACACAATTTGTGTTGTTTGAGTGAATGAGTGTGTTGAGGAGGCTCGCGTCTTGACGCACGACTCGGCAGAGGATGTCATAATTAGCCGTGCGCGGAGTTCGTTTAACCATGACATTTGCAAGCGCATTTAACTTTACACCTTTTGTCTGCGCGTTCCGAGTCACATAAGCGATGTATTACCCACATTACATAATTCACGTAACCGAGGAGGCGAGGACCAATTACTGAAGTGCCGCTAACCAGCGCGAATTACGAGCAACATCAAAACATTGGGCGTCACAATCTCTGACCAAGGTGACGGCATCAATGTCAACGTTTATTTTTGAGAAATTATTAGCGACGTTATAATAAATGTAACGCCCTAAGTTAGGCCGATATTTATTGTCATAATTAAGTACATTTTCGGATGATAAATCATCAGGGTCGCATTAGTACGATTAGACCCTTCAATTTGGCAAGTTTAGACGTAATTTGCAGGCGGCGTTATTTAAAGCTTCGTTTTATTTATCGCTGAGCGAAAAGTCCCGTGAGAGAGCGTAAGGGCCAAAAATCCGGGACTTAAATTAAGAATTATGACTTTTAAATCTGACGGGCGGGGCTTATCGACCCTTCTGCGGACACTCCGTAAATATGATTTTCTTTTTAGAATAAAGTTTTTGAGCTATAAAATGAATGTTGTATTTACGAACGTATATATATTTATGGATGGATAAAAATGCTTGTCAAAAGATAAGTATCAAACATTGTATTGACATTGTTGCTTCTGAAGTTCTGAACTACTTACCAAACCATTGAAATGAGTTTTTTATCGATTTCAGTAGCGCGTGTAGCAAAGGACCAGAGTCTATTTCCACGTTTTATTTAACTTTTTTTTATACAAATTATTTTTATAATGAACCGTGTACTCAGAGTGGCTACTTAGTATTCAGAGAAGAACATAAGATGATGTATGAAATGTGGGTCACGTCTGTAGGAAGCTGTGACTAAGCCAGGGTTTTCCTCCGGTGTGATGTCCCACGGCCTCAGTCGCCAATGCCAGCCCCTACATAATGCATTATATATCGCCGGTAATAAAATATGACATTGTGACTACGGAAAGGTAATTCAGATCGTATTTATTTCAGTACGTTTTCCGAGACATTGGAAATGTATTTCCCCAGCTGTAAATCGTGGTTAGGAATAGTATCCCCGACTTATAAAGTAAATAAATTGTGAGCAATATTTTATTTGGAAGTACGGGTACAATGGTACCCGCTATGTATTAATTTATTTATGGAAATTGGACTACCGAATTCCGTTTACACGAAGTAGAAGCTGATATAGTAATTAAGACTTATGACATAACTAGTTTCTGCCAGCGGCTTCCCCCGTGTGAAAGGTATTCAAAATTAACATATTCCCAGGATATCTTATATTCTAATCCAGGTCATGGTCTATCCATGTGCCAAAATTCCCAAAAAGGTGGAGTTTCTATGTTGACATCATATATGGTTTTTTCTTACCGATATTTCCGTCAATTATGGACCGATTTTGAAAATTTTTGTTTGAAAGAGTATGTTCCGAAATTGGTCCGATTTTAATTTGGTGAAGATCTGATGAAGAACTTCGAAGATATACAACAGAACTCTTCAATAAATAACGGCAAATCTCTCGGGATTGTTGCTTGTCTGTTTATTGTTTATACCATTTGATAACATAAAATCACGCCAGTTCGCTCCTAAGGGGTACGCAGATCTCTCATTTCACCGGTTATTTTCATGTTTCATGATACTCCGAAACTATTCTGGCGTTATCGTGTACCTTACTAAACAACTTGCCTATTAGGTAAGTACAACTAAAAAGTGAAAAATAAAAAAGTTATTTTTCACTTTGTAGTTTTTTATTTAGAAGTCGGTAGTATTTTTGTAACAAGTTTTTTATCACATTATTATGGATGTTGCTGGTTGCCGAACAGTTTATTTGAATGAATTTAAATATAATTTATGTCCACAGGAAAGATTTTAAGACTTATGACTTTCGTCCATACCTTCTTTAGGTCATCGGACCAAGTAAATGATGTTCTGCTATAAATATCGTGGAAGCAGGCTAATATTCTACATGTGCAACAAGCATGTTCGTACATAACACTTATGTAACAGTCTGTGTGTCTGTCCCTCCGCATTCGGCGCACGCGCAGCGCCCACTAAATACATATCGTGCACAGATACATTTCTATTATTTTCTATTTTAAGTATGGTCCTACTCTCTTTTATAGCTTGTGATAGGCAATATTTGCGTGTCATTAGATCTTCATATACAGTGTTATTGTAATACATTTGCAGATCATAGATGTCAGGTTGATAAAACAATTGGTAGGAAACAATGCCAGTGATTAAAAAAAAAAACATATAATCGCTATGACATATGATTGATGTCCGCAACCGTAGGGGCACCGATATAGAATAGAATAGACTAAACTTTATTGTACACCATAAAAGTTACACATTTTTTTTATAAGAAAAACTTAATTATACGGGTACAAAGGCGGTCTTATCGCTGACAGCGATATCTAACAGACAACCTTTGGATGGACTGAAAGAGCTTATAATAGAAAACCGGCCAAGTGCGAGTCGGACTCGCGCACGAAGGGTTCCGTACCATTTTCGTAAAAAACGTTAAAAAAATGACGTTTGTTGTATGGAAGCCCCCCTTAAATATTTATTTTATTTTGTTTTTAGTATTTGTTGTTGTAGCGGCAACAGATATACATCACCTGTGAAAATTTCAACTGTATAGCTATCACGGTTCATGAGATACAGCCTGGTGACAGACAGACAGACAGACAGACAGACAGACAGACAGACAGACAGACAGACAGACGGACCGCGGAGTCTCAGTAATAGGGTTCCGTTTTTACCCTTTGGGTACGGAACCCTAAAAAGGGGGTAGTCTGTGGTGTACTGCTATTTATTTCATTAAAACATAAATATATTGTTATAATAAATACTAGCCATAAATTTAAATATACCTACACTATATACATAAATTTAAATATATATACAAAGTGATCATCATTTGGTAGTTGTTGAAGTTCGGCTCAAGGTAGTGATTGCCCGTGCAACTGGAAGAGCCGGCAAAGTGGAGAGAAGGTACGATTTGGGCAAAATTTTTGAGTTGGAATCCCGTAAAGTGTTTAGCTGTGTTGAGTTACGCAATCGTTTCTCTGGACTGGAGGAGGCCGAAGACTCGGTAGACGAGGAGTGGAACCGCACTAAAAGGGTCTAAACAGAGACTCAGCTCATTGACATATGATATTACAATAGATTTGTCACATAAATACTTCATTGTTAATATTGTAGAGCCAGTAACCACACAGAGATACTACTCTTTTCATTAGTGTCTTCTTCTGAGCAATATTGTTGCCTCAGAATTTCCTTTCCACTACCACTATTAATATTACTTATTTACTTTTCCTTTTCTTATATGCGGCTTGAATAGAGCCCACTCTATATCAATAAATAAGGCCCGGGTACACACCTCTGCATAGTAACGACCGCGCTACATCATCCACATAAAAAGAAATTGCGGCCCGAGTCCGACATAAAGGCCCGCGCACACGGTTCTACTCTGCAGGCTAGCAGGCTCGAGTCGATAGAGCGGCGATATTTATGTTTCGGACGGCGGAAAACTATGCGTATTTTCGGTTCAATTGATATTCTTGTAACGTGTGTCCGAAGGTCGCGTGGTGCGTACGGTGACAGGCACTGCTGTATATGGTATAACGTATGTGTGTAATATGTAATAAGTATGTGGCGCGGAGATATGTTCCGCGTACGCTCCACGGGCGTTACAATCAGTTATTGTTTTCTATACAGTTAGCTCACGTGATTGGATTTGTTGTTATTTTGTGACGGTCGTCCACCCCTGCTGTGGCCTTCCGTAAACTTTGGTGTCTTAGGTTTTCGTTAATATAAATATTTGTTTTTTTTTCATAATTAATAAATATGATATATAATATTTCTGATTAGCGTTGCTGGTTTTGCAAATGGAAATAAAAACATTGTTGCTTGCCAAAGCATTAAAACAAAATATAAACTTCGAAATCATAAAGTGCACTCTTTAAGCTGGAAATGCATGTATTAAGGATAAACTTTTTCCTTGTTGAGTCTGTCAAATACCAAGGTATTTAAAGTCAGCCAATACTGCAGTAAATACCGCTATATTATAGTATAATTTTTCCTTTAACAACAAAGTTAACTACATGAATATGCAAGCGCATAATTCTCGAAAACTTGCTCATTGCATGGTGTATATCACAAGGCAATGTTCCGGCAACTGAGAGCACAAGGGCGACGACGAGACGAGCAAAAACATAAGCAATTAATTTAGTTACGTTTCTCTTCAATATTAAACAGTCAGACTGGAAAATGGAGATAAACATTTAAATTATGTATGATAATTTCTGAGGTTATCTGGAAACAGCTGAATGGAGAAATAAATAAAAATATAGGCACTCAAACCAACAGTTTATCTGTGACACAGTCGATCACATTTCCTACTTCAATATTTGTCAATACGTAATTTCATGGTAATCCACTATGGTGAATTAAAAAAACAGCACCATAGTAAACTTATGTAAATGGGCCTATTTATACTTTACCGTAGTAAGGTGGAATATTACTTCGCTACTTACTTGAAATCTGCTAATTAGGTTAATTCAACAAACGGCTGATAAGGTGTCGTGGACCGTCACACTAATGACCCAATTATTCGTAGATTAACGGTTTTTTAGTAGCGTAGGTAAATTCTTAGCTGCTTACGTCACTTTGTGACCAACGCTTGATATGGACCACTTTTAATAATCTACTATGTTTACGTATTATGCCAACTTTTTCTCGAGGCTTCACTTACCCGTGTATTTTTACAGGATAAAAGGTCTATTTGCCGGTTGCCGAGTTTATCCGGTTTTCAGGCTAAAGTAGAGTAAGTGCCTTTTCACACGCCCCGGTTTCCGGGTAGCCGGTGCCGGGTAACCGGCGGCGAAGTGTTTTGCCGTATATAAGCTTTCACACGTACCGGCGTACATGCCTATACATTCGCCGCCGGTTACCCGGTAGCTACTACCCGGCAACTGGAGCGTGTGAAAAGGGACTTAGACACTCAACTTCTAAGTCTTTGAAAAACAATATATTAATCACGGGAATTTAACGACTTTTTTTTTCTTAACCTTTATTCAGAAACCAGCCATATGACACTGAGCAATAGTGTAGTTTTCTACCAGTTTAAATTTGGTTAGCGAATCAGTACATTTAGATATTACCTTTAACAAACATACAAGTACAAGCATACATAGTTTAGAAGCGTGATTGATAATCCTGCAGATATTGGCTAGACTTCATAATGCCTACATTGACTAGTTAAGCTGCCATTTAGTTATATGCTGCAAATAATAACGTTTGCATAATCATATGTACTCGCCTAGATACAGTTCGTCAGCACGTCGGACGAATACAAAGGCTGCGATATGTCGGACAGGGGATTGTGCAAAAGGTTCACTTGTTACAACTTTGAAGTGAGCTTCAATGGAATAGGCGGGATTGTATTTATTCAGAAATATTGTTTAAAAATCAAAATTAAAAGACATTTATTCAAATTTGGCTGATAAATCTGCACTTTTTAAGTTCAAATAGTGCAGATTATCAGTCACCCAAAACAAAACAAAACCCGCTCGTCAGCACTTCCTATTTTTTTTAGTTTGTGTATAATATTCTGTGATTTGAAAATACAGTCTCTTGCGATTCTATATTGGAAATAGTTTGCTCTGAAATTTAAAATTAGAACACCAGTGTCTGATATTATCACGAATGCTTACCGCAGACGTTATGAAATTTTTTGCGCCCCTTTCACACTTACTTTTCCCAATAAAGCATCTACTAGTATTCCTATGTAGTGTAGCTCCGGTCTGAGCGCGGTAGCGGACGCATCCGGACGCCGTCACCGGATCGGACGCGTCCGGTGCCGGATGCGCTGACAGACGCGCTCGTGTCCCACCTCTTTTGTTTATGATGAGCTATGGCAGGCCTAGGTAGCCTGGCTTGCGCTATCTTTTGTATGAGGTTTCATGTCATAACTTAGTTGCGCTAAGTTTAAATATTTTATGAACTGCGTAGAGCCGTCGTAGGCTAAATATTTACAAAGTTTAGGTATCCAGGACTATAAAGATTTGTAATTAAAGGAATCTTTTTATAAATAATAATTTAAAGAGATAGGCTTCAGTGAAAACCATTCAAATGACTGAATTCGGCTTAGCATTTTATTAGGATGTGACTGAAACTTTAACGGCTGCCGAAAATAACAACTTTATGTTTCAAGAAACTATTCCCTATACCGGGAGCTCACATTTGGGGCTTTCCAAATAGCGTGGCATTTTTGCGCCACATTATTAGTTAGCAGTACGATAAGATGGCGTGTCTGGCGTGTCCCGGGACACTCAGTCACGCTGCATGCCTTCTGACTATAATGCCTTTTCACGTCAATTGTGGGTAGTACTAAATTTTTGTGTGTTGCGGGTAGTTGTGGAATGGTTGCAGTTTAACGGAATGTTATTATCTCGTAAGTGATGTTGTTTGCGGAAATTGAGACTTTCCTTTGAAAATGTAAATAGTTTAAAGCTTTTGCAGTGCAGGGGCCTTAGCCCGTAATATAAATGTGTCTTTCGTCTACGCGATCATGATTACGCAGTGAAAAGGGATAGTGTTCTTCGTCTTGTAGCTCTGTCTTTCTTACACAGTAGAACCATGACAGTTTGTACACGTCAGAGTAAGGCTCCATGTTAGTGTAAATTAAGTATTGATCGATGAAGCTTTTCATAGAGATTTTTATCGGCAGACATATTTAACTACTACTACTCTCTACTATATGTCGTGATGGCGCAGTGGCTAAGACCTCGCCTCTCGTGCTTGTGGTCGTGTTTTCAAATCCGGGTAAGTTCCAATGTGACTTTTTCAAATTCATATGTAATTTCTAAGTTTATTTTGGACATCACAGGCAACGGTGAAACCAGGGGTATACTCCCTATCTCCGTCAACGAAGTTACAGGCCCCGTCTGAAAGTATTCCGAAACTTTAGAGTGAAAAAAATCATGTTAAGTAAGTTTAAGTTCAATTTTACGGACCGGTAATAACACATCGGGAGTTGGTACAACTGTCAAATTGTGTTGTCATTCATTCTTAGTTCGGGCCCGAACTAATCATCCAACCGTAGGTAATAGGGGGAAGGATACGCCCCTAACGAAGGCCGAAACTACGGACTTCGTGCTTAGGCAGTAGGCCCCTGGACTTATATAATTAATGTACGTCTGAAATAATCAAGTCAGAGGCCTGTGGGGTTCCCAGAGGCGGCTTTATTAACTGTGTCACACGAGGTGGCCATATCTTCACACGAAAAGAAGAAGATTAATTACTTAGGCCGAGTTTCTCACTTCAAAATTATCGCAGAATTAATGTGACAAATTGTCAAGCAGCTGTTATCTGCTGTGATTGGTTGAATGAATTTTCAACAGCCAATCACAGCAGATAACGCGTGCTTGACAATTTGTCACATTAATTCTGCGATCATTTAGAGATGAGAAACTCAGCCTTATCCATGTAAGGGTCATGGGGATTACCCAATAATGCAAAACAAATATTATTACATTAATCTGCCGAAAGTTTTTACATAAGTCACTAATGGGGTTACATCGAGCTATGTATTATGTTTGTTTTTGTACTTAATAGGATCAAAGCCATCAATTTCGTTTACAAAAACATCAGTACACACAAACATATTACAACACTTAGGATCAAGTAATTCGTTTCATACATACATGAACATATAATTTGGGGCTCATTACATTATAATATATGCAAGGGAAATATTTGAACTTTAAATTCTACGAATGTTGTGTTAATATTTGATTGTGTGTACTTATGTGTGCAAAGTACACAGGGTAGGAAAGCCTGTGACCTTTACAGGGTAAGGGAAAATCCAAATATAGAAAGTACGGCGAAGCTTAGTGAGGTACGTGAAATGTATTGGAAGCTCTGGTTGTACATAGGTAGCTTTATGTATGAGGCTGTTTGAATATTACTTTCATGTACCGACACTTCTTGAGCTCTTAATGCTTTAACTTTTGCAACGGTTGACACTTTGCTTTTCATAGTACTATTAGACCGATAATGTTTTTAACACCAGCCAGTTATCTATGTCGTGATGGCCCAGTGGCTAAGACCTCGCCTCTCGTGCTTAAGGTCGTAGGTTTAAATCCGGGCAAGTACCAATGTGACTTTTTCAAATTCATATGTACTTTCTAAGTTTATCTTGGACGTGACTGGCAACGGTGAAGGAAAACATCGTGAGGAAACCTGGACTTATATAGTTAATGTAAGTCTGAATTAGCCAAGTGAGAGGCCTGTGGGGTTCCCAGAGCCGGCTTAATGAACTCTGACACCTCTGGTGTCCCACATGCTCACACGTAATGAAGAAGATCTACTGTCTAACTGCAGGGCAAAGGCTACTTCTCATTTATATGAGAAGTAGCCTTTGTGGCCCGAGGAGCTCGTGGCTAAATAATAACAGCCGCACGGGTCGATCTTCAAGGTTAAGCAACGCTTGTCGAGGTCAGTCCGTGGATGGGTGACCATTTCAACATACCGAGTTTCCTCCGTGCCTCGGAAAGCACGTTAAGCCGTTGGTCCCGGCTGTCATTTGAAGATCTTTGGCAGTCGTTACGGGTAGTCAGAAGCCTGAGATCTGACACCAGTCTTGCCAAGGGGTATTGTGTTGCCCAGTTGTGGAGGTCAGATAGGCAGTGGCTCCATGTAAAACAATGGTACTCAGCTGAATCCGGTTAGACTGGTAGCTGACCCCAACATAATTGAGAAAAGGCTAAGCAGATGATGATGAGAAGTGGCCTTTGTCCTTTACCACAAGGCGGCAAAGCTATTAATAAGATAGTTCATTGATTAGAATATTAGAATAAGATAGTTGGTAGATTGGTCCTGTGTTTCCCGATAGCTACAACCTGGGAGCCTTTAAGTCAAGAGTGAATAGGTTACTTCTAGGCAAGCGTGCTCCAACGTCGGCCACATCATCGCTTACCATCAAGTGAGATAGTGGTCAAACGCAAACCTATTAAAATAAAAAATAAAAAAAAGATGAGAAAAAAATCTAATTAGTGCGTCAGTTAGATAACCTCAAATTATTGAACACGTATTTTTCTTTTGCCTCGAAAACAAAAAAATACGACGATACAATACGGCGTTTAAATATCGTGTGACGTCACGGTGTGCTATATACTGACAAAGTGACGTCACAATCACCCACTCCTGAACTTTGATGCGCATTATCTTTGTCTATTTTTAGTTATTTGATAAAGCAAAAAATACGTATTCAATATTATTTGATAATCTCACTGACGGACTAAATATAATTATTATTTTTCTACCCGGGAAACATCCCTGTTCATGATAGTTATGAAGACTGTTTTGTTTTAAAAACCTTGTCTCCCTTCACGTCTAGGTTCTAGACTAAGTAACATCGATTCACTAATTCCAATTCAAATCACTCAGAATAACTACACCTCACAGACAAGATAATCAATAATTCCAAACACCAGTACATCAATTCGCCCCAAATTACAACCCAGACCTAAAACTAATGACCACGTTGACAAGTTAACAGCAATAGGTGTACAGTAATAAATTCCTTCACCAACTAGTACACCAACATACCTATCGATACGTACTAGTGTACCCACATGTATGCCATAGATCATGGCGGAGTGCCGCGTCGGTTGTCGTGTCACAGACTACGGGAACCATCAGTTGGTCGACACAAATTCCGTGAGTTATGACCTTTTTGGAATATTGACGTGTTGTTCGTTGTAATCATTCGTTTGTACAATGTTATTTATGTGAACCGTGGAGTATTCTGTTTTTAACCGACTTACCAAAAAGGAGGAGGTTCTATGTTCGACTTTATGTTTGTTTTTTTTTTTTTTTTTTGTTTATGTTCATCGATATCTCCGTCACTTGTGGAGAATTTTGAAAATTCTTTTTTTGTTTGAAAGAGTATTTTTCGAAATTGGTCCCATTTTAATTTGGTGAAGGTCAGATGAAGAACTTCGGAGATACACAACAGAACTCTTCAATAAATAACGGCAAAACTCGGGATTGCTACAATCGCATGTCTGTTTGTTGTTTATACCATTTCATAACATATCATCACGCCAGTACGCTCTAAAGGGGTACGCAGATCTCTCATTTCACCGGTTATGTTCAAGTTTCATGTTATTCGGTTAATCTATTCTGGAGTTATAGGGACCTTAATAAACAACTTGCTATTAGGTAGGTAAAACTAAAAAGGGAAAAAAAAAAAACTTTTTTGCAAAAAAATTCTACCGACTTCCAAATGAAAAACTACAAAGTGAAAAATAACTTAACTTTTGGAAGTCGGTGTCCATATCGCTGTCATATAAAAAGTCGGAAGTCGGTGTCATATAAAAATTGTTTCTACGAAAGACACCGACTTCCAAAAGTTAAGTTATTTTTCACTTTGTAGTTTTTCATTTGGAAGTCGGTAGTATTTTTTTGCAAAAAAGTTTTTTTTGGTCTTACTGTACGGGGTTTGGATAACAAACCGATTGTGATCAATCAGCATCATCCTCTTGCTGTTGTTCCAAGAGACTGGGGGTCGATGCTTCCAATTTTCTTCACCCATTCCCCTCTTTCAACCGTCAGCTGTCTCGCTATACAAATCTATTAAAATAAATTATGTAAAACTTCTTAAAATCTTGAAAGAAGCTTTTATTCTAATTCTGCCGAAAACATTTTTTCCTGTTCTGTTTTTTACAATATCTGTCTTCAACGACCATACAGGGCTGTGTGGTCGTTGGTTTAGTGCGTCTCCCGAAACTGTGAAAGACCCTAACCTCTTATTCCAATGACAAATCTATAAAATTGCATCTCCTAGCTGCCCAGCAACCGAGCAGTTGCTAAGCTAAAGTTAGAGCAAGTAAAATAAAGTCATCTCTGGAACGCGATCACACCACCTTGCGGCCGACTGGAACCGCGTCTATTTATACCAGGCAGGTTCCCTACAGTTCATCCCAGTGAGGTTGTTAGCGATACGATGGTAACCTATGATGTACGGACGAGAATGTGATGGTAATGTGACCACATCTTATTATGGATGGTGCTAATATTTTATGGTTGTTTGCATAATTGCACCTTTTCACAGAGAGAGCTTTTGTTGGTTTTATTTTGGGTTGTGATGAGATGCGAGTAGAACAGGCCCTGTCAATGTAGTGGAGCTTGAGGGTAAATGTACAGCAGTGGATTTTTTCGGCAGAACATAAAGCAAAATAAATATTTCAGTCTGATTTTTGTCTGAAATAGAACTTCTTCACCTCATTGTGTCAAGAAGCAACTTGACACGATTTGTAGGTAAAGCAACCGCTAGAAGCGTCCACCTGTCACTTCAGAACGAAACATGCGCTTGTCGACCAACTGTGCTCGTTTTAGCTTTTTCTTCTTGACAATCATTGGATAGCTCATCTTCAGCAGTTATATGATGTTGTTTTAATGATGTTGTTGTCTTGATATTACAATATGAAACTTCTGTGTTATTATTTAACAGTTTAGTGTAAAGTTAAGTGTTATTTATTGGCTACTGCGTCACGAATCACGTCATCGTCAGACGGGCCAGTTCCACCGATAACGACCGAATTAAATCGCACTAGCGTGGCGTACTGGACATTCCTCGGGCTACTATTACCTACCACAGACCTATCTATGATATGACAATGCCTCGTTAAATACTGGACACAAAAGAGACATATAAGACACTAAACACACACGCAGGAAAAAAAAAGATAAAGAAAAAAACAAATAGAAATAAAGTAAAAATAAAGAAAGAAAAAGAAATGAAGAAAGTAGAAATTTGTTTTAAATTTTATTTTATACTAGCTGACCCCCGCGGCTTCGCTCCCGTCAAAATTATAGCCTATGTTACTCGGGGAAAATCGGGAAACTCGGGAATAATGTAGCTTTCCGTAGGTGAAAGAAATTTTAAAATCGGTCCGGTAGTTTCGGAGCCTATTCGGTACAAACAAACAAACAAAAAAATCTTTCCTCTTTATAATATTGGTAAAGATTTTACATACTAAATACCCGTACGCAAAATACTTTACATACTAAATACCCGTACGCAAAATACGCGCTTAGACTTGGAGTTGCGGACACCAGCCCGTCTTAACTTAACTTAACTTAACTTACATAATAAATATACAATATACACGTGAGAGTTTGTGAGGATGGATGATGGATGTTTATTACTCTTTCACTTTTGCGTGAAAGAGTAATAAACATCCATCTACTACAGCTACTGAACGGATTTTGATGAAACTTTACAGAAATATAGCTTATACATCAAAATTACACATAGGCTATCTAATATATAAAATTCTCGTGTCACAGTTTTCGTTGTCAAACTCCTCCGAAACGGCTTGACCGATTTTGATGAAATTTTATATGTATATTGAGTAGGTCTGAGAATAGGTCAACATCTATTTTTTTTTTTATTTTTTTTTTTAAATGAGTAGGGTAGGTATGTAGGGTAGGGTAGGGTAGGGTAGGGTAGGGGTAGGTAGGGTAGGGTAGGGTAGGGTAGGGTAGGGTAGGGTAGGGTAGGTAGGGTAGGGTACGTAGGGTAGGGTAGGGTAGTGTAGGGTAGGGTAGGGTAGATAAATGTTTGGTCTTTTTATGGCAAAACAAAGTTTGCCGGGTCAGCTAGAAATTTATAAAGATATTGGGAGAAGTACTAATAACACACGGGCGGTGCAAGTCTACTATAATAAACAGGCGACGACACTGGTCTCTATGAAATTGTTAGCTCAAGTTTAGGAAGGATTCACATTTCATGTATAAACTTTTATATCAATTATCCTTTACTTTCGTTGTAAATAATGTTTCTGGATCTTGTGATATAGGATTGCCTAGTGCAAGAGGCAGGGAGCACTGATATTTTTGTACTTATTTGTGTTAAATAAGTAAATGTACCAATTTTACATATACAATCCTATGTAACAACCTACAATGTGCTGCCCCTTCGCTTTCTACGGTTCGTGAATAGAATTTTCTATGTCAATTTTCCGATTCACTGTTTACTTCTGCATAGGCGTATTGTGTCGTATCTATTGTCAATTTTTATTATTTCGTTATTTGATGGAAGTTGTTCAGCGTCATGGTTTAAAATGTATTTCAACCATGACACTGAACAATACGCCTGTGAATATAGTCATCATCATCTTCTTGCCCTTGTCATATTACTTGGGGTCGGCGCAACACGTTTTCTTCTACCATACCGTCCTGTCAACCGTCACGCTATCACTGACACCCTTATCTTTCATATAACTTCTCACAAAATCCATTCATCTTTTCAATGGTCTTCCTCTCCCTCTCCATCAAAATTTATATTCATAACTCTTTCAATAACATCCATTCAAAGAACAATGGAGAGGGCTATGCTCGGAGTTTCCTTGCGTGATAGAAGCAGAAATGTAGAGATCCGCAAGAGAGCCAGGGTTACCGATATAGCCTGAAGAATTGCCAAACTTAAGTGGCAGAGGGCAGGGCACCGAAGACCTGGTGAAGGTTGCGGGGATCCGCTGGATGCGGGACGCACGGGACTGGTCAATGTGTGACACTTGGGGGAGGCCTATGCCCAGCAGTGGACGTCTTTCGGCTGATATGATGATGATAAGATGAAGATCTTTATCCTTATCGCATGACTGTACCATAAACGATGCCCAAATATAGCCAAACCTAATCAAATTTTAAAGAAAATAGCCACGTATACAATTGCACACATATCGATTGTACACATATGACAATTAAAAGTGCGCATCATGGATGCGGGTACGCGAGCGCGGGCGCAGGCTGCTAACTGGGTCACTGACAAGGCGCGCAGCTGTACACTGCGCCCGCGACGAACGATGACGGTGCATTTCCTTGGTTACAGACAGTTCAGCCAAATATTGGGCAAGACATTACTTAGCTGTCATAGAGCACCTATGTGCATATATTTGTCGGCTAGGACACTTCTGTAAGATCAAATGCATTACCTGAAACCGTGTAAAATTGGTGTGTAAACACACTAATTTCAGGAAAACAAAACACGGAACTGTTTTAGCTGAGTCGTATTTTTCGTGGCTACACTAGATTTGTTTCTAATCTAAGTATGCAACACAAGACTGATCAGTTGTTTGGCAATTTTGACACATGCATATATGAGTAATCAAGTATACCGTAATTAAAATCTATACCTATGTCTGCTTGACACTTTACTTTCAAACCACTTTCATTACCTAGCACAATAAATTAGCAGAACGTCCAAATTCATTTGAATAAACATAGAGCATTTGCAATTGTATTTAGAGCGTGAAGTTTTTGGCCCACAGAATACACTGATGACCATGGAGTGACACAAAATGTTGACAAATATCGGACTGAATGCATAGAACATGTGTGGATAATTCATGGTGGGCCAAAGCAAAGCGGCCGGCGAATACAACTGGTTTGACAGCTATATTTACTATTTTATGGATAAAAATAAACAATATCATTATTCACGTTGTAAAGCCGTCCATCATAATCTTATAAAAATTACCAAACAATAAAATTCCGAACGGCTTTACTTCATTACGCGCCATTCTTATTCATAATATTTTAATATTTAAGTCAATGGTAATGGCACTGAAGATGTAAAGCTATGTGCTTCATATTTACGACGCCTATTCATCGAGCTTTCTATAATAAACGCCAAGTGGCAGCTTACTATTGAAATATTGCGGTGAAGCCCATCATTAGTTCGAGCGTCAAGTCAATGACTTCGCTTGTGCTATAAAAATTAACTGCGCAAATAACTAGCAGCTGAGAAATAATGTTGTTGTCAGGATGTCTAGAACATTACAATTAAGTTGCTATTTATAACTTGAAATAGGCAGAATAGGTTCTAGAGTTTGTAGAACCGAGGCCACAGCCGAGGCAGTATTAGAAAACCCAAATATATAGGAACTACTGAGAAAGCTGCTTTGGAGAAATTCCGTAATTTTGGCACACTCAACTCAATTTCCGCTAGATTATTATATCTACCAGCTAAATTAGACTTTTAAAATAATCAACATGGATTAATCACACAAACATTAACCCAATAAATACTAGTCAATGACACATTCTTGTTAGTTCATTCGCTAAGGGTCCTCAAAGCTTTACCTCAAACCATCCTTGCCAGCCGTTGCCAGTACGAGATCAACGTTCTTACGTTCTCAGCATCCCAACGATGATCTGTCGCAAATAAACTGTGCCATGTAAGGGTTACGCGCGAATGTCTCGAAACTAGTTTGACTTGTGTGCGAAAGAAAAACTAAAAGAGTATGGAGATCCACGGACGTTGCCTCGCAGGGCTGATTACTATGTTATGGAATCCTACGTGATATAATGCAACGAGAGGATTCTTTGTCGAAAAGTAAATTGGAAAACTTTGGAAAAGCAGAAATTATATTAGGTTTTGCGATATGCAAATTCACGAAATATCTGTAACTAAAATTATAATGGAATTCCAGAACTGAAAGCGCCATTTATTCTGTTATTAAGACTTAGCAAACAAAGTCCCTTTGAAATTGAACAACAAGCCGGGAAACACGGACATAAAAACTAATAACAGTATTCGACAAGGACAAGAATTTAAAGTAGTGTTACACAGTTCAGCTGGAACTGAGCTCGGTGCCAGATGATGATGGTAATGCCAGATAACGAGATCTGAGCAGAATGCCAGACGCGAACATTTGGCAGAACCTGGCAAACGATAGTTGAATGTTTTAATAGTAGTCTGTGAAACTAGAATATCGTAGACACTCTACTTTATCTCTGTAAACTTATGTTTTCCTGATTGCTATGCATTACTGTCGGTTCATGAATATGCATAGCCTTCATTATGTTTCGCTATATTTTTCCTTTGCGCTCAGACTTTCAGCTTGTTTCCTATGCGTCCTCTCTTTATGCTAATGTAGCACTTTCACGGTACGAAGCCTTTCCTAAATTCAGTTTAGGAATTTCTAATGTACGGCTGGCATTTCACTGGAAATACTTTTTGTGTAATTTTATTAAGATGTACTTCAGTAAGTTTATTTTGGTTTAATGGAACCTTCCAAAGGAATTCTTAACTCAATAACTAAACGAAATTTTCTTCACAATGTTTATATTGAATATTTTTATTATAACATTTTCTCTATAATGAGTTTATTTGCATCCACAACCACAACAATACGCTCCACGGATCGTGTCGCCGAAGCCATCAAATTGTCAATTTGTTTACCGTCCAACAATTCAATTTTTCTCGAAGGTTCCTCTTGTCAATCATAATTTCCCGATGAATCTCAAGTAATGGAGGTTTCTTTTATTTCTGTTTACTTATCTTTTGTGTTTAAAAAAAGAAAGTGATTTTATTTGCTTTTTTGTTCTTATTTAATGGAATAACCTAGTTTTGTCGCAAATGGTTATTTAGTTCATGAAAATCGAGTGTATTTAGTTTACGTTTAGTTCTGGTATGAATGTATGAGTAACAAATATTTGCATACCGCATTAGTCACTTCAACTTATTACAAATATATATGTAAGTAGGAAACTCATTAGAATCCTGCTCACAGTCTTCAGTAATCTAACGGCTAACATTCTCATCTGCAAGATGATGTTTGATTCCTTTGTTTTTTGCGGAATAGTTATAAAAAGCAGATGATCTTGGACGTGATCTAGGTGTGGTCACCACTCGGCTCAGCGGCGATGCTCTGAGGTGACTATAAATTAATATTGATGAGGTTTCAGACAGGTGATGCCACTTCTGTTGGCACGTTATTTATTGCATGTTTTAGAGGTTTTTATTAGTTGTTTGCCAAAACTTTTGTAGTGAAGCTTAGAAGTTAATAGTTTTGTATTGTTTCGTGTTTATTCAAATGCAGAATTCTGCTGTCTGCATAAAACAATCTTGTTTCAACGTTATTTCTTATTTCATAGTCTGATAATCGACATTCATCTTTAATTAAATAACGGTACGAGTATTTGCGAAAGTATTCCAGGTAGCGCTGCTCATTTATTTTTAATTATTTGATCATTTCTCTCATACATGTATTTCTCTTCTTCTTCTTAGTCGTTATGTTCTTGACAGAGCGGTCGTGGTTGTCATGAAGTATTGGTAGGATATGGGGCAGATGTAATGCGTCTCACAATGTCTCGCCACCTTTGCACGAGACCGCCCACAGCAGACTTGATCTGGTCGGTCCAACGCATGGGTGAACTATCACGCGGTCTACTGCCTTCCACTTTTCCTTGGACCACTAACCGTTCTATGGACTGACTGTCTCGCCTTGAAAAGTGTCCGAAGAAAGTGAGTATTCGGGACTGTACTATTGCGGACAGACGCTGCTTGATGTAGAGTTCTTGGAGTATCGAGACATTTGTTGACATGTATTTACCTATTAACAGATTGGCAGTAAAGCTCAAAGTTACAGTAGTTACTAATAAACGGGCTGTTACCTACATTACTAACGAGCTTGCTAAACGACTCTTGTTAGACGACTCTCTACCTAATTATTAATTGAAATGCTTATCATAACGTTGCTTAATTAGTTCGTTTTCACTTTATAATTAATGTCACTTATATTGTTAACATAGCTTTTCCCCTTTAATGTTGGAACACAGGACCCTGTTTCATATAATTTACCACGAGGAAGATATATGTGCGATTTCCAATTTTATGAGCAATAGAAAACGTTCTGCGAATTTAAAATCGATGCCTTTCACACTGGTGGCTAAAAGGTTAATTGTGTACTGATCGTTATTATTATGAAGTATATAATTAGCTTTAACGATTTCATTCAGTGGTTCTATCCAGTAAGACCTCACATAGAGCCTTTTGATTAAAATATAATTTATTCGTTAGTAGGTAACTGATAGAAACTCATTTTACGACAGACTAACTAATAAAATTAACATTAATTTTATAAACATGTAACCATTGATCTGTAAGGTAATAAATTAGTCGGGAAAAACCTCTTCTTCTTCTGATTCTTTGCCTTCTTGGCACGACCAAGAAGGCACTCACCTTGGAATACTTTGACGGAGTCACTGACGAGCTGCTTCAAAGACACTCTTCTCTGTTGGGAAGAATAGAGACAGCTATCGATTATAGTGTTGGTATTTGACAGTATGCCGATGTGGGAAGCACAGGACCCGTCAATATGGCGATGCTTGGGGGAGGCCTATGCAATGTCCAGTAGTGGAAGCAGTGTACGTCTTTTGACTGAAATAATTATGTTGATTTGTTAGTTAGCAAACATGGTAACTTGGCAAAGGTGACCGGATGTTCTACAAATGTCAAATGAGTGAAAACTGGTCCAAAAAATTGTATCCAGAGCACACATTTTACCGTTGCATTCCTATACCAATGGCGCGTAATAAATTCACTGAACTTATTAATATAATATTAATTCCGTATAGTGTTAAACGCGATTTAATTATCGTTGCTTTCCTGCTACTCAAACTTGTTTAATAATTTTGTCTTATTTGGAAAGTAGAGTCAGAGTTACATTCATATTTGTCTGGATTTCTGGTTTGTCATATCAATCATTGTACTAAACATCTTCATACTAAGATATATTATTTTCAGTTTTCCGGCTAAAAACTTCACTTATACAGAAAAGTAACTATCGCAATCCAGCACACAATGATATGCCTAAAAGACGCAAATATTTTTCACCTTTTGCAAATACTGTTATGAACAATACAAATCTGTATTTAATGTTATAAATAATACCGCAATTAATGATATGCAGATGAATTCATTGACGCCACACCGGAATGTTGTATTAATACTTTCTGCATGAAATATTTTAATATCGCATATTTTTAGTGTTATTCGTTGTGTTTATTGATTTGAGTCATATTACGCCGACTTTTATGAGTTATGTGTAACAATATGTGATTTAATATCGATATGACGGAGAAATTCTTACGTTTGCAGGTGTACGTAAGAGATGAAAATCTTGAAGGATATTTTCGTCACGAATCTTGGTAGTTTAACTCGTTTAGTTGATTCGCTTAGTGTTACAGATGCATTCACCTTTGGATTACCATATACCAAAAAGCGAAATACAGCCGTGGTATAACTAAAATGCCGCTGTCCGACATCTGGTTTTGATGCTATTTGAAAATTCGCAAACACAGATCGATATATATTTTCTTTCTCATTAATATAGCATCAAAAGTTCAAATTCGACCAGATGTTGGATAACGGCATTTAAGTTAAACCATCATCATCCTTTTTCCATTCCTTTTTCCAATTGTTGCTGGGGTCGGCTTCCAGTCTTACCGGATTCAGCTGAGTACTCGTACCAGTATCAGTAGGCCCTATCAGAATATCAGCGCAGCGTTATTACCTTTTTTGGATATCGCTGCACATGCTGAGATAGGAGCCTTTTTGGTCTCGCACAGGGTTTATATTTTATTATTATTTAAGTGTATGCTTATTTTCTCGTGTCTCCTGTGCGGGTCACAAATAAATATTTTTCTTTCTTTCTTTCTTTACCAGTTGGCATTTTATTTAAACCACGGCAGAATATTTATCATAAATGACAATTGTCATATTCGTGCTGCTGTGCTGTTTAATATTCAGGATATATTATGTATGAAAGAAAATGAAATAATGTCGGATTCTCACATTGTGCCGGTCAATCATAAAATTGGCCTCAGGAATAATGAATTTCCTTCATAATGATTTTATCAACAGTATTTTTCTTCCCACTGATGTTCTGACCCAAATAAAAGACCCAGTTTCCCCTGACCAGATTTGTCGATTTCAGTGGGACCTATGGGAAATGTCGTTACAAAACACAAAATAGAGACAGAGTTTGTTTGACAAAGCAACAGTTTGCGCGGTATGCGCGTCTCCGGTTGATGTCCGTCAATATTTGCGCAGCGAGTGTCGTCGGTCAGAAACCGGCCGGCTCGGCTGACCGGCGCTGACCGGCGGACGGACCGTTGAGAGCGATGATCTGACTGTGTCTTTCTTTAGGTGTAGCATGATATTAGGTATTTGTGTTTTCGTAATGAAGATTTTTGCGTCAGAGAATTTTGTAGATAAAATTTTAGATGAAAAATCCAAAATTTGACGTGACAAAAAGTAAGTAAAAGCGAATATTGTAAATATTCAACAAAAATTTGAAAAAGGTGTTTCTTATTCGTAATGTATATACTCTTTGCGCTGTAGCATAGTGCGGGTGACAGTTTCAATAACATTTTTTACGCATATACGTATACGCATTTTTTGTAGTTTAACGTCATACAGGCAACTATGGTATATGGTATAACTATAGTATGACGTTAAACTACAAAAAATGCGTATACGTATATGCGTAACAAATGTTATTGAAACGCACCATGCTACAGCGCAAAGAGTGTAAACGCAATATATTGGCAACCTCGACTGTAGCAATAACATAGAAATAGAACCTTCCTCAGCCATCTAAGGACTGGATTTCCCTGCCGGAGTCTGTGTTTCCTGATTGCTACAACCTTGGGGTCTTTAAGTCCAGAGTGAAAAGGTTGCTTCTAGGCACGCGTGCTTCACCAACGACCAGATCATCGTTTACCATCAATCAATCATCATTACTATCAAAAAAGAAAGTATATTCCTTATAGACTCCGAAACGGCTGAACCGATTTAAAAAAATATTTCACCGTTGGAAAGCTACATTATCCCCGGGTTACATAGGCTACTTTTTATCCCTGTATTCCCACGGGAACGAGAACTACACGGGTGAAACCGCGAGGCGTCCGCTAGTAATATATAAAAAAAGTCTACAAGCAAAAATATGTAATATTGATGTGTAGTCATTTCAAGCGCTATAGAATAGGTACTATAGGTCGGGTAGGTAATCAACTTTTACCGGACAAACCACAATAGCGCTGCACCTGTTATCCAAATAATCGAGTCATCACGCACGCGCACGTCCACAACACACCACGGCGCAAAAAACCTCGAACCGCAATTTATAATCGAAATCCTAAATTGGGAATCGGTAAAAAATCGATTGATCGCCGTTTGTCAGACGATATCGATTGAATACAGTGGCGCCAAAACCGCTAGCTTTGAGGACGTTTTTATTGGTTTTAATACGTTATTGGGTCAACGGACTTGCAGTATTAAGGCCAGTGACCACTTGTTGGGTGACGATCTGATCAGACAGGGTCCTCAGGCTGACTTGAGCGACGGTTACAGATCAATCAGGCAATCAAAGCAGCCTATTTCACGGCTGCAGACAATACAATTCATCCGAATCTTTTAACCAATTAGACTCAAAGCCGCCGCCAATATGCTTGTATAATTATTCAAATCCAAAATGTTTATTTGCAAGAAAATACATTGTTTACAAGGGAAGATCTAACAGCCATAAAGTCATTGTATTCTGCCTGCAAGCAAGCGTGCAAATTATTTATGTTTAAATGTCATTATTATGCAGAAATATTATTATATTCGATACCTTATATAAAGTAGATAATAAATATTCATTGGCATACGTCATTGAACAAGAAAATCGTTTTTCCGTCGAAGTGTTCGATCAAATTAGAAGAATGAGTGCTAATTGATACAACGCTCGATAATGTTTATATTACAATCGATTCGCGTATTGATCGATAATTGTGCGCCTGCGCAGGCCCCTAATGAAAGTTGCGTAATTAATGTACGTTGTACTGAGCATTTAGTATCGATTAGTTGGCTCTTTACATTTCAACTGAAGTAATTTTAATTATGCTATAAAGTAGGAGCTAATTTGACGGTCAATTAATGTAATCAGTCGAAGATAATATAACAATATAAACAATGTCAGACATTAGACTCTTTGCGCTGAGCATGGTGCGGGTGACAGTTTCAAGAAAAAAAAAATGCATATACGTATACGCATTTTTAGGGTTCCGTACCCAAAGGGTAAAAACGGGACCCTATTACTAAGACTCCGCGGTCCGTCGGTCTGTCTGTCTATCACCAGGCTGTATCTCATGAACCGTGATAGCTGGACAGTTGAAATTTTCACAGATGATGTATTTCTGTTGCCGCTATAACAACAACTACTAAAAACAGAATAAAATAAATATTTAAATAGGGGTCCCACACAACAAACGTGATTTTTTCGTCGTTTTTGGCAATAATGGTACGGAACCCTTCGTGCGCGAGTCCAACTCGCACTTGACCGGTTTTTTGTAGTTTAACGTCATACAGGCAACTATGGTATGTGGTATAACCATGGTATGACGTTAAACTACAAAAAATGCGTATACGTATATGCGTAATTTTTTTATTAAAACTGTCATCCACACCATGCTACAGCGCAAAGAGTGTAATAATTAACCTTTTACTTGTTGAGATTCAAATCAACAGCACGTAATTTTTTCGTCTCAATTATTTGTCTGGACGGTACGAATGCACCAGCACGACAATACATACTATAGGGAATATTAGTATTTAGTTACAATAGTTTTATTTACTATACTGATGTACAATATTCTTACCATTACGAGCGAAGCAACGACCTTCTCTTTCTTGAAGTTTTTCTTCAACATTTTTTTGCATGAGTTGGAAATAACAATCATTAGTCGAAAATGATGTTTGTTCGTCAATCGGTTAAGGTTTAACAAGCTGAGATGTTAGTTAACACATCTATGTCAGTTTGCAGAGACTTTAAGTAATTACATACAACTGTTTGTTCTTTAGTTTATCTGTCTATAACATACCTATGCGTGTACTAACCTATATAAATCTTCACTACGATTTGTCGCAGTTTTAAGTTCCCCTAGTCGACGGCACGAACTATTTTGTGCGCTAGGTTAAAATGCATGCTATCTCATCCGACAACACGTGTGAAAGAGATAGATGCTGTGACGAGCAGTAAGAAGCTAATTCGCGTACGAATTAGCACTTTTGCAAATTTTATCGAAATGTATGATGATTTAAGACGAAAACGAGCGCGCGAAAATTTATGTACAGATCTTTGGGAGTCTAGATATCATGAAAAACGACTTAAAGTACATTTCCAAAATACAATTATTTGCATTGTTGCATTACTAAACTATCCCTGTATTTTTATTTTTTTTGTATAAATTAGGCTAAGGCTAGGGTAGGTTGGATAGTCCATTTATCGAGGAAGGTTATATGCTATATAACATCACACTACGACCAATAGGAGCGGAGTATAAATGAAAATTGTTGCAAAAACGGGGAAAAAAATCCTTTTTGAGGGTTTCCGTTGCGTGCGCTGCGTAAACGTCATGCATAATCATGTATGTAGGGTAGGTAGGGTAGATGGGTAGGTAGGTAGCCAGCGGACGGGAGCGTAGCGGCGTGGGCCAGCTAGTCTTAAGATAAACTTGGCAAGCTTAGAAGTGACAAGATCAATGGCATGTTATCATTACATCGGGCCGGTTTGTTATCTAAGTACATAGGACACATTGATGTATGAGGTCTGTGTCAGTGCACGGTATTCACATTAGAAAGGCACTACTCCACATATTTGTCCCTGTATGTTCATATTTTGCTTACTAAGTATTTTAACAGGGCTTTTACAACTTATAATAGATATAATTTTGAGATAAATATACATTTACATTTTAAAAAGATCTCGAGTTCACGTAGTTTTTAACCTGGTCCTTTTTAACCGACTTCCTGAAAAGGAGGAGGTTCTATATTCGATATAAAAACCAACAGCCGGCAATCTGACAATCCTACAATTTTGTCAGTTTACATACATTTTCTTCTTTCTTACATTTCATATGTCACGAAAATTTGTCAACAATGTTTATGACAAATATGTCGCGTTGTTAGTTATATTTAATAGGGCCTTAGCAGTTCATGTTCAGTTCAAGAGCAGTGGTGGACCAGCGGTATCGGCCGCGACTTACAAGTTGTAGGTCGTAGGTTCGAGCCCAGGCAGGCGCTTTACTTTGTGTAAATTATTTCTTCACCACTGTTCTCAAAACGGTGAAGGAAAACATCATGAAGAAACCGGCATGTCCTAGAACCAAAAATTACGAAGACATGTGACATCCACCAACCTGCACTGGGTAGTGGATTACGGCCCATTCCCTCTCACAGAGAGGAGGACTGTGTCCCAGCAGTGGGAACATTAGTAGGCTGATGATGTGATGATGTAGCAGTTCATCGTCACATAATTATGAAGATGCACCTTGATCAACTTTTCCCAACCCTGCGATTGAGTTCTGCCAGTCTCTAATCAATAAAAGTCAGGAAGTTAAACTTTGAACAAGCTTTTCCATAGCTATGCCTTCCGAGGCGAGCTATAGTTATGCAGGGCTTATGTCTTCCGAAACATAGTCAGATTTGAATTTGCTACATGCCAGTTGTAGATATGGCTCCTATACTTCATAAAAGATAGCTTGATCTTTGTGACATATGTCAAACTGACGTATTTTATTGTTTTAATTTTTGATGGGTTTGCTCTTGACTCTAGTCTAGGTCAGAGGTGACAGAGACAAAGTCGACGATGGAGTGAGCTTACCCAGAAGAAGCCTGTTCACTCTAACTTTGAAGAGATTCGGGTTGTATACGTTATTGTACTGTATTGATACTGACTGCTGTCGCAAAGATCAAGCCATATTTTATGAAGTATAACTGAGATAAGATGGACTGTGATGAAAGTGCATACAATTGAAACGTTGCAAAACTTCAGCTTGATCGACCAGTGGCAGGCATTTACCTCCTCGTGTCACAGTACGTAAAAACTATTGTATTAGTGAAGTCTGTCTGTATGTCATACCAGGTATCTGTCTGTGTGCATGTTTTTACTTTCGCGTCCGGTGTCGAGCGCAGTTCATGTAATACTGCTCAAGAGGATTAACTGACAAGTGTTGGTTTTAGTAACGAGCGAATAGTGCTTCTGTTTGTGGAAAGGCTTAGATTAATAAAACCTTTACTTAGGTGTTATGTAAATGTATTTTTTAGTTCTCACTTCCGAGTTGAATGGAGAAACCTGGAAGTTGTTGAGATGTCTGAAGATATAATTTATTGGTTGAAGTTTAGTAGCTTAGTAAAAATTATGGGTAGAACATGGAAGATATTTGCATAGGAGCACGGGTATTGGCACAATTAAAGGGGGGAATATCTGTCTATTTCCAGTAATGGGCGTAGACTGGCTAGCTATGGATGCTGATGAACCCAGAAATAGCATTACTAAGCGTTAAAGAGCTCTTAAAGGTGAACGCGCACCTAGACGCACCGCACTCGCCGCACGCGCCGTAGTCATCGCATTTTCTCTTGGCCCCGCGCTATCCGCGCCGAACGCGCCGCACGCATTGTATCCACTTCTGTACATCTTGAACTATATTTTCATACGGATACGGATCATGTTCCCGCGCCGCCTGCATCGCCCGCCGAGTCTGATGACGTCATCCGCACGCGCTGCCGCGCTGGTGGAATCCGTATACCTACAGCATTTTGCTGAAATGCGGCTCGTGCGGCGCGGATAGGTGCGCGAGGCTGCATACGATTTCATATAAAGATTTATAAAATGCGATGACTGCGGCGCGTGCGGCGAGTGCGGTGCGTCTAGGTGCGCGTTCACCTTAAGAGTCCCGACCAATACTTTTTTGTTCTATATTCTTGTTATCTTGTCCAATATTGCCAAAATGAAATCCAAACTACCCAAAGTAAGCGAAGTGACCACAATTATCTCACGGCCTCCGCGAGGTTTACTCAGTTGTTTTTTGGTTCTATAAACTGAGTTACACTTAACTCAGTAGGTAATAGCCATTTATGTACTCAGCTTGACAGATGTGTCCGTGTTGACAGCTGGCGTTAAACTGTGAACTTAAGGATCGTGTAATGACTATTAGGTAGCACTGATAAATGAATGATAAATGATTTTATTTCTGTACGTTGGTTTGTACAAACTCTTTTACATGTCGATCATATTTTTTTAAACTAGGTGAGGTCGGCGTTTCCTATCTGACTACTCTGAGAAGAAAGGCCGAAACAAACTCAGAGGTCACAGTCTCTTTTAAAGTCCTGACAAAATCTTGGTTATATCATGTGAAGACCATGTATGTAGACAGATGTCTGAAATGGTCTTTTGAGGAAAGAACCAGCCAGATTGAGTGGACCTGTCCAGTCAGTGCACGCATTTGTCAATAACCGAGCAGCTCAACTAAGAATTTAAGGAGCTCAACGATTCGACGAACAATACCAAAGAAAGGACATTCGGGTAGGCCGCATAAACTACTCAAACTGCCAGACCATGAGTAAAAACTAACTAAGATAAAATAAAAAAAAACCACATATTCTTCACATTCACAATAACAAAAATAAAATATTATAATACTTTAAAAAGTAAATATTCTTGTCATTGCAAGAAAACCAAAAAAATATCAAAATTAAAAACAAAATTCACGGTGCAAAGTATAAAAAATCAAAATTAATTGGAGCAGCTCAATCCCAAGCCTTTTTGTCCTCAACGTAATCTTTAATAGTATAAAACGCTTTCTGGCACAACTTACGTTTAATGAATGATTTGAATTTATTAAGACTTAGATCTTGTACGTGGCTTGGAAGCTTATTATAAAAGCGTACACATTGACATCTAAACGAGCCACCTATCTTCTTGAGCCTTGTTGTAGGTACTACAACAAGGCAAATCACTGATTTTTAGAACTGATAGTAAGTCTAATAGAAGAAAATATTATAAAACTGTCCTATAAAATTTTGATGTGGTTTGGGCTAATTCAAAGTTAAAACTGGAGTCAAATTGCAGTGCGCACGGAGTCGTATATGTACCTAAGTAGGCAGGTACCCTGTTTTCCTTCCTCAAAAGTTTTGTTCAAGCTAGACGAAGTTGGTAATATCAAAACGAATCTTTCCATCCATGCAAATTCTGAAAACTGAAATCTTTTATAACTCCGATAAAACAGAAAGTTTTACTTCAGGCGGCGTTTATTCTTAAAGCCTGGAGCAAGAATTGAAAAATATTTTCGCTACTAAAAAAATCATCTGGCTTTTAAAATATCCATAAAAATGCCGAATCTTAATCCAGGATTAATCCTAGTCTTTCTAGTCTATGACATTAGAATAAGGGCCTTCTCACCTCCTCCTCTTTATCTACACTAGTTTCGCACCGTGGTCTGTAGGAACTTTGTATTTTTTACGAGAAAAAAAAAAACTAGCTTTTCTACCAGTGACAGAATGTTCGTAGTCGTATAAGTACAGGAGGTACAGTACAGGGAAATTTTACAAACATGTGAATAACTTTACCTCTTTATAATATTAGTATCTACATAATGCAAGTCAGCAAATAACTGATTGCCACACATGGTAACTGATCCTCCAGAGCCTGGAGCCCGGCAAGTTCCCAGGGCCGTCTTCGCACGGTGATAGTACCGGTTGGAGACAGCCACATTATCCTATTGAGAGCCATCCGAGGCGATTGATGAATCACTGCGAGGTCGTGCACCCGTGCGAGTGGACAACGGACTTGCCAGGGTGCTGGCACACTGCTGTGACGTAACAAAGATTTCAAAAGTAGAATATACTGTTTGAAACAGTGCTATCAACGAAAGGGTTGATAGCGATTGGAAAAATGACCGCCGTGGCATACCACTTAATAGTTCTTCTTCTGAAGTACTAATAAGTACTTCTTCCAATATATTTATAAATTATAGCCTATGTCGTACTCTGATGCGACTCTAGCTATATTTCTGTAAAGTTTCATCAAAATCCGTTCCGTAGTTTTTGCGTGAAAGATAGGATTGCCAAGTGTTATCGAAAAGTTACTTTATTGATTAAGTATTTGTTGCAACAGCAAAATGTTTAAGGTAGCAGGTTTAGCATTTCATTTAAAAGTTGATTATTTGAGAAGGTTTATTTATAGACATTAATTTAATCACCGCTCGCGAAGACTGCTGTACCTCCATATAAGTTAGCCAACTTCCAAGAAACATCAACTCGCCTAATCTAACAGAATATTGGCAGAATTTTCCTTATTTGTCATGAGTCAGTGCGTCTTCTTAAAATTGGTCCTTAGACGAGCAGAGAATTGCATCACACACGAACACGACCGTTAAGTCGTTACACTTCAGTGCGAGGATGGCATTAATGTGACACGGTTCCCATATCGAGGGACATTCGTCTCTGGAATGGGACAGTCGGAGATAAGTGGGTCTTTATTTATTGGATCGCTTAGCTGCCGGGGCTGCTCGCTGACACTGCTTGGCTCCTCACACCGATTGATTCTTTGTCAACCGATTACTTATGTAAATGTGACCATTACGTCGTGCAGTATTCCAGTGGTTGCAGTCGTTAATTGTTATTGGCACATGTAATTGTTCAGTTGTCTGGTTGCAGTAAGTTGTGCTGTTTACGCATCTTGTAATTATTCTTTTTGGTATTATTTATGTTAGTATGGAGGAGCTCGTGGCTGAATAATATCAGCCGCACTGGTCGATCATCAAGGTTAAGCAACGCTTGTCGAGGTCGGTCCGTGGATGGGTGACCATTTCAACATACCGAATTTCCTCCGTACCACAGAAAGCACGTTAAGCCGTTGGTTCCGGCAGTCATTTGAAAATCTTTGACAGTCGTTACGGGTAGTCGGAAGCTTGAGATCTGATACCAGTCTTACCAAGGGATATCGTGTTACCCAGTTACTGGATTGTAGAGGTCAGATAGGCAGTCGCTCCATGTACAAGTAAAATTTCACAATTTAAAAACCCCCGACACATTTATCTTGCGAAAACACCCCGTTCAAACAGTAAAATGCCCATAACTTTTGAACGGCTGAACCGATTTTATTCAAACATAGCTAAGAACACTCTCGACCAAAGTACCTTTCAAACAAAAAAAACTAAATCGAAATCGGTTCATCCGTTTAGGCGCTATGATGCCACAGACAGACACACAGATACACATATACACAGATACACAGCAACACACGTGAAACTTATAACACCCCTTTTTTTTCCGGCGGGGGTTAAAAACACAGGTACTCAGTTGAATCGGTAAGACTGGAAGCCGACCTCAATAAAGTTGGCAAAAGGCTAGGCAGATTGTTTGGGATTATTGATGTTTGTAAATTGAGGTTTAAATGCGTCTTTATTTGTAAGAGGTTGGCACAATTACTTATTTTGCAAAACTACATACCTACTATTGGTCACGTTTCCTTACCAAAAGTAACGACTATTTCTGTATTGTCTGTCTAATATTTAATAAAACGTTATTTTTACAAAAAAAAAAATGCGGTTAGAGTTCAGAGTTCATACTGGAACTGGCTAAGTTAGTTACGTCATGTCTTTTAAAGGAATTCAGATATATCTAGTTATGGAAAACCTGCAATTTTAAAAGTCATTCACCAGTTCAAGGAGCAAAGTCACAGAATGTGGTTTCTTTGAGTCATAGTTAAAGTATTATACATTTACGTTGAGTTACGTAAATTGCTTTATGTCTCATTAACAGTAAAAACCGACCAAGTGCGAGTCGGACTCGCGCACGAAGGGTTCCGTACCATTATCGCAAAAAATGGTAAAAAAACACGTTTGTTGTATGGGAGCCCCCCTTAAATATTAATTTTATTCTGTTTTTAGTATTTGTTGTTATAGCGGCAACAGAAATACATCATCTGTGAAAATTTCAACTGTCTAGCTATCACGTTTCATGAGATACAGCCTGGTGACAGAAAGACAGACAGACAGACAGACGGACCGCGGAGTCTTAGCTTAGGGTCCCGTTTTTACCCTTTGGGTACGGAACCCTAAAAAGAAGTTTTCATAAAATATAATATAAGCTCTTTTCATTCTGCATAATTCATTCAATCTCTGCTTCCAATACGAGTACAAGACTCAGTGACAGTTGTTGAAACATTTGATTTCTATTGTGACCAGTCAGACTAATGGTCCATACAAGTAATGTCAAATTCCTATCTCTATTTGGCAATACTTATGTACTATATTAATAATAATATTGACATAATATACGTTATTAAAATCGACTGAACATCATCACCCTAATCTTCTCTATATTATTCAACCATTATTATTTTCCTTACCTACTCAAAAACTGCAGATGTACTTTTGCAGATATAAAATGTCGTAGTTTTATTGTGAAACAGGCTCCGGCCGTTGCCACCTGTGCAATGATGATCAAACAGGCTTTTTCCTCGAGTAATATTACGAAGGCTGATCTAGGGGATGTGATTGCGCAGGAGTGGGGTCGCTGACCGCTTCGTTGCGCGGGCGCCGCTTTTTGCGATGCACCTGATATGCATTTTTGTTCAGCGCTCTCTTACTTGGCGATTGATTGCCTTGTAAATTACGTGATAGTGGACAGAAATGCTATGTGCATACGTAGTAGGTATCGCGTACTTAGGTAGACTATTCAATGTTGCAAGACGTTATATTTATTTTTGTTGGCATTTTAAACGATTTTTAGGGTTCCGTACCCAAAGGTTAGAAACGGGACCCTATTACTAAGACTCCGCGGTCCCCCTCTGCAGCAGAAGGACCGATAAGCAAAATCCCGGAATAGCAAAATCCCAGATTAGCAGAAGGACAGATTTGTCTGATTTGTTTTTCACCGTCTGTCTGTCTCTGTCTGTCTGTCTGTCTGTTACCAGGCTGTATCTCATGAACCATGATAGCTAGACAGTTGACATTTTCACAGATAATGTATTTCTGTTGCCGCCATAAAAAATTTTACTAAAAACAGAATAAAATAAATATTTAAGTGGGGGTCCCATACAATAAACGTGTTTTTTTGCAGTTTTTTGCGATAATGGTACGGAACCCTTCGTGCGCGAGTCCGACTCGCATTTGGCCGGTTTTTTTAAATATCGAGGTCGACTCCAAGTGTATCTTGTATTTTTTTGGCAAGATGTCGCTTTGTCCTTGTGTTAAAATACTTTGTTTGTTTATAATTTCGCAGAACGAAAACAAGTGAATTAAGTTAAAAGAAAAACCCTTACAAACGTGTGGTCATTAAGTTTTTTGTTGTCGTATTCTGACGTTCGTATTGTTGTTTGTTGCAGATCGCGAGGCGACATGGCGTCGCCGAGGCAACTGTGCCTGTTGCTGGCAACACTCAACATTGTTGCTCTCAGTCGAGCTGGTAAGTTGTACTTGTAACTTATTAGGTCGTTAAGCTGTGAATAAAGATATTGTAATCAGTAGATCGAGATCGGTAAGGGAGTTACAATGTTGAAGCCGCACCCAGGTAGAGAGTGATGGTTGTGTGGTTTCTCTAGGGATCTCTTACATTGTAATTTGCAAGTGAATGAGAGTGCGAGAAAACAGCTAGTTCTGTTGTCAAAAACGACTTGGTTTTGATGTATTTTTTGTTGAGACATGCGTAAGAGAGCTCGTGGCTAAATAATAACAGCCGCACGGGTCGATCTTCAAGGTTAAGCAACGCTTGACGAGGTCGGTCCGTAGATGGGTGACCATTTCAACATACCGGGTTGCCTCCGTGCCTTGGCAAGCACGTTAAGCAGTTGGTTCCGGCTGTCATTTGAAGATCTTTGACAGTCGTTACGGGTAGTCAGAAGCCTGAGATCTGCCACCAGTCTTGCCAAGGGGTACCGTGTTACCCAGTTACTGGGTTGCGGAGGTCAGATAGTCGCTCCATGTAAAACACTGGTACCCAGCTAAATCCAGTAAGACTGAAAGCCAACCCCAATATAGTTGGGAAAAGGCTAGGCAGATTGATTGATCTGTTTATACGGAACCCTTTGTGCGCGAGTCAGACTCGCACTTGGTCGGTTTTAATTGAAGTCGGTATCTAGTGCATTTCCAATAGTATGCCTTATAGGGATCTAAGAAAGAAAGAAAGAAAAGAAAGAAAGAAAAAGTGTTTATTTCTCACAACACGACATACATACAATATAAGAACATACTTATGCTAAACCCTTAAAAATATTATTAGTAGTACTTAAATTATGTTAGTAAAGACGAGAAATAAATCAAACAATAATTACTATATAACCTACATTTTTTTATGATTTAAAAGAAATAGGGTGACGAATATGTCAGGCAGATGCATGTCGTGACTGTGGCAAGAAGGCTTCCACTCAGCATAATGCTGTGCCGTGGGGACCCACAGCACGGCGCTGATTTTCAGTGGTCGCCTAGCTATCTAGGTATTCTAGTGCAATCACATCACTCTTAATATTATATTATTATATCACTAATATTATAAAGGCGAAAGTTTGTGAGTGAACGTGTGTATGTGTGTGTGTTTGTATGTTTGTCACTTCTTCACGCTCAAATGGCTGGACGGATCTGGATGAAATTTGGCACAGAGGTAGATTATAGTCAGGCATAGCATATAGGATACTTGTAATCCCGGGAATATGTTCTCTCGGGATAATTTCCGACTTTCACGCGGGCGAAGCCGCTTGCAGAAGCTATACGTATATTATAATTATTGGACTAACAACTAAACATATTCCTAGACTAGAAGTAAACACTACTCAAAGATCTTGTAAGACAACCAAATTCCTAAGAGTTTGTTTTTCACTTCAGCGCGACCGGTAAACTGGTAATAGAACTAATCATATCTTTAAGTTTTATTTACACTATAAATAACACTATAATAAATAAAATAAAATCCTAGTTTTTGTCTAGAAAAAAGACAAGCATTTGAGTGTTTTGCAGTGTCTTGCGACCGGTGACCGCATAATGGATGAGTAGGTAGTACCGGCCGCACACCATCAAGTAAACTTGACAGTAAATATTGCTAGCTAAATTCTAATCAGCCAACATTAATACCAGTCTTATTAATGTTGGCCGATTAGATCCCTAATCACGTCAATGCTGGAAAAAAATGCCTCCTTGGATCAATATTACATTCTTAAATAATATTCTTGCAAACCGTTAGGTTAGCCAACAAAACTACTTCTAAAATTGATAGACACTAATGAATAATCCATCAGGTTTCAATAGAATGAAGCATTTGTATCACAAAACGATTTGAAGTTGTTCCTATTGCAGTGTCGCATCAGTTAGGACTGATGGACTGATGTAGTAAATGGTTCACGTTGCCACGCGCTCCACAGTACAGACAATTGGTCATCATTTCCTCATAGTCTACAACTGACTATACTCATCAAAATAAGACGCAAAAACCAGTCCATCTCCGACAAACGACTTGTTTGGATTTTAAAAAGTTATGCGCAAATAAAAAGCAATAAAATCTATTTTATTAATGGTCAAACAACCGTGTACATTTGTTTGTTTTTCCTTATAAACAAATAGTGACAATGTCAGCCGGTGCGCTGTGCTGTACCGTGTGTTTGGTCAGCTGAGTCACGGGCCGAAACTGAAGGTCGTGACTGATGACGTCACGCAGTTCTCACGTCTAGAACCTAATCAGGATATAGTTTTACATCTTTGCGTTGATTTGAGACGCTTGTTTGCATTCCTTTACGGCAATAGGCACTAGGCAGTGCTTAGAATTTCGGGAAGTCATTGTTGAATGCCGAAAAAGTTTTACGAAATTCTCCGTTTTGGTAGAGATTTATCGTTACTAATAATTTATTATAAATAACATTACTGTAAGAACTATTTTTAATTTTGACGATGACAATTTGATTCTTACTTTGTAGCTTTACTACGTAACTGCCAACACATTGCTATGCAGATGTTTTGTTGAGATTATCACAAATAAATATAGGTAACCTTTTAAGTTTATAGTTTTCACACAAACAGTTTCAATTCTTACATATTTTTATTATAACCAATCTCGTATGTAGAAAAGTTGCTAAAAAGCTTCTCACCAGTAATCTGTTTTAGCGATATGAAGTAAACCCCAAGCTTAGTTAACCCGTGCTGTATGTGGAAGCCCACCACGAGATTGGAGTGGCAGATAAAGCTAATTTGATGGAGTGCGGAAATTCCCGGAGCGCGGCGTCTGAGAAAGTGCAGGCCGCCTTATTTTCCTGTTCCCGACCGGGACTGGAATGTGGGGCTACTTTAATGTTATTACATAATATATTGGAAGGGCTTTCCTTGGTATTTTTATTGATTGTGGTTATCATATTTAACTAAACGCTGTGATGCACGTATATGGTTGCTTAGTTACTGTACGAGTTAGTGTGTGCAAATTTACTCAATTAAAGCAAAAATAAAAGCCCTATGGGATAAGTTTGTTTTTCCTGAGTTTGTGTGTAAATTACTTTTCTTATTCTAAATTCAAACGTTTAACTGTCTGATCAATAGTATAAATTCAGTCTATTAATATTCCCACTGCTGGGACACAGGCCTCCTCTCTGTGAGAGGGATGGGCCGTAATGCACCACGTGGGCCCAGTGCGGGTTGGTGAATGTCACATGTCTTCGAATTTTAGTTCTAGGACATGCCGGTTTCCTCACGATGTTTTCCTTCACCGTTTTTGAGAGCAGTGGTGATGAAATAATTTACACAAAGTAAAGCGCCTGGCTGGTTTCGAACCCACGACCTACAACTTGTAAGTTGCGACCAATACCACTAGGCCACCACTGCTTTCTGTATAAATTGCTATCAAAGAAGTTGCTATAGATCGAGTTACTATCAAAAATCTAAAATGTGGGAGTAAACTTGGAATCAAAATGCCAGAGGGCATCAAGCAAATCATGAGCTAGAATGTCACAAAATGTGATCAATTTCCTCCTTGACAAAGTGTCAGTCCGTGTCACGTCAGTGTCTTGACATTTCGAATTTTCGAGTTAGTCTCACTCCCTTTGTATCGCTGGCAGCTTGCCGCGGGCGATGGGATGCTGAGCTCTCGCGAATTGCAATCTACTACGTGACCCGAATGTCGCATGATGAACGACAATATTATTTCTTTCATAAATATTAGAGACGGATATTAACATTATAAGGATACCGGACTAAACGATTACAATGAAAATTGAGCTTTAACACTTAGTGCCAAAAGTGGTGAATAGGTTACGTCTAGACAAACGTACTCCATCGTCGACCACTTCGCTTAGTATCAGGTGTTACAGTAGTCAAACGCGACATATTCAAGAGCTGGCAGACCAAAACCAGATGTATACCTACTACGACTGCACAGCATGATTTTCTTCTTGTTTACGTCTTTTTAGTTCGCTTCTGAAGCAGTCGGGTTTTTTTTAGTTAACTTTTTTTATTTATAATTTTTTCAACATTTAGTCACTGTTTTGTTATTTCGAATTAGGTACTTTTAAAGATATATAAGTGTTACATATTTCTGAAATTAGATAGATACATCATTTATTTAGTGCACACAAAAGACAGCACAACACACAAAATCTTAATGAAATTACCAATGATATTCAAATAAACAGATATGTTATAAGCGCGCGCATTGTGAAGACTCGAATAGTAGACAATTGTATGATTTAGTCTTTAGTTTATGTCACGCATGGCGAAGAGCGATACGCTTTGTTGAAAAAAAAAACAAAATTAAAAAAATGCCATGGTGTGTATTTAAAAAGTGTACCAATTATAATACCAAATTACATAAAACAGAAGGGATCTCATACCATATGTAAATACGCAATACATCTCAATTTACTAATTTATTTCAATTTTTTTTCCTAATTTTCTGATATTTGGAGGTTACAAAAAGAAAAAACATTGGTTGTCAGAATAATGTTTGTTTACATTCACACGCAAGTGACAAACACTAGCTGTCTCTTTTTCTCTTGTTTGTTTTATCAAGCCATCCCTTTCGACATTGTAGTGAAATGTCAGATGAATGAAAAGTGTGTATGTATGCTGCCGCTGCTGCGCGGAACACTTTTTCAATTGTTTTGTGAGTGTATAACGTATCTGTTTATTTGAATATCATTGGAAATTACCTATTACAATTTACTTGTTTCTTTAAAAACAATGTGCCAACATAAAAAAAAGGAAATACGTCTTAAAACCCTATATTTTGATACCCTACACGATGGGTTTGGAAACAAAGGGCCGCCACAATATGGCGCCCAAAAACCGCCATTTTTCTCTTTCCCAATTTTAATGTAGCCAGTGACACTCGATTGACGTAAGAATCATCAAAATCGGCTGACACGTTTGGTTTCTAGAACGCCACATAGGAACAAACATACATACATAAACTGATAAACACATTACCCTCCTTCGGCAGTCGGGTAAAATGCTGTGTATGATATTGAAAACGGTTATTTTTGAAGATTTTCTGCCACATGTGCCACATATGCAGTATATAATTGGAAAATTATGAACATCTGATCAAGTTTGTTTATGACTCATGGATTTATGGTTGTTTATGGTTGTGATGGTTTATGATCAAGGATTCTATAAGACGTAGGTACACGAGTTATCCATGGAAAAGTCGTGTGCCGTTAAATGGAAGGAATGTTTTTAAAGCATCCAATGAATTTATAAAGTAATAAAATTAAATCAACAATGCCAATTAACGCATAATTTTAAGCAGATTACTGCAAACTAACAAATTCCTGATCGTTATCATAGAACATAATTAATTTAATGTGTCTTCAGGAATTTAAGTACAGTTTTACTACAATATGTTTCTACAATATATTTATTTTAATTTGATCTACAGATGCATATCTTAAATCACGATTCTTTTGTGAAACTATGTAAAAACGTTCTGTAAATAAATCGACTCCGTAATAATTATTGTCCAGCGCTCATGTCGGCAAATTGATTTGTGTCAATTTGAAATAATGTATGTCAAACTACAACACTCTATGGAATTATTAAGTACTCTATGCTACATTAGAGTACTTAATAATTCCATTCCATTTTTAAGCATACTCCTTAGTAAGGGCTAGGTTAAAAGGTTTGAAAAAACATTATAGTTTTATGTACATTATTTGTGAAACATGTTTTTTTTTGTAAAACAAACAGGTTTGCTTTAAAAAAAATATAAAAACACGATATTTTTTCACTACTTTTGGATACTCACTCCTCCAAAACGACTTGGATTTTTAAAATATTTTTACACAGAAAAAAATATGACGACAATTTCTTCATAACTGCTATAGCATATGTAAATCAAATAATATTTTCATATTTTGGCTCCAAGCGGGCGCACGGTCAGTACTGCTTTAACATTGGGGCGTATATATCGCCTTAAGGTGGAACTAGACGAAGGCAGGAACTATTTTGTGCGCGGAGTTAAAATAAAATGCATGCTATCTTATCCGACATCACATGCGAATGAAATAGATGCTGTGATGAGCAGTAAGAAGCTAGTTCGCGTACAAATAAGCACTTTTGCAAATTTGTATCGAAATGGATAATGATGTAGGATGAAAACGAGCGCGCGAAATTTTATAAATAGATCTTTGGGAGTATATTTATAAAACAACATTATTTGCATTGTTGAATTACTAATCTATCTCTGTATGGAGGCCGTTTTGCAATTTTCCTTCTTCTTATAGTATTTATTTCCGCCCAAAGATGCGTTAAAATTGAGTGTTGAAATATGGAACTTTCGATGCTCATAACTTTCAAATATATTATTATTTTACATTTTTGTTTCCATACAGGGCTAGATAATGACGAGACAAATTGATATCATTCTTTATTTTGAACGTACATCGTCAAACAGTAGAGTAATCTCTATACTACGTTTGTATGGAAGAATTTTCGACTAGTGTAACCATAAGAAAGGTTTTATCGTACATCTCCCTTATCTTGGCTCCTCACCAATTTCTCTGCCTCACTAACAAACCCCACATAAAATAACCCGTGTAACAGCAACTATTATAACAATGTTATAAATGGCGTCGTATCATATATTAATAACAATCACTACTAATGAGAATTGATGGTGCGACGTGCTAATAGCTCCGCGGTCGTATCGACTGCCAATCTTCAGCCTCTGGGGCTATATACCTATGCTATGTGATCTAGTTACATGTTATCATCGGTAACTTAGGTAGAGATAATAATAATAGAGAGTTTGTTGACTTAGTGTGATCTTGGTTTAGTAGGAATTGAATTGAGAGATTATATTTCCATTGAAATAAAGACGAATTTTCTTGTAAAATTTTCTGGAAAGTCTAAGATAGTTGAATTAATATATGAGTTAGGTCTCTACACATTAAATGTCAGTTCAGTAGGTAGTTCATGTATCAAATTTTCAAAACTTACCGTCAAAGCATTTATTTCAATACTAGCTTCTGTCAGCGGCTTCGCCCGTGTGAAAGTTGAAAATTATTCCGAGGAAACATATTCCCGGGATAATAAGTATCTTATGTGCTATTCCCACAGACATAAATTTAAATAGATAACGCAAGTCCCTCCATCTGTATGAAAACCAAGCGTGCCACTTTTTCACAAACAATTTTAAAACATGAAAAGGCATTTTTATAGATTTCGGTCGATTTCCGGTGGCGATAATGCTAAATGAAAAGCACGGTCATTTGTCGTAATTTTAGTCCAGTTTTATGTCTACATACAATCGCGTCGTCTAGTTAGATATATTTATTTGGCTATTCCTTACTATAATCTATCTCTGTACCAAATTTCATCCAGATCCGTCCAGCGGTTTGAGCGTCAAGAAGTAACAAACATACAAACACACACACAAACACACACACTCACAAACTTTCGCCTTTATAATATTAGTGTGATAAACCAATTCAAAAGTGCCTGTAAAGTTTATGTCCTTTAGTCAAAAAGAGGAACTTATTTGCACGTTTCAAAACGTAGATCTCTAAAGAGAAAGAACTTCACGGACACTCTTTTTCACTTTCCCGACTCCTCATCATTGCACATACTAAAATTAGGCTTCTAGTTACGTAAGAAGAGGTCTAGATTCCTCTCCAAAGCCTAAAGCTAGAATACACACGTAGCTGTACATGTGTACCGTGGATAACACATTCCGTCGATAGTGATGCGCGGTCATCACAGGCTGCGGCTGCGCAAGGTAAGTAGCCGCTTACTGTGGGAAAATAGAAATACCAACAATGCTTTCCTTACGATGAACATAATCAATTTGACTAATTATTCTCGTGTTCTGGGGGCTTTGTAAATGCAGTGCTTATATATAATTATGTATTACTTGTTTTCTAATTGTGTTGACATAGAAGATTACACCGAACAATGTGGTTCGTAATTTCGCAATAATGGAGTTTGAAGGATTTCAAATGAATTTAATATAAATCATACCGTCATTCTAGTCATTCTCTTAGGAAAAGACGGACCAGAATAATTCAATAAATTAGGAAACAATATCACATTCTACAACGGAGTCTGAACACTCGCAAGCGACGCTCGTCGCAGGCAAATAGCAAACATTAACCTTTTAAACCTTCAAAGAGCCCACCAGACAAACTTCCTGCTTCCCACAAAAAATCGCGAACTTCCGCAAAGATGAGACGCCATGAGATAACTCGCCTAATATTAATAAAGCTCTAGACGGCTACTTACTGGCCGGCGTCCGGCTGAGTCACGCTCGGAATGCCGTCGGTCCGGCCGGCGAACCCCCCCCTGGGGGCTAACCTGTCCCCCCCCCCCTCCCTGCGCGGCGCTGTCAGTGTTTAAGAAGACTAGCCATGGGAACTGCATAGCGAACATGGCTCATCCATGGATGACAAGGGACATTGCGAAATGTTGAGACAGTGACATCTTCTATTTCATGTTTGACGATGACGATGGTATAATTAAAGATAATTTTAAAGGAAGAAAAATTGCTTCGAGATTAGGCTATTGTCTTCGAGTACAGTCCAGGGCTGTTGGCTAACGAAAAATTGCTTCGAGATTTTAATAAGCTGTTGATGAAAATACTCTGGAATATTAAGTTGTAAAAAGTTTTCAGATTGATGTTGGTTCTATCAAAGAACTACCAAGATATTTTCTTAAGAAGTCGCAAAGGGCTTAAAATTAGTTTTAAATTACGTAATACAAGATTAGATACATAGTTTAGATTTGTAACAACAGCATCTTCCAGCTCATTATCGTCTTAAAGACTAATAACAATATATCCGTTCAACAGACTCATAACAAGATATCCGGAACACTTGCTAACTCAACTACTTTAGATCCCCAAAGGGTAAAAGGTGTCGTAAGGAAGGGTAGAGAGAGGTGTTATATCGTATATCTACAGTTTGCTGATAACGGTATGATGGGCACAGGGACCCACACAAGGGACCCGGGGTTCTTAGGTCCCATGTGGCAAGGGACGGACCTTTAACGTACTATTAATTCTTGTGAATATGTTTATGGGGTATCTTTTGGATTCTTAGCAAAACGTGGGGAATATTCTGCAAGTCTTATTTTTCCACTTTGAACCATCTATGAGAAGATATTAAGCCTTCAAATAGGTATAGTTTATTTTAAAATAAATTAACAACATAAACCCTTTAATTGATTCTTAAAACAATAACGAACTGGAACAGGACAATTAGAATGATTCATGATTTGTATCGACGTTTGATTAGTTCCGCACAAATTGCTTCAAGGTATTTCAAGTGATTCATTGGTACCGAAAGAAATACGCCAATAGATTGGATTGAGATGTTCGCAAACTTCTTAGCTAGCAAGAACTTTAACAATCTTTCACTTGACGACAAACGGGGGAATTGGAGTTTGACAGAGCAGTTTGTCACAGCAGTTTGTCAGTTTGACATTGAATGAGAAAAACGGAGGGTTGGAGGGATCATTCCCACATCTGCGAAACTGAATAAGCTGATAATATGCACAGTTTTTTCTCTTGAAAATGAGATTTCAAATGGTAGGGTTTCGGTAAAATTTGCTTGTATATTAACTAAAGTAGCATTGTAAGAAGAAGAGCTGGGATCTTTCTGGTGAGATGTGGGTGTGGAACTCATTTTGCAAAGTGTTAGTACAAGTGTTGTCTCATCTTGAGACTATCGACTGTCGATAGCTGACTCATTGGGTTTAATGGATGAGATAATGGCTCTTATCGTTACAAAAACATTACGTACAATGTAACTTGCTAGTCACCTACCCAGTGATGAAAGTTTTAAGATACAAGTATCTGACGAAGGATTCTTTCGAAGATTGGAATTTACGCAAAATTACAAAAAGAATTCTAACGAACAAACTCACTTTAACTTTTAGGAAGTTACGAATAATTTGTTGAAAAGAGAAAATCTGCTACGGAAAAATGTAATTTCGAATCGGAAGTCGCTATTATTCGAGTCAATATTACAAGTTGAAACTTCAAATCGATCAAATTGATTGAATTCAAAGCGTAACTTACAATTCAGATAGGCATGCTATCTGATAACACGTGGATATAAAGACGAGGGCATAAAAGTGGAAATATACGATAAAGTAGCATAATACATGTTATAAAGTGGAGGGCGCAATGCAGGTGGCTCGTGGCTCGTGTGTGGACCAATTGACATCAGTTCTGTGTTAATGTTCGAGTAATTTTGTGTGCTTGTTGCCAACGTGTTGATCGGGAAATTATGTGCACTGTGATATTTCATAGCCGTCGGGAAAACCTAGTGCGAAATTACTTAATTACCTGACTGCCAAAGGAGGGTAATGTGTTTATCAGTCTATGTATGTATGTTTATTTCTATATGGCGTTCCAGAGACCAAACACGTTGGCCGATTTTGATGATACTTACGTCAATCGATTCGTCTTAACCCTGCGAGTGTCACTGGCTACATTAAAATTGCAAAATAGAAAAATAACAAGAAACCCGACCGCTTAAAAAGCCAACTAAAAAGACGTAAACAAGAAGAAAATCATGCTGTGCAGTCGGAGGATACATCTGGTTTTGGTCAGCCAGCTCGCGCATATGTATCCTCCGACTGCACAGCGTGATTTTCTTCTTGTTTACGTCTTTTTAGTTGGCTTTTTAAGCAGTCGGGTTTTTTTTTTCCTAATTTAAACATAGCTCAAAATAGTGCTGATAATATTCAAAACACATTTTCATTTCTATATGAGTATACATGTTATGTTTATAGTGACTGAATGCTGTCTTACTCGGTACATTTTTATGACTTTCGTCCTTCGTGGAATGTTCTGGATATTGCAGAGTGGCTTTTTGTTTTTCTTCGCCGTCCTTATCGAAAAGGACCTGCAAAAACTTCGTGTTTGATAAAAATCGTAACAAGGGCGTGGACGGGCATCGATCGCGCCCGTGACACGCCGTATCTATCCCTAGGAGCGGCGAGGGATGAATTATCGATTGACGCCCTTTACATCGAGCCTTCAGTACCAGTTTTAGGGAACGAGGTGAAGGTCGGTGCAGAGATGGTGGTTGAAGAGGCTGTAATGTAGTTTAGTGGTACAGGTTGTTGTCATGGATTGCTTTCGCTGTTGTTTAATTGTTATTGGAGGGAAAGTAAACAAAGGCTGAAAACAGTATGGATGTCTAGATGAAAAGATCGACGAAGAGATAGTATGTAATGTTTTTTCACATATCATAGGTATGCTAAAGGATTTATAGGGCACGGGGTTTATTTATTTATTTATTTATTAGGTTAACCAACAATTGTTTACACACATAAAAATACATTGCGATTGACAGATATACATTTGCAAGTGTAACAATCACTTATAGGCTAACACCGCATGTACAGTAAACGGTTCAAATACACAAAATAAATATTTTATCTTAAGATTAGGTTAGTTTTAGTATAACATTCAAATTCGCCAAAAACATATCCACATCAAAACTGCAAACACAAATTCAAATCCCGAACAATAAAAGTGCCGATAAATTATATTATTAAAAAAAAGAATAAACATTAATTAAAATCATCATATTTAAATAAATAAAAATTGTATAATTCATTAATTATTTAAGTTTAAGTTTGGTATAATAAATTAAATCAAATGAAACTTGAATTCAACACTGTGCTGGATGAATCAAGTTTTTGTGAGTGAATCATTTACAATTACTTTAATAATTTTATTAATACTGTCCAGGTTTATATCCACTAGATCACTGCAGCTATTGAAAACTTTACATAATCTTGGTATAGTATATCATTTATCTTAGTTTTATCTCAACATTTTTACCTTGATCTTTAAATGGCGATTAGTAAGCTATAGTTGTGCAAAGTGACGTCATTCATAGGAATAATTGTAATCAGATTCACACTTGAAAGTGTAACATTGTAATCAAGTAGAACAATGCCTCATAAATCGATGGCAGCAATCGAGTTAATAACACGGTGTTAATCAAAGTTATCGTCGGGCAATGTCGGGCAATGTTGGCAACGATGGCACCACATGTGGACAAAGTCGAATCGATATTTATTCAACTGGGCCAATAAACGGCACTTTTGAACGTCAAATAAATTTTGGGCGCACGGTTGGCGCAGTGGTTGAGCGATTGACCGCTGCGCTGCGTGTCGCGGGTTCGATTCCCGCACGGAACAAATATTTGTATGACCTACAGGTAGTTGTTCCGGCTCTGGTTGTTGTGTATGTGAGTTTATATGTTTGTAAACGCACCCACGATACAGGAAGAAATTCCTAGTGTGGGGCAACGTTTAAAAAAAAAAAAAAAAAAACGGCACTTTTGAACGTCAAATAAATTAAAATTTACTAGTAATAAAAAATGATTCTATCGTGCATTCGGAAAGTAGATTGTTATGGAGAAGAACGCAAATGAAACTCCATACTTACTCTTTTTTAAAAAAAATGGTGTTTTAAAATATTTACATAAGTACATACATTAATACATTAATATATGTGAGGACGATGCACCCAGAATAGCTCTACACACTATACTACGTACAGATATAAAGTATTAAAAAGCATTAACAGGAAAATTAATTAATTTGATAAGTAGGAACATGGTTCTCACATACTTAAAAATATTGCAAACATAGGTAAAATACCTAATTCAACAACAACGGAACAGTGTGTGAGTCAATATCTAATCGGATGACCGTATTGGCAGCGTGACAGATGACTTTGTGGTCATATTGCCGTTAATTTTGGCAATGGTACTGTTCGGTACAAATCGACATGAAGTCAAAATCATGGGGGATGACTTTCAATGTTGGCTTCGAAGTTTGTCCACCAATGTTGGCACAGATATTGGTCGAAGTTTGCGCATTGCACACTGATAGCTTATGACTCATTGTGTTTCTATTCGCTAGACGAATCGCTTCTTTCGACTTCGCTACGATTGGTATATGCAGGTGTTAAGTCGGAGTAATCAAAGATGTAATAAATGTGAATTTAGTCTCTATAGACTAGAGGACATATTAACTCCATCTACATAATTCAAGTGTGTTAAAATGTCTTTAATAAAACCCTTTTGATGGAATACATCAATCTTTGAGCAGCCTAATAATGAAAAGCTATGTTAATAACAAAATCTAAATATTAAAATAAGAGAAAATATGGGCAGAGAGCGCCGACTGAATTTCCTAAGTAAAAAGTCATATTTCGAGGTTTGGCTCTCGCCTGTTTCCTTCTCCAATATTAGACCAAATTAATAGAGATTCCACTAACTTGTTGCATTATGGAACGTACGATGTACGTTCAAAATAAAAAAAATATATCAATTTGTCTCATCATTATCTAGCCCTGTATGGAAACAAAAAAGTCATGAGCGTCGAAAGTTCCATATTTCAACACTAATTTTAACGCATCTTTGGGTGTAAATAAATACCATAAGAAGAAGGAAAATTGCAAAACAGTCACCATACAGGGATAGATTACTAGTTCAACAATGCAAATAATTTTATTTTGAAAAAGTACATTTAGTAGTTTTTTCATGATATCCATACTCCCAAATAGTCCCAAAGGTATGTTTATAAAATTTATCGCGCTCGTTTTCGTCCTAAATCATCATCCGTTTCGCTACTAATTTGCAAAAGAGCTTATTGTTTATTTATTTATGTACACACAAAACACTTAACATAAAAATAAATAATACAGATAGAAGAGCACAAAGGTACTGCTTATTCTAACTATATAGCTCTTCAGCACGTGTTGTTGGATGAGAGAGCATGCATTTTAACCCTGCGTACGAAGTAGTTCGTGCCGACGACTAGGGCAACCTTAAACTAGGCAAACAATTTAAATAAAATAGCAATAAAATAGCGTCCTTGTTAGTATTTGCGGAACTACGAGGAAAAACGACAAAGTTAAAATTATAAGCTATGAGTTGTGAGCAGGCGACGCGACGCGGCCTGGCAATCTAACACGCAATGCCATCTTTATCGATTTTGATAGGACCTGTCCTTTGTCTGGTACTGGGATGCCGACGTTTATACAATTCATCCTTTTTAAATTGTGGTGAGCAGTGGTGGTCCAGTGGTAACTGTGACTTACAAGTTGTAGATCGTGTGTTCGAACCCAGGCAGGCGCTTTACTTTGTTTAAATGATTTTATCACTACTGCTCACTAAGGATAATATCGTGTACCAAAAATTCGAAGACATGTGATAGCCACGAACCCGCACTGAGCCCACGTAGATGTCCTCTCAAAGAGAGGAGGCCTGCACGCACAACGGACCAAATGGGAGTCTTAAGTTCGGAAAAGGCGGTCCATCTATCCTACTGCCTGGGTTCTTTCTTGGGTTCGATTGCCGCGTTGGACAAAATATTATTAGGTTTTTCTATCTGGAATTTCTCAGTAGCTAGAGTTTGGATTTTTGCCAGGTTGATGGCAATGGGCTCCCACACATAACTGCGATATCTATATATTTAATACGTGCGGGCTCGCAGATATTTGCGATGCGTTGCGAATTCGCAGTTATGTGTGGGAGCCCTTAAACATACATACTAGTGAAATGTTGGTGTACAAGAGTACCCCTGTCTAACCTCTCAGGGCATACTAGCGTCATGTTATGATTAGGTTAGCTATCCACCTGTGTCGATCAGGAAAAGAGGCCTTATGTTACCTAAAAATTTAAACAAGAAAGTAGTAATAAAACATCGTTCGCAAAGTAAATCTAAAACTGAACAATTGTACATGATCGTCTTCCAAGATTCGCGTGTACATTATAAAACGTGCTTCTTTCGTACATCGCTCAGTTTACTTTGAATTCGTGCCACATGTAGAAGTTTTCAGAAGGTTCACGGATTGTGGTAGTGGTTTAGCGATTGGATTATCTGTCGCAGTTTTGGTATGTAAGTTTACATGTTTGTTAAAGCGTAGCTAGGAGAAATTCTTAGTGTTGGGCAACATTTCTGTATCATTGTAAAAAAAACTGGCCAAGTGCGCATCCGGCTCGCGCACGAAGGGTACCGTACCATTATCGCAAAAAACGGCAAAAAAATCACATTTATTGTATGAGAGCCCCAGTCTTAAATGCTCTAAGGCCCCAGTTGAATATTTATTTTATTCTGTTTTTAGTATTTGTTGTTATGGCGGCAACAGAAATACATCATCTGTGGAAATGTCATTGCAACTGTCTAGCTATCACGGTTCATGAGAAACAGCCTGATGACAGACGGACAGACAGACAGGAGTCTTAGTAATAGGGTCTCGTTTTTACCCTTTGGGTACGGAACCCTAAAAAGAAAAGAAAATCTCTTTAATTCCAACTCAGACTGATTTCAGTACCATCTTCTTTTAGGGTCTGACCATACGTATTCCTATGGCTTATACTGGCTCAGTAAAACAGTTCTTTTTTCTAAACCTAGCTCCATTTTTTGCTAAACTGATAACCATACTGTTGGGTATTCCGTCAAACTTTCACGTCTACATCCGTCAGATTTCAATCGGCATTCTCAGTAGTTCTTCTGAACAAATCTACTCTATGGTGACATTCAAACTCAAACACAGGTTCAGCAAACATTGCTGTTCGCTGGAAGTTTATGAGTCGGGAACGTGATCGACGACACGATTGCTTATCTTAACGGTGCTCATTAACGGGATCAGCAGGTTTATGTTCCTCGCTTGATGGAACGCGAACAATAATCTGGTGGAAAAGAAGTAGGTTTTCGCGTCCAGTTTTATGAGGGGTAGGAATTAATCAAGGAAACTCTAAAACTTACTTTATCGTAAACAAAAGTATCCTGTATAGTTTTGTTTACGATAGACAATTTTTTCATAAATCACAAAATAAATTATAACCCTGCAGGGGTTGACCTTAAGGACCTCCCGTAGAACAATTTTTTGCAGCTGATGACCCCATCTAACCCCTAGTTGCGTTTGATCCACGACTTTTTGGCCACCCTGTATATCTCACCCCCAGTTTCCCAGCTTAAAATAATCGGAGAATTAATGTGACAAATTGTCAAACACGCGTTATCTGCTGTGATTGGTTGAATGAATTTTCAACAGCCAATCACAGAAGATAACGCGTGCTTGACAATTTGTCACATTAATTCTCCGATAATTTTGAGCTGGGAAACTGAGGGTCAGTGTCCTTGCTGTATAATCCTCTAGCTAGATCACTGCTTCGCTTTGAGGAAAGATGTGTGGCCTATACTCTATATATACTGTTTTGCCTACTGATGCGTTCCGATAGTTCATTGTTTAGTAGTTGTTTACTGTTTACTAAGCAGCACAATAAGAGGTGTCGAAGATTAATTTAGGAGACCTTTGTATTTTCCTTAGCTCCACCAGTTAACAAATAAAAAAGTCCTGGAATCTGCCTAGGCTTCTCGCAAGAACCTATATGGGGTTGGGTTTTCAGTCTAACCATCGTCAGCTGGATACCAATATTTTACAAAGAGCCCCACTGGTCGATCATCAAGGTTAAGCAACGCTTGACGAGTTCGGTCCGTGGATGGGTGAATATTTTAACATAGCGAGTTTCCTCTGTGCCTCGGCAAGCACGTTAAGCCGTTGGTCTCGGCTGTCATTTGAAGATCTTTGACAGTCGTTACGGGTAGTCAGAAGCCTTAGATATGACACCAGTCTAGCCAAGAGGTATCGTGTTACCCAGTTACTGGGTTGTGGAGGTCAGATAGGCAGTCGCTCCATGTAAAACACTAGTACTTAGCTGAATCCGGTTGACTGGAAGCCGACCCCAATGAAGTTGGGAAAAGGCTAGGCAGATTGATTGACTACCTATCTGACCTCCAAAACCGAGTTACTGTGTTACACGACAGCAAAACTGGTGTTAGATTTCAGAATTCTGACTAAGGTATCCGTAATGATCAGTCTACAAATGACAGCTGGAACCAACAGCATAACATACCATCCGAGGAGTCTCGGTATATAATTGAAGGTCACCCACCCAAAGACCATCCCCAGTTTGATTATTTAACATATGTGAAAAGCTCGTATAACAATCTCTAAAATATCCACATTCAAAAATGTAAATTCCCTTTCCCAAGAGAGAACGAAAATCTCTGCGTCAGCGAGTCTCATTAACAAGCTATGTTCAAAGACAGAATATAGTCGCAGAGCTTAATTAACTCGTATGACAAAGAAGTTGGTGTCACTGGAGAGCCACAGCTAGCTAGCATATGTTTTAATTAAAGCCGTCGAGGCAATGGCCACGGCTCCGGGTATGGGGGTTACCGTAGATGTGTTAGGTAGTGAGACTGCGCGAGGATATCTAGCGAAGCTGTGGAAATATGAGTTGTTTGTTTGTTTGTTTGAACGCGCTAATCTCAGGAACTCCTGGTTGGAATTGAAAAATTCTTTTTGTGTTGGATAGTCCACTTATCGAGGAAGGCTATAGGTTATATAATATCACGCTACGACCAATAGGAACGGAGCATAAATGAAAAATGTTGCAAAAACGGGGAAAAAAATTCCTTTTTGAGAGCTTCCGTAGCGTGCGCTGCGTAAGATGTTAAAGTTACGCAATATTCATGATTGTAGTGTAGGCAGGGTAGTGTAGGTAGGTAGCCAGTTGACGGGAGCGAAGCCGCGTGGGACAGCTAGTAAATTAATAAAGTAATACGAGGTAGCGAGGTGGTGCGAGGATGCGTAGCGAACCGGACAATCGGTGTCTAGCTAAAAGGTGCGAGGTTACACACACATCCCTCGCCCGCAATCTTCGGACATATCCCTCGCACACATCTTCACTTATTTGTATGTAAAAATACATAGCTCTGCTAGCCCTTTTCCACTAGAACTGCGTTAAGAGGGGACTCTAGTGAGACTTTCTCCATACAAACACATTCTGCTGTTTTCTTCGTGGATAATGCCTCTAGAGCAATGATTTTTTTCCATAAAATCTAGGTCTAATTAATACGTACCTGTATCATTTCCTTTTTTCCAAAACATAATCACAAAAAGAAATATGACAATCCAAAATCCGAAAAAAATGCCCGTTTTTACCGCCATGTTCAGAAGACTTTCAGACAAAATTTATAAGTTTTTAACAAAAAAGAAAATGATAGGAGCATAGATATACTTTTCCTCTAAATTTTGATATAAGAATTTTTGAGATCAGACCAGTTTTCATGAAGAAAACAGCAGAATACGAAATGTCTTTTAGTCAAATTTTTGTAGGTAAAATCAGCCTGAGCTGCAGTTGTCCCTTTCGCACTTTACGGGGTGAGGTTGGAGGTGACGCGACGGCAATAGTTTCTTCAAATACTTATTTTTCAAATTCCTGTTGACTAGAGTCCGCTCTTAAGGACGCTATTACATTTTTCTACAAATAACAGTACTTTTGAGGTACCATTTTAATGTATAAGCAATCACCGATGTGAAGATATCATGGTCTTAATTTAAAGATAATATATTCAGCTCCAGTTATGCATCAGAAAAATTGTATGACATCATACAAAATTTTCGCACAAATACGTTTTGCCCATCACAATAATCGCAAAAAATTAAAAAAAATAGGGTCCGAAGAGGTTCCAGTTTAGGTAAATTTACAGCATATTTTATCTTCAAAATTATAAAAAATTGTGGTATATATAGTCCTTTACAGGTACAGCTAATTATTTTTCACCTAAATAATTATATTTTTTAATTATTAGCTAAAATAAAATCACTTGCCGACGTCTTCATACATTTTGTACCCGCCGCTCATCATTCCGCGCTCAGAAGCGCTCGTGGAAGGACGGGCGTATCGCTTTCTCGCAGGAAATAAATACGATAAAAGTAATAGAAAGATTGTAGTGTGCATGCGTGTGAGTACCGTCCTCGTCGTGATCGAAAGGAGTTGATATTTTATCGGACGTATGCCGTATTTTTGAGTTTCCTATTATTATTAGAATGTGATTTAGAAATTATTTTGGGTAAGATCGGGATTTGAATAGTTGGTGTTAAGCAGTTGTTGACAAGGTTGAGAAATGGATGGGTGGGTTTAAACAGCTCTGAGTAAGTTTAGGATTTGGATGGGTAAGGTTAAGCTGCCGACGGGGAAGTTTAGAAGTGAATGGGTGGGAGGAGATTTATGATTTTAACCGGTTTGTATGTATGTATATGTATGACAAATACGGGGACAAACCAAAATACAAAATGGCGCCGACGAAAATATGGCCGCTTTTCGACATGGGTATAATTTTCATGGTTTTTGAGGTCGCTTATATCGAATATGGGATCAAAACCAAAATACAAGATGGCGCCGACTAAAATTTGCCTGCTTTTCGACATAGGTGTCATTTTCATGGTTTTTGGGGTCGCTTATATCGAATATGGGGTCAAAACCAAAATACAAGATGGCACCGGCTAAAATTTGTCATCTTTTGGTCATGGGTGTCATTGTCATAGTTTTTGGTGTCGGTTATATCGAATATGGGGTCAAAACCAAAATACAAGATGGCGCCGACTAAAATTTGACATGTTTTCGTCATGGATGTCATTTTTATAGATTTTGGGGATGCTTATATCGAATACGGGGTCAAAACCAAAATACAAGTTGGCGCCGACGAAAATTTGACATGCTTACGTCATGGGTGTCATTGTCATGGTTTTTGGGTAGAATGTCATTAGCTTGACTTACAAGTTGTAGATCGTGGGTTCGAGCCCAGGCAGGCGCTTTACTTTGTGTAAATTATTTCTTCACCACTGCACTGCTGGTATAGGAAAACATCGTGAGGAAACCGGCATGTCCTAGAACCAAATATTCGAAGATATGTGCATCCACCAACCTGCACTGGGCCCGCGTTGTTGGTTACAGCCCATTCCCTCTCACAGAGAGGAGGCCTGTGTCTCAGCAGTGGGAACATTAATAGTGACTGATGATGTGATAGTAATATTTAATATATTCCATATAATGAAAAATGTTCAAGTCATTTTTAAATCCTTGTGACCGGAAATTAATTCGTTTTAGGTATCTACTTATTTCACGTACAATTTTTTTTTAAATACCTACTTACTACAACAAAGTGAAAAATAAAATTCTTTCCGAAAGTCGGTGTCGGTACCTATTGTTTTTCGTCACAGGAAAGCTATTATTTTTCTCTTTTAAATTTTTGTAGGTACCCCATATTGGGTATACTAAATACATCTGTTTACCCCCTAAAACCGTACAAGCGTGATGATATATTATGGTATGGTTAAAACAAAACATAAACATACGATCACAGTAATCGCAGGTCATTTGCTGTTTGTTATTAAAGAGTTTCATTGTGTATCTCCGAAGATCTTTATCAGATCCTAAAATGTTATACAATAAAACCTTCCCTGAAAATACCACCACATACATTTATCGATGAAAACCCGATAAGTATCTGATAAGTAGTTTGGCCGAATAGATAGAGCATCTCCTTTTTTTGAAGTCGGTTGAAAATAATAACCTACTTTTTACGACGACGCTTTGTAACAGTTATCAAATGCATTTTCAAAGTGCCAACTAACCTTCCTGAATCAATTTCAATAAAAATAAAAAATTATATCAAGGACCAAGATTATTTCCGTGATGTATAAAATCGAGCGCTCAGTAGTTTCAATGTGTTCGTACGCGTAATGTTGCTGTGTGCGACTAGATACCTAAATTTGAGTTCGTCGAAAATGTAACAGCGTCCTTAACACTGGCTAAGAAAATGAAGTGATCTAATCGGTGGATATTTTCCTTACGTATCGCCTCGCTACCTTGCTACATCTTTGCTGGAAAAACACCCTAAAGGTACGGTTACACGGCTATTCGTTTATACGGCTAAATTGCAATAAGGCTTCGGCTATTCGGCCACGGCTAACGAACGTCCGGGATGAAGCCGGCTTATTACGGCACTGGAGAGCAGAATTAATATCATGGATGTTGTATTTAATTTTGCGGATGGAGTTTCGGTTCGTAGTGGCTGGTACTTTTATTATTTTTGTCGTAGCAAGGGTTCTTTTTATTGCTTCGCCTTTTTGTTTTGTTTTATTGCTGAAAACACTTTGCTTTGACTGGTTTTATGTTATTTTACTCTCTGATGATATTTCGTCGTTTTTACCATTGTTGAAGTCACAAAAGTGTTGAAGATTAATTTGATTTATGACAGATATCCCCACTGACAAATCCCTACCAGTCGAGATTGCTTTATTTTTTTACAAAATGCCCCACTAGGGTGTATTTATTATATTTGTGTATATTAAAAAAAAAATACAATCCCCACTGGTGTTGATTTGTCGGTGGGGATTTTTTGGAATAAATCATTAATTTTTCATCAATAATGAAAAATAAAAACATACATTTTTAGTTAAACCTATTTTTCCTTGAAGCCTTTTGTTTGAAGAACTGCCTGTTTAATGTTATTATATATTTTTATTTTACTTTTTTGAAGTACCGACTAGCATTAGTTCATCGACAAGTACATCAGATACATTGACCCTTGGCACCTATTAGGCACATCCTGCGCCAGATAACCCGACTCCTCTGAACTGGGGCGGCTGTGAGGTTAATACTCTGCTCCTGATCGCCGCCCTACTTACAGTTCAGCCGCCCGCCCTTCACGAGGCCGCGGTTAATCGGTTCATAGATACAATGTACTTCCTATATTTGTGGCATGTCTCACGCACTCATATGACAGTAATTTTAACAAAGAGAAATAAGAAAATGGAAAGCACTCTCATGTTCATTGATTCATGATTTGATTGCACAAGATAATTATGTCAGTACAATGCTAGCCTTTGCAGTCGTGAATAGACTTTATCAAATGTTTAGCAGTATCCTTTCTTACTGAAACAGTAGCAATCTGAAAGTCATTTGCCAAGCGTCTAAACCGGCAGCCTTATTGCGTAAGTGAAAACGGCAACGCAAAGGGTTGGACCGCTATCAATCGACCAATCACACAGACGGAAATCCACATCGCGTCATTCATCTCGCATGTGATTGGTCGATTGATAGCGGTCAAACCCTTCGCCTTGTCGAATTCACTTGCGCAATAAGGCTGCGGGGCAATGTTCAAGCCAATTCTGATGTCTATGTAAGGGCAGTGCATATTCTTATGCATTGTCTCTAGTATTTTAACCCCCGCCGGAAAAAGTGGGGTCTTATAAGTTTCACGTGAGTTGCTGTGTATCTGTGTGTCTGTCAGTGGCATCAAGCGGCTAAACGGATGAACCGATTTTGATTTAGTTTTTGTTGTTTGAAAGGTAATTTTGTCGAAAGTGTTCTTAGCTATGTTTGAATCAAATCGGTTCAGCCGTTCAAAAGTTATGGGCGTTTTATTGTTGGAAACGGGGTGATTTCGCAAGATAAATGTGTCGGGGGTTTTTTAACCCCCGCCGGAAAAAGAAGGGGTGTTATAAGTTTCACGTGTGTTGCTTTGTATCTGTGTATCTGTGTGTCTGTGTGTGGCATCATAGCGGCTAAACGTATGAACCGATTTTGATTTAGTTTTTGTTGTTTGAAAGGTAATTTTGTCGAGAGTGTTCTTAGCTATGTTTGAATCAAATCGGTTCAGCCGTTCAAAAGTTATGGGCGTTTTACTGTTTGAATCGGGGTGTTTTTGCAAGATAAATGCGTCGGGGGTTTTTTAAATTTTGAAATTTGACTTGTAAATATTTAGGTGGCCAAAAATTAATACATATCTTCATAAACACGTTTATATTACTAGTGGCCCTGTGAGCTGTACTCGCGAGTTCGTCTTTTGGATTTTTTTGTCGAATCAGTTTTTGGCTTTTTTCATATAATTGTCGAACCAGCTCACAAAATTTCACGAGAATCAGTTGAGAAATGCGACCTGTAGAGTAGAACAGCCTGAGTTCAAGCTGAAATACGGAGACGCCTCGCCCGCGCTCTGTCAATTAGTCGAATTAAGTAATTGCCCAGCTTCCAACATAACAAGGAAATCGAGCATGCTGTCTATGTAACGGATACCGCCGCCCTACTTCCAGTTCAGCCGCCCTGACGCCGCCCTTCACAAGAGAGTCACTGACTCTGGCTTATCGCAGCCTTCGTAAGGTCGACCACAGTTAACCTTACGCGGAGGCTTTCACGGCGTTAATTGTGCTGCTCCAATTTCATATTCGTAAATTATATCTTTGTTTATGTTTGGTGTGAGGGTTCAACGGTTGATGAACTGGTTTTAGTGTAATGGGTCACGTGTTCAAAGCGTGAAACAAATGAGAATAAATAATAAAACTTAAATTTTTAACCAATATTTTAACTAACAATTCACTGAGTAGGCAGACGCAGATTACCATAAGATTCTAATTCAGCGAAGAACTGCCATTTATTTCTCTGTAACAATGACGGAAAATAATGATAATTATTTCAGTCTTCACAAAGGATCACATATAAAAATGTTCTTGAATGGCCAGCATGCTACTTACAACTATTTTATAAACCCAACCAATAACCTAACCAATGCTCTTTTTCGTTAAGTTAGTTAAAATCAAAATCAAAAGACCTTTAAACACGTCTTATTTAGAGACTAAGTTCTTTAGAGTAGAACAGTGCTGGTCCTGTGGTATCAGCCGCGACATACAAGTTATAGGTCGTAGGTTCGAGCCCAGGCAGGCAAATTATTTAATCACCACTGCTCTCAAAATGGTGAAAGAAAACATCGTGAGGAAACCGGCATGTCCTAGAACCAAAAATACGAAGACATGTGACATCCACCAACCCGCACCGGGCCCGCGTGGTGGATTACAGGTCATTCACAGAGAGGAGGCCTGTGTCCCAGCAGTGGGCACATTAATAGGATGATGATGATGTCTTCTTTGGCGATTCCTTAAACAACCTTAACGATGCGATTGGCGTAGTGGTCGAGTGATCAGCTGCTGCGCTGCGTGCCATGGGTTCGATGCCCGCACGGAACAAATATTTGTATACCCTACAGACAATTATTCCGGATCTGGGTGTCTTGGGTGGGTTTATATGTTTGCAAATGCACCCACAATATAGGAGAAATTCCTAGTGTGGGGCAACGTATGGAAAACAAAAACAAACCTTAATTCTCTTTTAGTAACTATCTATGATTTTAATAGATAGACTGTCGATTCGATACTTTTTAGGGTTCCGTACCAAAAGGGTAAAAACGGGACCCTATTACTAAGACTCCGCGGTCGGTCTGTCTGTCTGTCATCAGGCTGAATCTCATGAACCGTGATAGCTAGACAGTTGAAATTTTCACAGATTATGTATTTCTGTTGCCGCTATAACGACAAATACTAAAAATATAATAAAATAAATATTTGGGTACCTATACCCATAAAACAAACGTGATTTTTTTGCCGTTTTTTGCGATAATGGTACGGAACCCTTCGTGCGCGAGTCCGACTCGCACTTGTTTTGTGTTTCTGACACTACTTGAAAATACTTAGTGACCCCAAGTATTTTGTTCATCTCCTAGTTGTATAATATATAAAGAATGCATTACTTTCAATCGGTTTATAAGCGTGTTGTTATTAGCAGCTAGTCTGTCGAATGTTCACGGTACATAAACACTATATCGATATTTATAATCGATTGGCACTGCCTGCATTCGACGCTCCACTCGGAAACAATAATACATACAATATTTATGTAGTGCAGTTAACAGAAAAGTCACTATGGTAACCAATTTCTGCCTGGTTTTTAATTGGCAATTGTAAAAGCTCGGTCTCTCAGGCTAGTTAGAGCGATGAATATTGCAGGATTAAGATAGGATGAGGAAAATATAGAAGAAAAAACTTTTTCTTCCAAATAAAAAAATACAAAGTGAAAAATAACTTTATTTTTGGAAGTCGGTGTCTTTCTTTGTTCCCATTTTTTGGGACATGGACACAATGCTCGGCAGTGTAGCGCTTACAGCCACTACACCAACGAGTAGACCGACTAGTAGTATGAGACCAGTGTGGTGGCCCAGTTGTAACGGACGCGAATTACAAGTTGTAGGTCGTGGATTTGAACCCAGGCAGGCACTTTACTTTGTTTATTATTCACCACTGCTCTCAAAACGGTGAAGGAAAACATCGTGAGGAAACAGGCATGTCTTAGAACCAAAAATTAGAAGACATGTGAGATCACCAACCCGCACTGGGCCCGCGTGGTGGATTACGGCCCATTCCCTCTCACAGAGAGGAGGCCTACACGCACAACGGATCCAATGAAAGCCTAGTGCGAAAAAGGGGTCCATTTATCCTATGCTAAGTTTCTTCAATCAAAGAGTATCACTAAATTAATTTTGAAAACCTTATTTATTAAATAGGTTTTTGATGTAGGCGTTTTATTTAATATTACCAACAAATTAACTCTTCGAAACCCTTCAATAACTAATTGCTTTGAAACCATTTCAATTAACCTTATAAGCTGCTATAATAAGCCTTATCAATCCTTATAAATACATAATGATAATATAGCATGTCTCCTACCTCGTTGCGAGCTCTATTAAGAGGCGTTATTAATGAATGTCCCATTATATACGTACACCGTAACGCCATTATATTACTAACGCATGTAATGGGACATATAATGAATGAACGTATGAATTATATACCTACATATATTATATTACATACGTTGTGATATGTACATAGAACGTCACAATGTGTACAAATATTAGCGCCTTTTGCAGATCAATTTAGCTAGTAGGAACACACAGATGTTAATAAATTACTTTTGACTTTAATGTTCTTACGTAACCTACTTATGATGTTTTTTTTTATTTCCTTTGTATTTCAGAAAATCATTGAAGTACTGAAACTTGATATGTTTCGATTTGTAGAAGTATAATTATTTCACATGGAAGGGTTTCTCAGAAAGAAAAGGACTAATATAATTTCCGATATGAAAGGTTCATTGATACATGTACGACAATGGGTCTGTCACTTCTTACTTCTACTTTCGAAAGAAACTTTTGTCTGTTAGATAGTTGTAATAAACTAGAATGTTTTTGTGTTCCAATCCTAACTTGGCCCAGTTTAACGTTGTTAACGGCAGTTCTGGCTCATCCTGAACGAAACTTCTGAATTTTGTGCAAACTTTTAGAGCACCTACTGAGATTGTATACCTACAAGTTTGGTAACATGATGAAATATGCTCACATAGTTTACTGAAAAGTTCAAGAGTAATGCAGAAAATTTTTAGAAAGCGCCAAAAAAAAAACCAAAACGTCTTTAATGGTTTTTGAGAATATTTACTACAGCTTCAATATTTTTAATGAAGATGACGGTCGGTCGCCACTAAATATTGCTGTTTACATCATTAGGAGTTACATTTGCACTAGACTGTGACGTCACCACGAGAACCGAGAGTGACGTATCGGCTTACTATAGACAAACATTCCAATCAATTCTGTAAAGTAACAAATACATAAAATATACCTTAAATTATCTTTAAAGTACCTTTGGGGGATTTCTGTGGTAGGTATTGTCAGCTCGCCGTCCGGTAAGGACCAGGCCCGTGTCGACGGCGCGTTGTGTTCCACGCGCGCCTCAAAGAGTTGTCAGCAGAACTGACGGGGTCCGTGAGGGCCGATGCCTGTCTGGGTCGCGGATAAATTTGAAAAAGAGTTACCGCGGCCCTGGCTCAAGCAACTGAAGGAACACGGGTGGGTTTTAGTCAGTAAAAGTCTGACACGCCCTCCCGCCTCACCCAGAGCGGGAAAAGTCATTGGATGATTTCCCACCCAAAAAAAAAAAAAAAAAAAAAAAAGGTATTGTCACACCAAATACCTACAGGTTAATTTAGTATGGGTTCTAAGGACCAGTTTTTTGGTCCGTAGTTAACTTAACCAATGGTTTAAAACCATTGGTTAATTATATATAATTAACCGATGGTTATATATTAATTACAGTAAAACGCGTTTAGTCGTCAATTGTTAGTCTAAGAAATTGTCAAATCATTCAGGGCCAAACAACTGAAAAACCGGCCAAGTGTGAGTCGGGCTCGCGCTCGAAAGGTTCCGTACCATTATCGCAAAAAAAGGGCCAAAAATTACGTTTGTTGTATGGGAGCCCCACTCAAATATTTATATTATTCAGTTTTTAGTATTTGTTGTTATAGCGGCAACAGAAAAACATCATCTGTGAAAATTTCAACTGTCTAGCTATCACGGTTCATGAGATACAGTCTGGTGACAGACAGACAGACAGACGGACCGCGGAGTCTTAGTAATGGGGTCCCGTTTTTACACTTTGGGTACGGAACCCTAAAATTGGTGTTTTACCGAAATTTGCAACCATTGGTTAGCATATTTAGACATTGGTTGAGTTAACTACGGATTAAAAAACTGGTCCTTAGAACCCTATCTATACTACATTAACCGGTAGGTAATTGGTGTGACAATACCTACCACAGAAATCCCTCAAAGCTACTTTAATGAAAAGTTAAGGTATATATATTTTTATGTATGTTAAGTGTTTTCGTTAGTATCGAAGACATTGTCGGCATAACCGCGCCAAACTGTCGCTAAAACACAGCATTAGTCATGTCGAATATTTGTTGATGTTGCAACATTTTATCAAAGATTTAGAATAAAAATGTCAGAATTGATTGAGAAAGTGCAGTTTATTACGTATCGGTGATATAATATGTGTTGATAAAATTAAATAATTCGCGAATTGGCGATGATTGGGAAACGCATTGCTACACGTGCCATTTGGGACATAACTACCGAACCAAAATACCTATGTGCTTTGTTTCACAAGTTTCAGCATTAGAGTCATTTGATTGTTCTGAGACTAAATCATCGGCCGACCACTTTGAAATAATTCGTGATTCATCAGATAAAACCATAATTCATAATAGATTATAGGACTAACATCGATCCCATAATAGTTTCAGTAATTTCTTTCTATGCCATGCCGCTTGTGCTTTTATGGAAACTTGCAAATTTAATGAAAAAAACATCTCAAGTATGTTGCTGATACAGTTGGGACCAAAAAATCAGCATGATATGTGAGCATTCCTATTGGCCTAGCGGCACTGGTGGCGCATGAATTACAGTAGTGAATACGCCCAGATTTTAGAATAAAATCTTTATAAAATCCTATATTGGCCTTTTGAAAAAAAAAAAAACTTAAAAAATGTTCGTTATCAAATTGTCTATCCATTAGTGTTAGTACAAAAAATAATTAATGAATACTTTACGAGGAGATGCATAATATCAATAATTATTTCTCATTTCTATGTTTTTTTTTGGAAGTGAATTTGTGAAATATATAAAACATTTAAAAAAAAAAAAAGCTACCATTTTAGAATCAATAATATGTAAAATTTTTATGTATTTTTATTAACTGATATTTCTTTTTAAATAACGAGTAGATAGCTCCTAAAACAGCACAAAAAACGGCTTGCGCGGCGTTTTGCTCGGGGTACTGCCTTAATGAAATACTATGCAACACGATGGACCTGTCAAGTAAAAAAAATGCAAAAGAAATTCTTCTTCTGTCCTCAGTTCATCACACGTACAAAACCAAAGTAAAGATTTTTCTCAAGAGCAAGGTGACATATAATAGCGAGCTGAATACTGCGACATTAGGGACGTAAATCAAAGAGCCCCGTAATGGCGGCTGTCGCAGGCGCCCATTCACGGTCCGACTGAAAGGGTTGTCGCCACTTGCGAGCTGCTAAATTACGTGAATAGGAAGAGGATGCTCTTATGAAGTTGTCGTGAAGGCTTCGTGTTGAGTTTTACTTATATTTCTGTAGTCTGAAATGGTAGGACGATGTCATTAATTGTGCTATAATAATGAAGAATGTAGGTACTGGAATCCATCTGCCTGTCCTTTTCCTTTTTAGGGTTCCGTACCCAAAGGGGAAAAACGGGACCCTATTACTGAGACTCCGCGGTCCGTCTGTCTGTCTGTCTGTCTGTCACCAGGCTGTATCTCATGAACCGTGATAGCTAGTTAGTTGAAATTTTCACAGGTGATGTATATCTGTTGCCGCTACAACAACAAATACTAAAAACAGCTCCCGTTTGTTGTATGGGCTCCCATACAACAAACGGGATTTTTATGCCGTTTTTTACGAAAATGGTACGGAACCCTTCGTGAGCGAGTCCGACTCGCACTAGTAAAAAAAAAGTCTGCTATTTCCTATTTTCCGGTACATTATGACCGACTTCACCTCCCATTTGCTTATTGTGCAGAGATATTGCCAGACTGTGATATCTAATATTGCAGTAAACAGCCGTAAAATTACTAACCAAGTAGAATTGAAGCCAGTTGCAACGCTGCAATATCGTAACACCGCACGGTTGCTTTATGAAATAAGTGCATCATCATATTTGTATATTATCTTCGTAATGTATTCTGTAAAATCTCTGCCCGCAAGTACTTTAGATAGAAAGGAATATTACAGACACTTTACAACAGTAATAACTTTTACTGCTTAAGTTCTGATGTCGCAGTCAAGTTATGTTCATCTGCGATTGTCGTAAGGTGAATGGCACGTTTTACTGACGTATTATACACGTCCAGTGGATGGGGGAGCTTGGGGGAGCTTGCGAAAAACAAAACTTTCGTAAAGAGTAATTAGTCGCATTGATTTGACGTTAACTCCTCACAGAGACGAGCTCGAGTGGTACTCCAACAGGCTCGAGGGGAAGTTCTGATGTTACTTAATAGCAAGTACTACTTGAACTTCTTTCTTTTACAACCATTTTTCAGTGGAGGAGGGTGACTGAAATACTTAATATTGAACAAGTACTTAGAAAGTTTAACTGCTTTAGGCACGGTAATTAACTACGTAGTGGGTACCAAAACAATCAATTCATTACATTATAAAAAGAGATATCTTTCGGAATTTCTTTGGAAAGCAATAATCAAACCGTTTTCACAACGCAGTCTGAAGGGAATACTACGAAGTTAGGTGCTGTAAAAAAGGTGTTAAATGAAGCAATTTTGAGGCAAAACATCTTAAGAAAACTCCTGAAAGCCACTTTCAAAGGTACTTGTGAAACGTTAATCGAATGAAAACATCTTCAAGACATACCCGACCGTAGTAAAACATCATCTGCCGCTCAGCTCATTAACATTTCACAATCAACGCGTCAGAGGAGGAATCGATAGTAATGAAGTTATCCGAGGCGGAATTTTGTTTCTAATTCATTTGACTGCGCAGCCCGCTGCGGGACGCGGGATGCGGGATGCGGGATTACAGAAATTGTTGCAAATTGTCTGGGCCTCAGAGACCGCAATCAAACACAATTGGTGTCGGAATTGGATTTGTGAGTCGTCGACGTGTCGTTGGCGTACCGATGGTGTGTCGGACGACTTTGCCGTAGAACGTCTCTTGACTTTGTAACTTATAAGTCTTGTCACTAATTGGTGACGGAATTCGGGTCTTAGAAGTCTGTTTGTTTATGAAGTCTGAATATTTAATGGGTTCTAAGTTATCAGAAAGATATTAAATGTATTGAGCCTTGTTTATCGAAAGCTCTAGTTTTTGTGCTGAATATGTGATGGGTTCTAATAAAAGCCGCACTGGTCGATCATCAAGGTTAAGCAACGCTTGACGAGGTCGGTCCGTGGATGGGTGACCATTTCAACATACTGAAATTCCTCCGTGCATCGGAAACCACGCTAAGCCGCTGGTCCCGGCTGTCACTTGAAGATCTTTGACAGTCGATACGAGAAGTAAGAAGCTTGAGATCTGACACCAGTCTTGCCAAGCGGTACCGTGTTACACAGTTACTGGATTGTGGTGGTCAGATAGGCAGTCGCTCCATGTAAAACACTGGTACTTATCTGAATCCGGTAAGACTGGAAGCCGACCCCAACATAGTTGGGAAAAGGCAAGGCAGATTGATTATATGATGGGTTCTAAGTTTTCAAATAGGTAGGCAAAGTATTACAAAAATGTACTTAGATGGCTTTTTAGACTTTATGATAAATCAAAATAAAGATTTCGGATGAACTTCAAAGTGTCAAAACCAATTTATTCACAGATATATTGATAAGGAAACCGCAACTCATTTAGTGAATTTCCTTTTTCTGCTGACAACGTCAATAAAATCTCCCCACTGATTTTCCCGGTGCGCCAACCCTGTTCGCTGGTACGATTTTATTAAGGCTTTTTCTTTTGTTGCAGGTCCCCTGGGCCCGCTGCCGAACGTGACCAGCGCTGACGTCGGCCTCAAAGAAGGTGAGTCGACTTGTATTACTGTAGAGTGTGTACTGTGTTGATCGACTGGGTTTGGGGAATACGCGAAAGATAATTATATTATTACGTAAATTTAACAAGATGGATTGTTGTTAATTTCAAAAATATTTAGTGAAATAAAGCAAAAAACTGCACCCGATAACTTGATGAGTCCTCCTACATAATGGTGACAATTCTTAAGTAAAGACCAGCAGCCTCATTGCGTTAGTAAATTCGGCAAGGTTTGACCGCCATCAATCGACCAATTACAAATCGCGTCTTTCATCTCGCATGTGATTGCCGAATTCACTTATACAATTAGACTGCAAGGTTTGCAAAGTCCTTGTACTTGACGTAATAGTATTCAGTTTGTTTTGCCTAATTGACACGCTCGTAATATTTCACAGTATACCAAGACCTACCTAGACTACCTTGTACACGTCACTGTCAGATATATTGTAGCAGGCAAGGTGACCACATACTTCTGAACGACTTAAAATGTCAATAAGTTCCAAACACTACAGGTTACCGTTAAATCTGAACATTCATTACTTCATTAACATCTGAGCAGACGCTTGTCAATAATTTTTATACACGCAACTAACCAAAAATATCTGAATACTTACAACGTCAAGTGTATCTACGCCACAGAACATAAAAAAACGCCACAGATCTACGCAGACGACGCAGACAAACACTGAGCTTACGTAATTCGACGAGAGTTAGATTTTGATTTGGAGCCTTATTTATGAAACAAAACATTTAACCATAATAAGGAGATTATTCTTTCAAATTGTCCATATACTTGAACATAGAATCTGCAAATCAGATATTTTTATAAACAAATGTGATTATTACATTTGGTTGTTTGAATTATGATTGCTTACAAGAGTTTTCAACGATTTTCCAGGAAGCTGTGCACTAGGCGATGTGGTGTACATGCCAGGTGACGAGTTCCCCGGCTCCGAGCCCTGCGAGCGCTGCACGTGCGCGCACGGCGACGTGCAGTGCGCGCGACAGCGCTGCGAGCCGCGGCCGGGCTGCAAGGCGCTGCACCGCCCCGACCACTGCTGCCCTACCTACCAGTGTGGTGAGTTCTGTAGGATATTGAATGAGAAGAGAACTTGGCAATAGGCATCACCTTACTGGCACCACTGAGAACCTCTCCCATTTTGAACGGATGGGAGACAAAGACACACAGACAGCCCGTGCGTTTAGAGCCCTAAACGCACGGGCTGTCTGTGTGTCTGTTAAATCACTGCAACGACACTGCACTTTTGGAGTGCTACTAAGCACTGCACAAAAACTGCATCTGGCCAGTATCTTTGCATTATGATGAAGTTCAAATACCTGTCTGTATAGAGCCATATTTTTACTCAAAGTCCATAACACTACCAAACCTTTCTTGAGTTTTTGTTCTAAAATATTTCTCTATCTTTTTCAGAATGCGAGCAAGAAGGTCGGGTGTACGACAACGGAGAGAAGCTGGTGGACCCCGCAGACCCGTGCCGCGTGTGCTACTGTCAGGGTGGTGAGGTGGTCTGCCGGCGGATCGCATGCTTCGTGCGCGACGACTGCACGCCACGCCTCGTACCCGGCCGTTGCTGCCCCGAGTATGACAACTGCCCCCTCAGAGGTGAGCCCCATTTCAAGCTGATCAACTCCGAGAATATATATTGATGATCACTCATGACCGTAAAATTAGACAATTTGAGTTGGACAATAAATTAAAAACATCTTTTTGCCATGATTTCAGGTGTCACCAGTTTGCCGGGCGTGTCTTCATCAATCACTAGTGTAACATCTGAAAAAATTGAGTCCAAACCAGCGACTTTGAAAGACATCATTAAACCAGAAATCACGATCAAGGAAATAACGCCAGTGTCCGAGATCCCTGTCATTACTGATGTCAAGATCAAAGAGATCCTGCCTTCACCCAGCATTGAAGTAGCTGAATATTCATCATCAAAGTCCCCTCTCATCCCAAGAGAGGCTACTTCTGAGAAGAACATAAAAGAGACTGAGTCTAGAACTGAATCACCCAGCGTTATTGAAGTCCACTCATCGTTACCAGTCATAGCTCCATCACCAGACGCTACACAGTTCACCGATACCTCGAACCAAAGTGAAGACGCACCGCCATCCAAAATAAGTTTCTCTACACAAGACTCCACACACAGCGCCATTTATCCATCGAATATCCCAATAGTAGCGACTATGGGAATTCCGCCTGCAACCCCTGAACCACTGCCGATAGCAACAACCAAAGCACCGATAATAGAAGAAGAAGACTTCGAACACAATCCCGCTTTTCCTCCACTTCCAGACGACTTAGCTGTCCTCAGAAATCATGAGGATGAAATAGTGCCAGAGCAAGCTGCTGACAACGAGCATGTATCTAGTCACGATATTACAGTGGCAAATCCATCTACAACAGTTCAACCTGAAGTCAAAGAATTGCTGACAACAACAACAAAAGATATTCCGGATACATCCGCTACAACAACGACTACAGAGAACCCTAAAACATCGGGCGAAGTATCGACTGCGGAAGCAGAAATCCCTGTCAGCACTGTAGCCCCCAACTTTAAAGAAAGTCCAATGCTTAATTTAAGGTCGGCAATACCTACAGAAATACTTAATGCGCCATCAATGGAGATTGGTGAACAACCAATTGGGATAACTGGAGAATCTGAAGAGACTACAACATTTACCGATGTCATCACACAAGCAGCTATCACTACAACTGAAGCGCCCAAAAATTTGCAAGAAATTGTTACAGAAAAAGTAGAAATATCTACGGTTGATAAGAAAACATCAAGAGAATCTGTAACGTCGGCACCTGAATTAGAGACCACTACCCTACATAAATCAACAACAACTGAGTTAGAGCCGAGTACTAAGGAACAAGAACAGACGACAAACTCGATAGCAAAGTCTAATGTTCCCACCGAAGTCACCTCGCAGACTGAACTTAGCTCTCTTCCTATCGAAACCAGTGATCAGAACCCACCAGAAGTGCCCGAGAATACCACTAATGACAAAGAAATTCTTTCTACCTTAGATCCTTTAGATAACACTTCACACACGAAAATTCCAGCGACAAGTTCGGAAGTTATTACTGTTTCACGATCAGCCTCGAATGAAAATCCTGGTTTTGAGAACGTAGAAACCACTGAGTTTATTGTAGATTTTAGCTCTTCTGAAACAGCGACAGACGCTGTTGAGTTAATCAAAATATCAGCAGAACCTGAGAAGAGTGCAGCAATTATTGAACCGGCTGGTGGCAAACATAAATATACATTTGCGGACCTCATTAATCTCGTACATGACGTAGCCTCCATTAGCGACAACGCAGAGGAACCCGACACCGTGCCCCAAGCGACAACTGTTGCAAGCATTTCTGACTCTGAGGAGCTTATACCAGTCAACGCGGGATACAAGAGCAAGAACAAAAACTTTAATCAAAACTCCATCACCGAAATACCTCTCAAGAGTAAAATCCCAAACCCAGCAAACAAGCAAAAGGTCATCGAGATCGAAGACGATGAGGAGAGCCTGACGGACTCGCCGCCACCCTTCGACAAGGTGGAGCCCACCACGCGTCGCGCCATCATCGACACCGTGTCAGACGACGTCAACATCAGCGAGAACAAGACCGACAAGAAGGACATCGAGATCATCACGCAGTCGTACGTGCCCACCATCAACCGCCGGAGACCCACCAAGGTGGTGATGAAGAAGAACAACGAGAAGCCTCCATCATCCGACGAGTCACTCGGAGTTTCCGCCTCCGCTGAGACCTCCACCGGCTCCAGCGCCTCCTCCGATGAGTCTCCTTTCAGCGCGTCGAGTGAGATTGAGGAGACAGAGAAACTGGCGAGCGTCACAACGCAGGCGCCCGTGAGCAGTGACACCCCCATAGTTACCACCGCCGCGCCCGTCAGTAGCACTGCCGCCCCAACCACGAGCGCCCCGGGCACCACCAGCACGGGCGCACCGCCGGGTTCAGTGGACGCGGCCAGCACGTCTGCGCCTGCAAGCGAGGCGCCCGCCACCACCACCCCCGCTCCCCCGAGCTCGGTGCAGTGAGCGGCCGCGCGGCTCTACCCCGCATGGAACCTCAGCTAATTAGCATTTTATAGAGTAAGTTTCGTTCTTGAAACTGTAAGTTAATGTAGAGACTATTAGGTTTATAGGAGTATGCGACCCTTTCGGAATCGATCATATTTCTCGTCAATTGATGGCCGCGGCGGTGGAGCCGTCGCCTGCCAATCGTATTTGTAATGTAAGTAGTCGGCCGGGGCCGCGAAACTGCGCGGCCCCGGCCGAATTATGTGTATTAGCTGGACAAATTATTTATATAGTTTAGCGTTAGGGAGCGAGCGTCGCAGCGCGTTGTGTCAAACTACGGCGAGGCGAGGCGGAGGCTCCTCGCGTTATCGATAAGTTATTTATTGTTAGTGAGATGTGGTAGAGTGATCATAAGTAAGCAACCAAGCTAGTCAACATGTGACAGAGCGCGGCGCCGCCCGGCTCCCGCACCTCGACGCCACGTTGCCATTACTGCTAGCTGTATTTAACGAGAACATGACAAACGCAGACATTAACGTAAGATCCGCGAATAGATTTAGTTCCTTTAACTTGTGTAAGAACAAACTGTAGCGTCCCGCTACTGACGAGCGACGACGCGGCGCAACACTATAATATCATAAACTAAATTTGGTACAAAACGAATTTGATATTTAGAATATTGTCAACCTTATGAAAAGATAAAGTTTAGGTGTAGACGAATTAGAGTTATATGTGATCGCACGTACCTTTATTTATTGCACTTAGGTCGGAGCGCGGAATATCGCGAGAGATTGTACCGGAAGGCTCAAGCGTAGAGTAAGCTATTTATTATAATCTACGTACGTTGTAACGATGAAGCATGTGACGTTTACTTGTCTTAGGTTCATTGGGTTCCCATTGTCTGCTACGGTCGGTTCATTAGTTGTGACTCGTGTAAGGGCCGGCGGAGACGTCCGCCTGCGCAGGGCGCACCCTCGCGGAGGGTCGTTTGCGCGGGCCCTGTAGTGCGGCTTCTTGCTCCGGAAGACTGTCACTTTTCCCGGGCAATAAGCGCACGTGCTCACTGTATTATTTAATTGATAATTATTGTTTTTTACAAATAAAAGAAACCTAGACTGACGAATTGTTTTATTTCTATCATCCTAAAACAGCCCCTTTCATTTGGATTGAAGACAGATAGTTCCTTTCGGGTGATACAGAAACCCTTGCAACCTAATCAACACACCTACAGTGCAGGCAAATCAACTAAATCAGTACTCCATAGCGTACTCTCACGCATAGGAAATGCTTGCAAAAACCCAACACTGGGCGCTTTAATTTTTATAGAAGGTGCCTTCGACAAAATAAACTTCGTCAGCCTCAAACAGGCACTTGCCATGCACGGTGTTGCGCGAATACTCATAGAATGATATATTCAATTTACCGTGAACACCACCACACGAGGCACTTGCTATCATCACTACTGTGAAATTTAGTAGTAAACGTGCTCATCGCAGAGCTCAACGCTAGCAGTCTGTACTCGGTGGGATACGCGGATGTTATAGCAATTCTGATCTCGGAGAAATTTGAGGGCTTCTTATGCGATCTCATGAGAAGAGCCTTCAATATAATCTAGAGTTGGTGCACAAAGCATGTTAACCCCTCGAAAACAGAGCCAATATTTTTTACCAACAAAATGATCCTTGGACTCCATAGGCTTATAAAACAGGTAACCACAGAACTAACACTTAAGGATGAAGTCAAGTCAAACTGCTCTGGATAAAGGATCTTGACTATAAACATAACAAATAAAATGTAAAAAATTAAAAAACTGCCGACCCATTTATCCTGCGAAAACACTGCGATTCAAACAGTAAAACGCCCATAACTTTTAAACGGCTGAACCGATTTTTTTTCAAACACAGCTAAGAACACTCTCGACAAAATCACCTTTCAAACAAAAAAAACTAAATCAAAATCTATTCATCCGTTTAGGCGCTATGATGCCACAGACAGACACACAGATACAGAGGTACACAGATACAAAGCAACACACGTGAAACTTATAACACCCCTCTTTTTCCGTCGGGGGTTAATAAAAGCACAATCGCACTCTACCAATTCAAAAAAAAGAATAGGAAAATCGTGGCGGTTTTCGCCGAAGATAACGCTGTGGCTATAGACAGCGGTGATCAGGTCAATGTAGCTAACATTGACCTGCAGATGCCGCTCTGGTTTGGTGGACGAGGACAGAACTCTCGTCCTCTATTATTAAACTACAACGGTTCCAACGACTGGCCTGTTCAGCTATCACTGGCTGCATGACAACCACCCCGATGGAGTATCTGCCTCTCATCGCTGCCCCGTGTGATAGAACACCAAAGCAACCTATGTTAAACAAAAAGTATACTATACAAACAGTAGAGGAAGATAGGGATTAGTCAGGAGCCGATGAAGTACGCATCTTCACAGATGGCTCAAAAACTCAATACATTTCAGGTACTGGAGTAAACTACCTTGACCTCAACTTTTACATACTGCTAGACACACACAGTTAGGTCTTTCAATGTGAATGTGTTGCCTTAACACAAGTCGCAACAGCCGTACCTACAGCGCTTAAGCATCCAGAACTACGGTATTAGATTTCTATCTGACAATCTGGCTGTGCTCTTAGCTTTAGAAAACAAACAAACAACAAGCAAATCTTTGAGTGTCATATCGTCCCTGGAGAGTATATCGAATTCCAATCATATACCCTCCAGTGGATCAAAGGGCATAGCGGATCCCTAGGCAATGATGAAGCAGATGAACTTCATAATAACAAATGGTCACGAGCAACAGACTGTAGACAAACAATAATGGCTTTACCGAATGTATAGATCTTCATAGCTTGAGTAGAAAAATAACCCTAGAATAATCATAGGAATAAAAAAATACATTTACAAAACTTAACACAAAGCATGAGATGCGAAACGCAACAATATTCATTGTACACCTAAATCGCAAAAAGAACAAGCTATATTTCATGCAACATCTCATAATATATCGCAGACTACGCCTAAAATATCACCGTCTGTGCCTCTTTACACTAAAACTATTACAAGCTGAAATAAATGCAAGCAGGAAAAAATAAGCTTTGCATCATGTAGCTACAATAAAAATAAAATGCTACCAACAGCAAAAAAACATGTTTCCGAACTACCAATAAGTATGTCACTATCTTACACCGACATACATGAAAATCTGACCAAATATACTGAAAAAGATAGACATCATATTCATAGGAGAAGAAGACTATAACGTACCCAAGAAATACTGTAATCTTATTGCCAGTATCAGAAAAACCTTAAGTATAATACAGCATACGAACATTATAATTTTCCTACCTACATACAAACGCCAAACTTAAGTGACAGTGGGCAGGGCACATTACTCGCAGAACGGATGGCCGATGGGGCCAAAAAGTTCTGGAATGGTGACCGCGAACCGGAAGACGATACGTTGGAAGGCACTAGGTGGACCGATGACATGGTTAAGACGGTACCCTGACCAAAAAATCGGCATGCGATATGAGCATTCCTATTGGTCTAGCGGCACTGGTGGCGCATGAATTACAGTAGTGAATACGCCCAGATTTTAGAATAAAATCTCTATAAAATCGAATTTTGGTCTTTTGAAAAAAAAAAATCTACAAAAATGTTCGTTATTAAATTGTTTATCCAATAGTGTTAGTACAAAAATAATTAATGAACACTTTACGAGGAGATGCATAATATCAATAATTATTTCTCATTTTTATGTTTTTTTGGAAAGAGATTAGTGAAATATATACAACATTTAAAAAAAAACTAAATCTACTATTTTAGAATCAATATTATGTAGAATTTTAATGTATTATTATTAATTGATATTTCTTTATAAATAACGAGTAGATAGCTTCTAAAAACAGCACAAAAAACGGCTTGCGCGGCATTTTGCTCGGGGAACCGCCTTAAGGTTGCGGGAAGGCGCTGGATGCGCACGGGATCGGTCAATGTGGCGACGCCTGGGGGAGGCCTATGTCCAGCAGTGGACGTCTTTCGGCAGAAATGATGATGATGATGAAGACCTACATACAAACACAGCGAGCACGAAATTATGTTCAATTGGAGTGTAGAGACATTCAATAATATGTTTTACATGAATATCCAATTTTATCAATACGTCTACCTTTTAAATTCCATTTTAGAATAAACATTAGAAATGTTTACTGGCTTAGGTGCCAGAATAAGCAATAATGGAATGAAAGACATTTACTATAATTTGAAAATATTAATAAACTAGCAGTATCCCGCGCCTTCGTCCGCTTGGAATTCGTTTTACCACGCACTGTTTAATAGTTAATAATACAAATGTTTTTACTCCCATCACAGACAGATAAGTTTACGTTAGTACCTAATAATATACTTTAAAAAGGAGTTAGATAGTAGAGTAAGATACATTAAAAAAATATTTATATACTCGAATAATGTTAATTGTTTTTCTCTCTGGGGCATTACTAACCCACGCTTAAGTCACATCACACAGTAGGCCGTGTGAAAAACAATTAGACCTTAGGACCTTAAAGTCAAAGACATCGCGAAGTAAGCGGCTACTACAAATTCTATGCTCTTCAACTGGAAGAGGAAGTGGTTGGGGATGAGAGGTATGCGTGGATTAAAAAAAGTTTCACTTAAGCCACATCCAGTGAGAAGAGCAATATTTTTAAAGCACATTTACGAATAAATGTGATTTGATTTGATTTGGGCTGCCCAGCTAAATCGCATATCTGAGAAGACTGCGTAATTATCTGCTGACTGCCACCAATATTGCGCTTGTACAATATTTTCTTCTACCATCCTTAATTATGCTGATGCCAGCTATATTGACCTCACTGAAGTAGAACTTGATAAACTTGAGCGACTTCAAAATGTTTGTAAAAGGTTCATATTCGGTTTGCGCAAATATGACCATGTTTCTGAATTCCGCGAGAAACTCAAGTGCCAATTCGCCTTCGCCGGCTTACTCATATTATTTTACTTCTGTATAAAATTCAATTTTCCTGTCTACCCCTTTTAACGTCAAAAACCGATTTCAGTTTTAATGTGAAAAGTTCTTACGTCATCGGATAACATGAAACTTAAAATGCCAATGCATTCCACTACCTTCCTAGACAATTTGTTTACTGTCCAGGCCGCTCGTCTATGGAATGCATTGCATGTGATAATAAATCGCGCGCAATCACTATCGATCTTTAAAAGACTGGTAATGGAACACTACCTGTCACTGTGATAGTTTTTATTTTAAGGTTTCCGTATGTATTACTGTTTTTATCTTGGTGTATAATAAATAATATATTAAAAAAAAACCTAAATGTAATGTAAGTTCGCATTCGATACCATCACGAAGTACTTCGAGGAGTCCGTAAGCTAAATAATAACAGTCACTCGGGTCGATCTTCGATTATAAGCAACGGTTGACAAGATCGGTCCATGGATTGGTGACATACCGAGACTCTTCCGGGCCTCGAAAAGTACGCTACGCCGTAGGCCTCTCACATGAAGATCTTTGACAGTCCTTACTGATCGTCAGGAGCGAGAAAATCTAACACCAGTCTTAGCAAGGAGTACCTATGTTGTTACCCAGTCACAGGATTGTGGAGATCAGATAGCCCGTTCCAAGTAAAATACTCATCTGTATCCGGTTGGATCTGATGCCGACCCCAACGTAGTTAGGAAAAGGCTAGGTAGATGAAATTTTATAATAAGTATTTCAACTTCCTAATATTACCGATAGATGGCGACACCAACAGAAAAAGTTCTAACTACATAAGTACACACCACGCATAAATTCACGAGCCGTTCTAATGTAATCACTCCACTTAGTGACGGGTGCGATGCTCTCATCCTCCCAATATGGCCGGCGTTGCCTCACCAGTGCCGTGAAAGGCCGCGACCCTTGTTAGGAGCACTCCTGACCCACTTGCGAAGCAGCGCTGTGACAGTAATGAGCATCTAGTGTACTAATATGCATGCAGAATTATTTAATGATTTGCGAGGCGACAGCCGTATTAATTTTCATGATCGCAAAGCGCCTAGTATTATGTTAGCCAAAACATTTATTCAAAAATTATTGTTTAGAATAGGACCAAGAAATTCCTAATAATTTAATACATGAATGGGCTACTTACCATCACCACTTATCTTCATTGGTGGAGGTTAAAATCCCACGATGGCTACATACTGCTATTAACGTAAAGAATGCTTCTAGGATGCTTCCAATGTACGCAGCCGTCATTTATCTCAGAGTCGTAGATCACAAAGGAAACATTCACATCTCTTTGGTCACTTCAAAAACCAAGTGAGTGTTCTGAACACGGCAACATCATCATTAGGCTTTAGACAAGTGAAATTCTATCAACAAAAGCGTCGAAATAGCGATTGGTAAAATGACAAAAATTTAAGGGACAAACACTATCGTGATATTAAATAGTGCTCCGTCAATACAATGTCACTAAACTAGAGCCTCGACATTCTTGCAATCTACTTACATTATGTTCGCCTTTGTCATAATTTGTCTATGATTGTCTGAGGCGGCTTAGACATAGGGCACTGGAGTACGTTCCAGTTCCACTTTTCAATTAATGCTTGTATGGTTCTATGTAGACGCCTGCCGTCCATCTGCCGCAACTCTAACAGAGCCGGTTTGCTACGTATGATATTTAATCTCAGCTTAATAAAATTGCTTATGGTCAGCTCCTCCGATCGTCCCATAGAGCAACACGGACCACCGGCATGCCGGTGGTCCGTGTTGCTCTATGGATCGTCCTCAGTAAAACTAGAACTAAGTTAGGAACCATAAAAGTTATAGGTACATACAATAACATTCTTCTTTCTGTTGAAATATATGTTCAAATACATACATTCTAATATTTGCAGGTTCAAAATTAGCTATTTGCTTAAGACAGTATTTTAAAAGTGTTGGTTTAAAACCATTTTATTTAGCAAACACGTTGGTTTGCTCATCAAACAACCGAACTTGTGCAAATACCGCTGTGTTGGCAAAATGACGCACAGTCAACAATAAGTTGAACTAAGTTGTTTCTATGTGGCTATGAAAACATTAGCTTGTCTGCCATTGGCCCATTAGTGAACTGGGGTGAAAAGTCAAACATACAAATATAAACGAACAATAAATAATATGCAAATACAGGAGCTCGTGGCTAAATAATAACAGCCGCACGGGTCGATCTTCAAGGTTAAGCAACGCTTGTCGAGGTCGGTCCGTGGATGGGTGACCATTTTCAACATACCGAGTTTCCTCCGTGCCTCGGCAAGCACGATAAGCCGTTGGTCCCGGCTGTCATTTGAAGATCTTTGACAGTCGTTACGGGTAGTCAGAAGCTTGAGATCTGACACCAGTCTTGCCAAGGGGTATGGTGTTACCTAGTTACTGGGTTATGGAGGTCAGATAGGCAGTCGCTAAATGTAAAACACTGGCACTCAGCTGAATCCGGTAAGACTGGAAGTCGACCCCAACAACAATTGGGAAAAGGCTAGGCAGATGATGAATAAATAATATGCAAAATACCTTATACTTACCCGTGACATTCTTATCGTTAAGGATCTGTGGTCTTCTTCATCAGTTCCACTCAACGGCGTATCTAAGGTTATGCTCCAGTGAGGGCCTGGCCTTATTCAATGTACTCTGTGCCTTGCCCCTAAGATGCGATGGCCAATGAAGCCGAGTCGACGCATAAAAGAGAGAGCCACGGAAATAAGATTCAAAAATTTTTGCACCTCACCTCGGATAGGCAGGGCCTGATTTTGAGTTCTGACCGCCCCAGGCTAGTTTTCAATAATTGTTTCCCCGCCTGTTCTTGCCAAGCCCATGTTTTTTTTTTTTTTTCACGTTTTCGCGAGTGTTTAAGTTACGATCCCGATGGTGTCATAAGAGATCGCCAGTCTTACTAAGCATGTTAGAGGCTGTCTGAAAAGTGTAAGGAAGGTAGGCGAAATTCGTAAAATCTCGCTCTTTACTCGATGCTCGCCGAGCCACCAGAAGGAATAGAAAGATTCAGCGCCCCGGCTTATGTAGTCATTCGTATACAAACCCATAACCAAGAAAAAATGAAACTCTTTGGTACGTTGATTTAAAAAAAAAAAAATTGAAAGACCGAGCGAAATGAGCTCGAAAAAAAATTTCACCTCAGATTGATTACGTTGTCGACTTATGTAGAGAGTTTCAGGAAAGTCAATGTAAAGAATCAAGATAATTTGAAATGCAAATGCGCTCGAAGATAGCTTGAAAATTTAAAAACCTTGCCTGGGATAAGTTTTTTATTAGCACTAAAGGTTTTTACCATTTATACCGTCATGAAGTCGACTTTAGCATAAAATAGCGAGAACTAAGAATGTAAAGAGCGAGCGAAACGAGCTCGAAAAGTTTAGCACTTCGCGTCGGATAGGTTATTATGTTTTTTACGTTTATCTAGTTGAATATATACTGTGTATACTTCTATTATATATATAAGTTCCCGTGTCGTCTCTTGAAAATCTTGACAAATAAGAAGCGAACTCGAAAAATTTTTGCACCCTGCCTCGGATAGTTTAAGTTTTCTTTTGACAGACAAGAACAAGGGACGGCAGGCTAGAAGAGCATAGTAGAGCTTCTACTAAAAAAAATATGCTAGGCTGGATTCGGCCCCACTTCGCTGTCTTCGGCCAGGCATATTGGCGTAAGGATAAATACGCTACCGCGTGGCTGTGACTGAGGTCGATAGAACACTGTAAATTAATTGAATTAGTGCAATAAGAGGCTTACTATATTTGTATTTTTTTTTCTATAAGTAAGTATTGTTTGCATAGGCAAGCTTGGCGCCCCATTGATCAAGCCTGGTTAGCCTGTAGGTAAATCAGGCCCTGCTAATGGATTATTCTATATGGAAGTGAAAACACTAACGGACTTCAACGAAGTGTCGTTTTCAAATTCAAATGAATTCTAAGCTTAGTACTTTGCATATTTGGGCAATTAATTATTTTTGTGGTTTCAAAAGTAACTAAATGGAATTTGTCATTTAGGTATGTAGATTTCTCGGTTGTAGATTATTTATTTAATTGAAAAATGTTTTTGAGTGGTACAGTTCTGTCTAAAATTTCGAATCGGTAGGTGATGGTAACCCGGGTTGGGCCATAGGCCATTCTGCGGTGCCCCCCCTCTATATACGCCTATGGTATACAAATTACACTTCCTGAGATGCAGATTGCATTATTGATGAAAATACCAAAATCGCTATATGTATGCCTATAGTATTTGAAGAGTTGCCGCGATTTCCATGGGATCCCATCATCAGATTCGGATTTAGTGATAGTGGGACCACCCCTCGTGTATACTCTTTCAAACACAAAAATAATTTTCAAAAGCGGTCCACAATTAACGGAGAAATCGGTGAACAAAGATAAAAACCATACATACAGACGAACATAGAACATCCTTCTTTTAGGGAAATTTGGTTTAAAAGGGAAACAGTGGGAATGATACTGTGAGACTTCCAATAGGAAACACGGCTTATAACTTACTGCGTACTTAGTTGCCGATTAAGTTAGGTAACTTGTATAAAAAAACTCCAAACCATAGTCACACAAACAATTCTATGTTCTACCTATGTTAAGGATTTGGTTTACGCACTTAGTCCTTCAGATGGACCATTGTGCGTGAGCCATGGCGGCCGTTTAGTGGTTATTCTAACCAGCCAGAAGTTAGTTAAAGATCATGGTTTACTTAGAACATTTGTGTAAGACCTGGGTGTCCCGAGGGTTTGTGTTCTAATCTGGGTGACGCCTGTGCATTAAAAGAGTACGTGCGCAATGGTTTCCTCAGCCTCCATGCACGCACTGCACAGAGGACTGTCCGTTATGCCTATTGTGTAGAAGTGTTTGTTTAGCGAGCAGTGTCCCATGATAGTCCCCGTCATCAGTGGCAAAACGATCCAGTCCTGGCGTTGTAAACGCCTGTTTAGCTTAATTTCCAAGGATGGCATAGCTTCTTTGGACTGCCTGCAGTACACACAAGCAATTTATCTCATTGCTGATGACATGGATACTCTTGCCACGCCACGTGTTCTGATCCGCCATTAACTTTGCATGTATGTTGGTATATGACCACGTTTTGTAAGGTAAGTCGAAGCAGTCTTTCAAAAGTGTTAACTTGTATAATATAGTATGATCAACACAATTTTATATCCTTCCTTTATCTGAACGTAATAAAAGCCAAAAGTGAATTGTTTATAGTCCAAGTTTTGAAAGTTCTCGGTGGACGTGTGAATGCAGGGATTCAAAGAGAAAGGACATCTAAGTCACAGCGAGTGACGCAACGCCTGACGACACAGTTTGATATTGGCATTGATGATGTAGCGCATGACACACTCTTCAATGTCACATGCTTTGAAGATGGCTTCGAGAGATTAATAGTGGAGTTGGTAAATGCGCAGTTATCTCAAAAAGGTCTGAAAGTGACTGGGTAGATATTACTGCAAACACTAAATACACACACTTCGTAAACCCAACCATGCTAAACCAGGCAAAGCTCTTACTTTAATGGAATTTGTAATGCATTTTGTGTGTAGAGTTTTCCTAATCCAAGGATTAGGAACTCCTTGCTCGTGCAGAATTTAAATTTTAAATCATGCGTAAGCAAAGTGTCTATATCTTCAATATCATCTTTCTATGTAAGTACGCAGAGCGGGACCCTTGACCCTAGCGCTTTGCAGACCACCTAATTATTTAGGTGCAAGAAAGGGCCCCGTTGGAATTTCAAGTATGTAAACATAAATAAATAACTTCTAATTAAAAAGTTGCAGGAGGAATCTTTTCAGGTAGATGTAACGTCCAGAGCACTAAATAATTACATAAAATTCATTAATTTATTTTCGTAAACGTAGAAAGTCCCCGCTGGCGGTAGCTTAGCTTTAAGTGAGCTTCACTCCTTCATCCTAGGGGCACAAAATCTAAATTCAAATAATTTCTGAAGCATAAAATGAGCACTAAATAATTAGGTGGTCTGCAAAGCCCTAGGTTCGAGGATCCCGCTCTGCGTACGTACATCATCTTCCTGCCGTTATCCTTTGTTACTTGGAGTCGGTTCACTACGTTTTCTTCTTTCATTCCGTCCTGACAACTGTCACGCTATCACTGACTCCGTTTTGTTTCATATTGGCCTCCCTCTCCATCCATCCACATTTATATTATTTTAGTCACCGTACTCACTTGCTTCTTAAAGGACAATCAATTTCCTTTCAATTTTTCTACCACTGATGCTACTCTCCAGACACCTCATCTCAACATTCACATTGCCGTTATATGTCTATACTAATAATACGTAATGTGGTAATAATAATAATATTATAAAGAGGAAAGATTTGTATTTTTGTATGTAACGAATAAACTTAAAAACTACTGGACCGATTTCAAACATTCATAGCATATTCATAGGCTACTTTTTAACCGACTTACCAAAAAGGAGGTGGTTCTATGTTCGACTTCTTGTATGTTTTTTTTTTCTTTTATCCATATATTCCAAGGGAAACGGGAACTACGCGGGTGAAACCGCGAGCTGTCCGCTAGTAGTTAATATTTTTTAATCCGTCTTCATAAAATTACCAGATAAACTTCAGTTCGGTTCACTAAAAGCTTACGTGACTATGATAAAACTTACGGGTACAGCAACAATTTAGTCAAACGCTGTGGAGCAATTGAACATTTTGAACACAACATGCTTTTGAACACGTCAATGTTGGTATATCCGCAAGTCACGGGCGAAAACGGGAGCGGGTTCAGGAAAATCAACAAAGGTTAGGTTCATGAACTGATTTTTAAATTACTATAGCTTCTACCAGCGGCTTAACCCGCATGAAAAGTTTTTGCTTATCCCAAGGGAAAGATCATAATTCTAGACTATATTCTAACTCTGTGCTAAATTTCATACATATTCATTCAGCCGTTCTAGCGTGATTGAGTAACAAACATCCATCCATCCATCCAAACTTTGGCATTTATAATATTAGTAAAATGTAACAAGTAAAATTTCACAATTTAAAAACCCCCGACAGATTTATCTTGCGAAAACACCCCGATTCAAACAGTAAAATGCCCATAACTTTGGAGCGGCTAAACCGATTTTATTCAAACATAGCTAAGAACACTCTCGACAAAATTACCTTTCAAACAAAAAAAACTAAATCGAAATCGGTTCACCCGTTTAGGCGCTATGATGCCACAGACAGACACACAGATACACAGATACACAGATACACAGCAACACACGTGAAACTTATAACACCCCTCTTTTTCCGGCGGGGGTTAAAAAAGTGGATCAATAGTTCACTTATTTTTAGATAAAGGTAGGAAACTTTTTTTGTTATTTATTTAGGGTTTCGTTCCTCAAAAGGAAAAAAGAAATCCTTATAGGATCACTTTGTTGTATGTCCTGTGTCAAGACCTTTTTCTCTGGAACACCTGGATGTATCAAGTTAAAAATAATATCATATACTCAGGTGAGCAACCCCTTGGAGCTGTAAAATCAAAATTCAAAATCAAAGTGATCAAAAGATATAACCGTTTATGTCGCATATTTGACCAATCGCAAGAGAATCAAAATCTATAGAGTACTTCCCGTTGACCTAGAATGATGTATTTGGCAAGAAGCAAGGTATTATAGCACAAGTACCTAAAGGAAAAATTCTGAAAACTGTAAATTATATACCTACATCAAAAAGGCCTTTTTGTCAGGAACGTGTGATCAAATTGTAATTAATAATATATCCCAAGCCTGCAATCCCTTGGAGCTGTAAAAAAATCCAACTTCTAAATCAACGCATTCAAAAGTTAAGGCCGTTCATGTGCATATTTGACATTCGCAAGGAAATCAAAACCTATAAGGTACTGCCGGTTGACCAAGAATCATGAAATTTGGCAAGATACAATGTATTTAGCACAAGTAAAGGAAAAATTCTGAAAATCGTTAATTTGTAGAGCAACACCAAAAAAAATGCATTTGATTTGCGACCAAAGTCGATGTATAGAGATTACAGATTATCTTTTCATTATTAAAACAACTAGCTGTTGCCCGCGACTTCGTCTGCGAAGCATTAGTAATTCGAATAGCTTATTTTTCATATCGCAGCATAATATTGTGGGTTTTCCATACAAACTTCTACCTCTCTTTCCACCCCCTTAAGTAAGATTTCCGGGATAAAAACTATGCTATGTCCTGCCCAGCGTCTCAAAATATCTCCGAACCAAATTGCATCTAAATCGGTTCAACGGTTTAAGCGTGAAAAGGTGGACAGAGAGACAGACAGAGTCACTTTCACATTTATAATATTAACGCCGCCCGCGACTTCGTTCGTGTGATGGCAACCAAAAATAAGCTGCTATTAAACCTGAGACAAACGGTCCAGTTCGGTAGTTCCAAATCGATATAGAGGTCCCCATCCTAGTGCCATTTGATTCTTCAAAGAAACTTTGACACCCCTAAATCGTCTTCTGGGGGTAAATCCGAAAAACTAATCATGCCATCCTTTATTATTTTGCCAAAGGAATAAGATTTTTATACAAATAAATGTCTCCCTTTAACCCTTTAAAAAGTTGAATTTCCAAAAACCCCTCCTAAGTGCTCCCCAACGTCATAAAAAGAAGCTATGTGCAGTAAAAGTAATCAAAAATCTTTACCTCCCCGAAGTCGTATTTTAAGGGTAGATTCGAAAAACTAATTATTGAAAACCTTTATTGTTTATTTAGGTTGGTATTTATGTCAAGTTTCATGTTTATTAACCCAAGAAATCAGATTCCTCAAAAAAAATTACATCCTATAAATCGTCTTTTGGGGGTACTACTACCTTTATTATTAATTTAAGATGGTATTTATGTCAAATTTATTGTTTATTCATCCAAGAAATCAAATGCTTCAAAAAAATTAACATCCCCTAAGTCGTCTTTTGGGGGTAGATTCAAAAAATAATAAGAGCAACCTTTATTATTCATTTAGGTAAGAAAATTAGTGGCAAGTTTATTGAACCAAGAAAAAAAAAAAACACTGTAATACCTCTTAAATCGTCTTTTGGGGGTAGTTGCAAAAAACTAATAATGACAACCTTTATTGTATATTTAGGATTATATTTATGCCAAGTGTCAAGTTTATTCAGCCAAGAAATCAGATTCTTCAAAAAAACTAACATCCCCTAAATCTTCTTTTGGGGGTAGTTTCAAAAAATAATAATAGCGACCTTTATTATTCATTTAGTTTAGTATTTGTGGCATGTTTCAAGTTTATTGACCCAAGAAATCAGATTTTTCAAAAACACTGTAATACCTCCTAAATCGTCTTTTGGGGGTAGTTGCAAAAAACTAATAATCACAAACTTTATTGTTTATTTAAGATGGTATTTATGTCAAGTTTCATGTTTATTCACCCAAGAAATCAGATTCTTCAAAAAAAATAACATCCCCTAAATCATATTTTGGGGGTAGTTTCGAAAAACTAACAATGAAAGTCTTTATTGTTTATTTAGATTAGTATTTATGTCAGTTTCAAGTTTATTAACTGAAGTAATAAGATTCTTCAAAAAAACTTTAACACCCCTAAATCGTCTTTTGGGAATAGTTTCAAAAATAATAATAGCAACCTTTATTATTCATTAAGGTTAGTATTTGTGGCAAGTTTCAAGTTTATTGACCCAAGAAATCAGATTTTCTATAGAAATTTCAACAACCCCTAAATCATTATTTGGGGGTAGTTTCAAAAAACTAATGATGTCAATCTTCATCATTTACTTAGAATACTATTTGTGCTAAGTTTCAAGAATTTTGTTCGAAGGAATTAGATTTTTCATACAAACTTTCAACCCCCTTTTTACCCCCTTAGGGGTGAAATTGCCAAAAATCCTTTCTTAGTGCACACTTACGTCACTTGAGGAACCTTTCTGCCAAATTTCATGCTTCTAGGCTTAGCAGTTTTGGCTGTGCGTTGATTGATCAGTCAGTCAGTCAGTCAGTCACCTTTCGCTTTTATAGTTATATATAAAGATGTTTGGTACTTTCATGGTTTATGAACTTTAGTAATTGTTTCCTAAATATTTTGTCGAATGTAGCTGTTTGAACGGAACCCTCGGTGAGCGAGTCCGACTCGCACTTGGCCGGTTTATTTTGACAAGCGAAAGCTGTAGAGAAATAGCAATATGGACTAGATACATAGTTTAGTTAATAATTTGCAGATGTCTAGTCGAGAGAGTCGGAAAGCATCCAAATACTTAATTATAAAAGTCCATGCCTAATGCCCTGTGCCCGCGCACGCTTATCACTTGCCTCTGTTGGGACTTGTGAAGAGGGCATGGTTACTCAAGCACGTTGCGCAGACGCACGCGACCTCTGCCCTCCACGCCACCGCCCGGTTCACTCTCTTTGTGATCACTACCTTACTTTGTAGATGCTGCATTATAATTCATTTTTGACCTCCAAAGTATTTCTTGATTGTTTCGCGTTGTTTTTCTTTTGAAATATCTACCTGTTTAAGTCAGTTCAAGTACAGTTGCTTGTTTTACTTTTCGAAAATTTAGGCCAAAATTCATGTTTCGCATTATTACAAATACAAAAGCTTGCTAAATTCACTGGTTTCGGGGCTCAATCAGTGACTCAGTGTGAAATGTTTTTAAAGTTAAAACTAAGGAATATACTTGGTTCTTTACAAATCATATTATCGGTGCTGGGTGTAGCCCAGTGCCATTATTTAAATTTTCTTAATGTTGTGCCAGTTTTGATTGTGTATAGAGTTTTGCAAAACCACAAACTGTTTTAAATGCGAACATTTCTGACTTAACATTTTATAACTTGAATGGCAATCTTGCAAAATAAAACAATCATTGAAAAAAGATTTTCGTAGTCACAATGCCACGTTGATATAGGTAAATTCTAACATTCTAACTCTTCGCAGGCCTATCACCGTGGTCATAACTTAGCAAGAAGATCGCTTGGTTGTAGTGTTTGCTTTCAGAAGCCGAAGGTTTAATAACCCTAAGAAATTTAGTTCAAGATTTGTACCATTTTTTCATTTTGTTTTTGATATGGCTATTTTCTGGCGATTGTGACTGGCCAGCACAACGGAGTATGACCCTTGCCCCTCGCCTGAAGCCACTTCCATCCATCAAGCATTCGTAACAGCTCGTTCAATTTCGGCACTTGCTAGAAACCACTAGAAACCTCGTACTTCGGTCAGAACTTCGGCGCATTTTCGCTAAAGTCAAAGGTTTAGCCGAAACTGAATCTGAAGGTTCAGTCGAACAATATTTGGTGGGTATAGTGATAATCTAGATGTATGTGCAAACTAGTGCCTATTTTTGGCAGTTTAACGCCTCTACGAAAGGACAAATCTAGTTCGTACTAACAACTTGTGCATGTATCTTCCAATTTTAATTATATAAGATGTGGATAACGTTGTTAGTTGCACACTAATGTAGTCTTGTACAATTATTTCTTAACCATATATAGTGTGTAATTGTTTGTTTTCCCTAATAAATAAAATAAAATAAAAACTAATATTAGCTCATTGAGATAATATGTACTACGTACTAGAGAAGCTATCCTAAGCAAAATGCATGCTCCATTTTGTCAATTTTGACAAGAGTTTAAACTAAAAAATTCGCTGCAGCGCTGAAACAATAATTATTCGTCTAACAAAACAATATAAACATGCAGCGCTAGAGCGCTTCTAAGGTGTAGTTTTCTCGCGACCAAAAAGACGGAAGCGCCGTGATTTTCATGGCGCTTACGCGTTTCGTTCGACCTTGTCATTCATATAGACTAAATTGCTGACTGACTACAGAAGTGACATAGCATTATACCTAACAAGCTTCATTAGAATTCACACTTTTTCAAAATTTATTATTAGTTGAAATAACCGACTGTTAAAGTTTATGATGCTTTTGTATTTCTTTATTTAATAAATAATCAAATGCGTTTACAATAAGTTAAAAACATATCAAATTGGAATAGGGAATTTTACAATTTTATCCATTTTTCCCTATCTTTACGGTCCAAACGTAGAAACCTTAAATAAACAAAATGTAACAAATTATGTCTTACATTATGTAATAATTATTTTTCATCTTTTATCTTTTTTCATTGAATAACCACAGTCAGTTCTTTTCTAAAGATATGTTCTTATTATTTTCCGCTTTAAAAAGAAACATCAGCTAATTTTACCTACACTTGTTATACAAATTGTCACATCTGAATTTTTAGTCTATATGAAAATTGACATAACATGGCGTCCAGCAAATATTTTGTTAAAATTAAATTTTAAAATAATTATCTAGTTAGCCAACTATGAAAAGTTATTCCTTTGATCTTCGCCGTATTGGTTGAATTATTAGTGCAAAATGTTATAACACACGACCGGCATATTGAATGCGTTTGAACGTTTTTTCGTTTAAAAACATAAAATGACTTAAGCGCCCAAGATCTAGCAATCAAATAAGTGAATTGCGGCTAGAAGAGCGCAACTGAACAGAACACAGTAGTGATGGGTGGTGACTTCTCTAGTGCGTAGTACATTATTACCTCAATGTATTAGCTGAACTGTCAATAGGTACTATGTCTGTGTCATATCACGCTTAGTCCATTTAGATTTTTTAAGATAAAAAAAGTTTATTAAAAAAGACAAAAAATCCGACTGCTTAAAATGCGAACTAAAAAGACGTAAACAAGAAGAAAAAAAAAATTGGTGCCCCACAATATGGCGCCCAAAATCCGCCATCTTTTATTTTCCAATTTGAATGTAGCCAGTGACACTCGCAGGGTTAAGGCGGTACCCCGAGCAAAACGCCGCGCAAGCCGTTTTTTGTGCTGTTTTTAGGAGCTATCTACTCGTTATTTAAAAAGAAATATCAATAAATAAAAATACATTAAATTTCTACATAGTATTGATTCTAAAATGGTAGATTTAGTTTTTTTTTAAATGTTGTATATATTTCACTAATCTACTTCCAAAAAAACATGAAAATGAGAAATAATTATTGATATTATGCATCTCCTCGTAAAGTGTTCATTGATTATTTTTTGTACTAACACTAATGGATAGACAATTTAATAACGAACATTTTTGTAGAATTATTTTTTTCAAAAGACCAAAATTCGATTTTATAGAGATTTTATTCTAAAATCTGGGCGTATTCACTACTGTAATTCATGCGCCACCAGTGCCGCTAGACCAATAGGAACGCTCATATCTCATGCCGATTTTTTGGTCAGGGTACCGTCTTAAGTCAAATCGATTGACGTAAGAACCATCAAAATCGGCCAACGCGTTTGGTCTCTAGAACGCCACGTAGGACCATACATACATATATAGACTGATAAACACATTACCCTCCTTCGGCAGTCGGTTAAAAAAGAAACAATATTCGTAGAATTATTGCCATATAATAATAACATGATTACGGAAGCCTCAAATTCAGCTGCTTTGTGAAACTGCGTGTTATACACTGTTCGGGTATTAGAAGTGCTCTTGCGACAGATGAGTTGCGAATGCATCACTTGCATTGTGCTTGCGTCATCCAGCATCCACTGTTGCGGAGATTAGAGGATCTCTGTGTGTTGAGGTAATTATACAGTACTTGTTAATTCATTGCATGATCAGTGCATGCTTCACGAACAGTGACGAATATAGGTAAATATAGGCGGTACCCCGAGCAAAACGCCGCGCAAGCCATTTTTTGTACTGTTTTTAGGAGCTATCTACTCGTTATTTAAAAATAAATATCAATTAATAAAAATGCATTAAAATTCTACATAATATTGATTCTAAAATGGTAGTTTTTTTTTTTTTTTAAATGTTGTATATATTTCACTAATCTCCTTCCAAAAAAACATAAAAATGAGAAATAATTATTGATATTATGCGAGATGCATCGTAAAGTGTTCATTAATTATTTTTTGTACTAGTAACACTAATGGAAAGACAATTTAATAACAAACATTTTTGTAGATTCTTTTTTTTTCAAATGACCAAAATTTGATTTTATAATGATTTTATTCTATACTGTAATTCATGCGCCGCCAGTGCCGCTAGACCAATAGGAATGCACATATCTCATGCCAATTTTTTGGTCAGGGACCGTCTTAAATGCGATTCTAGATAATCCTTTAAGGTAACTAATAATATTGTCCAACCTGTAAAACAGCTTTTAAATTCTAATTATTTTAAATCCACATTCATGTCGGTGTCGGTTTCAGTTTTCAGTGAAACACGGTCAGGTGCATATTGAATTTCTTTTTGAAGTAAACACGCTCGTATTTGGTAGCGTTAAGTGGAAATTCGTTGGCGTTGTTCCAGTGGGTTGCAGTCTGCGATTTCGAATTTATTTATCAAGGTCTCTCTTACTTTCTTAGGTATACGAGGAGTCAGTTGATGTACTTACGTTTGTTAGGGTTAAGAGAAGACACAGCTCGTTCTTAGGTCTTAGGTATACCTACATACCATACACTATGCCTGTATTCCCCAAAATATTAGGCAGTGGGCCACCAATGGGCCAAGGTCCAGAGGGTGAATGCGACGAGCCAACAACGTGGAACAAAGCCAGAATACGAACTGCTACTGCAAAAACTCAGATACCTAGTAAAATACAAATACCTGGTAAAGTCCAAATACCTAGTAAAATCCAGATACCTAGTAAAATCCAGATACCTAGTAAAAGCCAGATACCTAGTAAAATCCAGATACCTAGTAAAAGCCAGATACCTAGTAAAAACCAGATACCTAGTAAAAACCAGATACCTAGTAAAATCCAGATACCTAGTTAAATCCAGATACCTAGTTAAATCCAGATACCTAGTAAAATTCAGATACTTAGTAAAATCCAGATACCTAGTAAAATTCAGATACTTAGTAAAATCCAGATACCTAGTAAAATTCAGATACCTAGTAAAATCCAGATACCTAGTAAAATCAGATACCTAGTAAAGTCCAGAAACCTAGTAAAATCCAGATACCTAGTTAAATCCAGATACCTAGTAAAATCCAGATACCTAGTAAAGTCCAGATACCTAGTAAAATCCAGATACCTAGTAAAATTCAGATACCTAGTAAAATCCAAATACCTAGTAAAATCAGATACCTAGTAAAGTCCAGAAACCTAGTAAAATCCAGATACCTAGTAAAATCTAGATACCTAGTAAAAGCCAGATACCTAGTAAAATCCAGATACCTAGTAAAAGCCAGATACCTAGTAAAAACCAGATACCTAGTAAAAACCAGATACCTAGTAAAATCCAGATACCTAGTAAAATCCAGATACCTAGTTAAATCCAGATACCTAGTAAAATTCAGATACTTAGTAAAATCCAGATACCTAGTAAAATTCAGATACTTAGTAAAATCCAGATACCTAGTTAAATCCAGATACCTAGTAAAATCCAGATACCTAGTAAAGTCCAGATACCTAGTAAAATCCAGATACCAGATTTCGTAACGCATGATCGGGAATCGGATTCAGGACAACATTTTGTGTCATAACAACATTATTATTATTTGCTCATAACAACATTTTGTTTTGAAATTCCTCTTCTTTTAATGCATACCAAAGCTAGATTGACATGACAATACTTCAGCGATATTATGCTCTTATCGACGTGCGATGCTGTAAGCATGTCTTCAGCCATAGCAGGTGGTGCAACAGTTAATAAATAAAGTATCACTTTCACATTTCCATAAACAAGGAGGTAAATGCTCGGATTTTATTACAATGGAAGGATTACACAGAACCAGCGATGAGATAAGCAATGGATTGTATGAAGTGATAAAAATATTAAGCAAAGTAACAATAAATTGTGTAATATTGAAGACTTTGACCCGGAAAATATTTCAACTGAATTTAGTGAACATAATTTAATAATAATTACATGGTAATGTAAGAATTTCGCATATCTACCTTATAACATACTTATTCAAATTCAGGTATTAATTAATTACTTAAAATTTACTATCTTCTATTTGCAAATGTTTTCCATCAAGCTTTATGGTATTCATTGGTGCACAAGAGCTCAAACTTAAAGTTATTTTGGCCTACTTATTTGTATTATTTACTTTCGTGATCCAATAACGAAATCGCGATCAAGACTTAGATGAGCTAACCCAGCCAACGTTTACATTAAATCAAATTAAATAAGTTACGTAAGTAAGTATGGTAATAAACTGGACGTGAGCAAAGTCACGGCGAACTACTCTACTTGGTAACGTGCGAAGTTGCACAAAGTTGTGCACAATAGCGACGCACACGCACGCGTGCGATGCGTGCGAGTTGAGCCGAATGTTACGGATCGGTCCAATAACTCCGAATAGACCTAATGTTATTCGGATTATGTAAGATATCTGAGGGGTCAGAATAATAAACAAGCGCACGACCGGTCTGAATGATCGTCATTTTGTATCTATAGGATAGCCTATTTTTATAGCTCAATCAAAAATTTTAAAAATCTGAATAGCAATTAATTAGTTCTGAGGTTAATGACCGAGCTAGTTACCAAGCTAGCATATTTCAATTAAAATATTCATCGAATAAACATTAAACGAGCTAGTAGCTAGATGACACGCACAGGAGAGACACGAGAAAACAAAAAAACTTTTTTGCAAAAAAATACTACCGACTTCCAAATGAAAAACTACAAAGTGAAAAATAACTTAACTGTTGGAAGTCGGTGTCTTACGTAGGTACCATTTTTTTTCGATATGGACACCGACTTCCAAGAGTTAAGTTATTTTTCACTTTGTAGTTTTTCATTTGGAAGTCGGTAGTATTTTTTTGCAAAAAAGTTTTTTTATTTTTCCCTTTTTAGTTTTACCTAAAAAGGGAAAAATGCATTTCCTTTTACTCCAGAATAGATTAACCGAATAATATGAAACTTGAACATAACCGGTGAAATGAGAGATCTGTGTACCCCTTTAGAGCGTACTGGCGTGATGTTATGTTATGAAATGGTATAAACAACAAACAGATATGCGATTGCAGCAATCCCGAGAGTTTTGCCGTTATTTATTGAAGAGTTCTGTTGTGTATCTCCGAAGTTCTTCATCAGACCTTCACCAAATTAAAATGGGACCAATTTCGAAACATATTCTTTCAAACAAAAAAAGAATTTTCAAAATCGGTCCACAATTGACAGAGATATCGGTGAACATACACAAAAAAAAAAAAAAAATAAAAAAAAAAAAAACAAACATAAAGTCGAACATAGAACCTCCTCCTTTTTTTGTAAGTCGGTTAAAAAATCGACGTTGATTCTGTACCTACCCTGTCTCTACTCTTTAGAAAGGATCATACAGAAAATCTCTTCCTGAACATTTCGTTACGAAAGTGAAGAATTCCGTCAGTACGTCAGGTACGTGTAGGGAAGTAATTGTTAGTCTTAGAGTCTCAAGAAAATTAACAAGTTTTGTCTTACGGCGCCGACTCTGCCTGTGCTCCGACATTTGCTTAAATTATGCCTTTGTTACAAACAAAGTTGAATGCGGAATGGCACTGCGAGGCGAAGGGAACTACCAACAAGATGGAGACTTTTGTAATCTTATCTGATTACTGCGTGTTCTTACATCTATTAACGGTTTGTTTTGTTTGGTTACGTTTGTTAAAGACAATGTTAGAAAAGGCTCCGAAGCTATTTATATCTTTAAAACGTTTTAAATGATAAAATACTTTGTATCCGTAATGACTTACTTGACTTAATGTCCTACGTCCCCTGGGCAAAGAGCGTCCACAGTAGTTTTCCATCGCGATCGGTCCTGAGCTACACTCTTCACCTCGCACCACGTCATACCGATGCTCGTCGCTACCGCCAACAGGGTGCGACGCCAGGTTTGACGGGGACGACCACGCTTTCTTTTGCCTTAGGGATTCCAATCCAGCGCTTGCTTGTATATGATCAGAATCCCTTCGCAGCGTGTGGCCAATCCAACTCCACTTGCGACGCTTGATCTGGCGGTCGATCGGGCTCTCGTGGCATTGCTCCAACAGCTCTACGTTGGTGATGGACTCGGGCCTGTAAATGCCGAGTTTGCGACGAAGACAGCGGTTGACGACGACTTGGATCTGGCGTGAGATGACTTTTGTGACCTTCCATGTTTCGCACCCGTAAAGATCTAAGATTATATCCGCAATGTATCATAGTAAGACTGCCGAAGATTGGTTTCCAATCCAAGCATACTCTCCATTCTCTTTGTCACAAATTAAATTAACAATACATTACATACCTATATACATTAATTTCAATTGAAATTTGCAGTACCTTTGTGCTATTCTATCTGAATGTCATTCTTTTCTCTTTTAAGTGTTATGTGCGTACATAATTAAATATATAGATTTCCTCTATTCTAGACTGCAATGACCTGCACAGCTAGATAACGGAAATATAGAGAAATCTAAAACGAGTTTGCAAATTAGACTTCATCTTTGGATAAAAGCTATGTGGTCTAGACGTTTCGAAATCTTGATCATATTTTAATAAAGCATTAGGATACAGATTTCCTAGCTAAATATTAGCATCAGACACTCACATCATGTGAGCTGCAAGGCAAAGAAAATAAAACAACGGTTAGTATCTGTGGTTATGATATAATCGCGACATTCGATAGCTTCCGAGGCAGGAAGCTCGCCGCTAGAACAACTGGTTCAACTAGTATTAGGGCTGCTCCTACTGTCACTGGATATATACGGCCCCAAATATTTTGTTAAAATAATCTAAAAAGAACATTCATTAATAGCTACACAATATTACCTTGTAAAACCTCTTGGCCACATGCTATATAAAAAATCAAGCAAATTGTTGAAAACGAAAGGATCTAACATAACCAAAAATTTTACAAAAATATGAAACGTTAGAACAAGTAAAGATTTTTAACAAAGTCTGGCGATCTGCCAACCCTGATTTATGTGGTTAGTATGAGGCACATTCGTTACATAAATGTACATACGAGTTTATTACATAAGCAATGAACATAAATATCAATAGAAATAAAATAACTATTGAATACACTTACATACACTGTGAGTCTCGCAATTCAAATCAAAGGTGCATTGAATTTGATGATGATGAAAAATAGAAGGGAGAGATGTAATTAGACGAAAAGATATCCATAATAACTAGCACAAATCTGAAGAGAATATTAAAAGCAGGTCATTTATGGTACCAACAGGACGCCTAGTGGTTTCCCCTAAGGCGACTCAGTTATGTAAGGTTGTTAGTATATCCGTACTGATAAAATCGTAGTACGAACACCTGGTTTCCCGATAGGTTGCACGGGTCAAGCGGTACTAAGCTGAAATATTGATTAGGAAGTTACTTGTTGACATTAAGTAACTTAACGACAGGCAACAGTTTGCTCACTCATCAACCTTTAACCATTTTCAATGTAAGTTTATCGTGAATATCGCTGACAACAGTGAAGGAAAACATCATGAGGAAACCTGGACTTATAGTTAGTATACATTTGTGCTCCAAAGATGTAATTGCTGCAAGGCGCTCCAGTGCGAGGATTAACGAATCAATAAATAAACGGTCACCTGTGGGAGCTATTACAACCCAAGTATCACGAATATCGGTGCTCCTCTTACTTAGTCTAACCAACATTTGTATATATCGACCCCAATAGCTATTTATTGGAATCCATAAATATTTACTGTTATTTACGTAGCAGCGTTAACGATGTAACTATTGCCCAGTAAACCTTTCTAAATGTATAAACATCTGTTTCGCTTAGGACGCAATCTATATGTACATAAAACATGCGATTCCGAGAGCTTATCAAATATACAACTGCCTATTTGGACATCGTTACAAGTATCTTGGGTGATCTTTGAAGAATTCTAAAAAAATGTATGTTTATAAAGGGTTATAAGCTACAATGACACAAGACTATGTTAGGACTTATCAGATAAAATAGTTTATTTTGCACTCCTATCTTAGCCTATCCTTTCTATATGACTTGGCCTTTAGCGATCAGGGAAGAGTTAAGTTACGTAACTTTTTATAATCTTCTAAGCCTCATGAACCAATCATTTAAGAAGATCCCCATAATCTTCTCAACCATCACAGACTCAAGAGTAAAGCTGATTGGTCCAAAGCTAAAAGCTTTTATAAGCATTTGATGGACGCTAAATATCTAAATCGATTGGAATAGATTGTGATCCGGATGTAACTTCAAGTTTTGAGTTTTTTTCTGCGTCAATGCTTTAATTCTGAATGTTGGGTTAATCCTCTCAGATATCGGGCCATGGATATAGCGGTAGAGTAAGTATTAGCGATTTCGTGACTTTCGTGGACTAAATACGGGCGTTGCTAGATATTTTGATGGGTGATAATAGGTAATGTTGTATGTTTACAGTTAAAATTTTGTCTAAGGCTTTCAATAAAATCATCGCAATTTGACTTTGATTGTAACCCCAGATTTAGAAAGATTCCCGAGTCTAAAAAGTATACGTAAAACATTATTACCCATAATTAATGTTTGATGGTTTAACCCGTATTCCTGTTTAAAAAAGCAATGCTACTAAATGCTTTTCACAGGGTTCTATTTTAGGTCCATTTCCGTTTAATGAGCAATCAGTCCTTTTAAAGTGCCATTGGTAGCATCATAGTTATTAGCGACTATATGAAAGCTTTGTCTCATAAAAAATCGTTTTCTCGCTATTAGAACATAATATCAAAATGATGAGCTTATCTCGTGGCCACGCGTAGATCATCAGGATGGTTGCGCAGGCGCTCCTCGCGGTGAAAGTTGTGCGCGGGGAGGGGGTGCCTATATCAGGCTGCGTATGCTCGCGCGCACCACTCCGCAACCTCACAGGTGAGATATGGACACTTGTACCATAAGTTACAGGGTACAGAAGGCCATGCAAGTCGCGATATCAAGCTCACGCACCAGATCGACACAATAAGGCGCGCAAACGCAACCGCAGTGCTTCTAGACCGTTCTTTTTCGTAAACAACCATCATATCAGTGAGATCCATAACATTGTTAGCCTTCTGTACCTTATAATTTAGTGCTAAATAAGACGACAAACCCTTCACCAGTGAAATGTGTTGAAAAAGTGGTAAAAGTGTGTGTTGTACTGATTAGCGGGTTTCACGGCGCACGCATTGATACGCATCTCGTCCGCGTTTATGTAACTAAGATTTAGGAAGAGATCTATGTGTTCTAGAATAATTTAATTCATATTATAGTGTGGAAATAAGATTAGATTGTGTTTCAATATAACATCTTCCGTAATCTGAAAGTTCGTCAAGCTTATCATACTTTGCTGCTAGGTTTTGTCGTTTTTATTTTTTTATCAAAAAGCTCTTTCCTTATATTATTGATGTCCTTAATTTAGTGGTTTCTCAATGAGATTTACAACAAAATTAAATCATTTCCAAGATATTTATCTGAATAGGTACTGACAAAATCTAAAGCATTTATTTATTTTTATTTAAATAAAAATGTATCTTATGTTTCACAGTTTTTTTTGCCGTGTCGAAAGCGAAGTTCTCTTCCCCTTCACAATGAAATCCGTGGTTCTGTGCGTGCTGGTGGTGGTGGCTGCCGTGGCTGCGGCGCCCCAGCGGGAGGGAGCTGCCTACACGAAGGAGGCCATCAAGCAGGCCCAGAGCACACACCTCATCCCCAAGGACGCGGAGATCCAGAAGGTAGGTCATTGAGGTCGTATTCTGGCCACGGCGGTATATCTCGGTGGAGAAAAGTGCTCATAGATCGGTAGTAGACTGAAGATCTCAATCTCAAGATCATCATTATTTTTCCTAGCTTTTTCTCTACTTTGCTGTGGTTGGCTTCCTGTCTAACCGGAGACAGAGAAATAATAGTTTTTAACTTGGAGAAGATAATTATTATTTGGTCTCAAACAATCTCTATTTATATAATACTGAGGATCATTAAAAAAATATGAAATCAATATTAAATCTATAATCTTTTGATAGAAAAATATACAAAAGAAAGCAATTAGTCCAAAATTACGCAGTTAGATTTTTGTTTTCTTTCAATAGTTTATTTTAAAAATATTTCAGTCCTTTTTTTTGTGTCAATTTATTTAATGCATATCTCCGTTCAATTTCGTTTTTTTCATTGAGACAAATCCAACAGAAAATGTATTTTTTTTTAACATATTCAAATTTGATATTTTAAAGCCACGAGATTCATAATTTAATTATTCATCATGGAAGCTATAAATTAAGCATTACTAAGTAGTATACTTAAGTATGTAAAGCACGGCGCCACTAATACATGCGCGAGCGCATACAAACAATCAGCTAAACGTCTCATTAACAACACTGAGACATTCTCTCCATTGTTGGATAACTTCCTCATCATCTTTAAGTATTAGTTCTGAATCTGGAAACAGAAGCTTTTGACATTTATGTTTAGCTTCCTCACTTCCTTTGGCAGTTTCAGTACCAGAAAGTTCATGACCCTCAATAGCCTGCAAAACTCCTAAGGTCTTTGCTTTGTCTTATTCTCTACCATACTCATTCATGATTTTCCTTCGTCACCAGGTACAAGAAGGTATCGAGCTGGCGGCGTACGAGTCGATCCCCGTGAACCAGAGGATCAACCTGTTCGAGATCCTGGGCGACCAGGTGCCCTCAGAAGTCATCAACAACCTACAGGGGCAGATCGACCAGATCGGACACCACTAACACCTTAGAAGCAGTGCTTCATGAAGACGCCAGTAGCGGGTGGAACGAGAACTAGAGTATATGTGGGAGAATGAGTCGACAGTATTACAGATTAGATTTTATAAGGTCGCTTACAAATTGGCGATTATGGATGATAATGTATGTCGGCTCGGCTCGGCGCGGCTCTGTCGCCACACGAGCGCTTGCGCAGCCCACCCTTGTTGTTGCAACCGCTACTGGCCCCCAGTGAAGACACCGTCGAGTTATATTTTAATTTATTGGTGACGCAAGTCGAGTACGAGACAGTGAATGTGATATTGTGCAACATCACCGTTTTATACGTTTGTACATAAATAATGTTAAAAAATAAATTGGTCGTGGATGTCCAACCGGCTCGTTTTGTTTTACGTAACCCGTAGGGACAATGCCGTGACGCGGATGTGATCCGTATCTCGGTTATATAAGGTGGAAGATCGTGCGATATAACGCCCCGTGCGTTATCGCGGTGAATGACATAATGTATGATTATGTACTGAATATTCATAGACTTATCTAGTTGAGACAAATAACGTTTAGATGGATCTCAATCCGGTCCGAAGCAAACAGATCGGCCGATGACATTATGTTTATGGGAGTCTGAGTAAATAATAATATTTCCATAGATTCCTCCTCAAAGTAAGAATTCAATGACACTTCTAAGGTCAATATATTCATAACGGCCAAACATTAGCAGAAAGACCACAATATAATAAAATATCACAAGTATTTGGTGATGATGTGTCATTAGTAGAATTTATGTCATAAAAATTAACATAAATGTTATTGCTAATGTTAGAAGAGAAATAAATTATGAACAAACATTTGAGCAGAATTCAGAATGTTATAATTTTGGTTTTTCGGAATATGATTGCGAATGATTCAGACGACATAAACGCAAAATCTATCACAGTTCGTAAAACACCATTGATTCATAAATCACAATATCATATTTACATAGCAGATATCAGGTTTCATATAGTATATATATATTTCTGTTTGTTGTCACTAAAATGGTGACAACTAATTCTGATTTAATCATATGGGGTCTGGTGGTATGTGGCTCGACTATATTTTTATCTATTAATTCTTCATCAACATCAATAAGTGTTCTTTAGGATGATTGTATAGATCGAAACATCAAAGTAAAAGCTGTGCTAAAGGCAATTAAAAAAAAGTAATCATTTGTAACATTGATTCTGCCTTATATGTGCAAAGCCGTTTACTCGTGCTTCGGATTGCAAACCGGGCTAATGTTACAAGATCATGCATTTACAAAGTAATGGTAAGTACCTACTGCTTTCAATAAGAATATCTGTAATGAAGTGACAATGTCGTAATTACAGGCTCAAGTGATTTTATTATGCCTTTTGTAATAAGGCTGTACCTAAAGTTTTTGTTGTACTATTGGTAGACTCGCTCTTGACCACTATCTCACCATTCTCGCTTGATGGTAAGCGATGAGGTGGTCGACGGTGAAGTGAAGCACGCTTGCCTAGAAGTAACCTCTTGACTTAAGGCGTATATATTCCCCAAACTTAGAATAGAATAGAATAGAATAGTTCTTTATTTGCACAGAAAGTAGGTACAAGTTACAGATGTTAAGTTTTAATGTAATGATCCTTATACTAACTACCTTAGTTAGCAGTTTTAGCTATAATAATAAAGTCCCATTTAATATATATTATCAAAATCAAATCCTATACAAGTTTACCATGTCAAGATGAAATTCAGTAAATAATTTGAAATAGGCAATATAATACACAATGCCGCTTGGAGCAGTAATATCAATATTGAACCAAATTTGGACAGTTTGGTTTGCAAAATATTCTCTGATTTACTTAAGCTATTTTAGTTATGAAGAAATTCTAGCCATACATTTTCTGTGTAAAAATGTTTTTAATCATCCAAGTCGTTACGGAGGAGTATGGCACTAAAGCGGTGTAAGGCCGTTGAAGAGGTTGAGTAAAAAAAATGCAAATTTTTTAACTTAATCAGCCTGCTAACATTTTGATGCTAGAAATTTAAATAGGTAGATAAGTACTTAAATAGTTGTCAATAGTAGAAAATAAAAATTATTTTAAGAATCGACATAGAAATCAGCTTACAGTATTCATTCATTGTAGCTTTCTAGACACAAGTATAATATTTTAGATATATAATTCTCTGACCAACTTTCTAAATGTTTGAGCTGGATACCTAATGGCGTGTCATTTATACGTTTATTCAGACATCGCACATAGGTAGGTATTTATTAATATAAGTTTTGATGCTAACCTTCCTGAACTTTCATAATAATAAATTAAGGCGTAAATATTCTCCAATGTTAACGCAGTACTGCATGGCCTGGCTCCCGCTCGGAGCCAGAATATCAGTATTGAACCACCTTTTAGGCAGTTTTATTTGCAAAATATTCTTTGATTTACATATGGTATTGGCATAATTCATTTATGGAGAAATTCAGCCATTATTTATTCCGTGTAAAAATATTTTTAAACATCCAAGTCGTTTTGGAGGAGTATCAAAACAATATTGTGATTTTAATTCTTTTTTTAAAGCAAAACTATACGTTATACGAAAAAACCATGTCAAACAATTTTTTTTTTCAATACTTGCAACCTAGTCGTTACTAAGGAGTATGCTTTAGAAAGTGACCGTTTTACGGAACTAAAGCGGTGGCAAGCCCTTAAAATAATTGGTATCCTTTAGATTCCCTGATATTATGAGGTAAACATAAGTACAATAGCGCCTTATCTTACGTCAAAGTCATAAACCAGTTCTCATGTAATCTTAATCTGAATGAATGTCATAAAATGACCAAGTAATGTTCTGTACATAAACGTGTTATTGTCTTGTTGTTCGTATATCTACGAATTACAGATATTATTTAACATTTTGATATTAGGGTCATCATCGTCATAGCATCTTTCCAACTACTTTAGGATCCATAGTAATCAATAAAATACATACAATAAATCTGTAAAAAAGAAAGAAAAGAAAGAAAAGAAAGAACAGAAAGAAAAGAAAGAAAAGAAAGAAAAGAAAGAAAAGAAAGAAAAGAAAGAAAAGAAAGAAAAGAAAGAAAAGAAAGAAAAGAAAGAAAAGAAAGAAAAGTAAGAAAAGAAAGAAAAGAAAGAAAAGAAAGAAAAGAAAGAAAAGAAAGAAAAGAAAGAAAAGAAAGAAAAGAAAGAAAAGAAAGAAAAGAAAGAAAAGAAAGAAAAGAAAGAAAAGAAAGAAAATAAAGAAAAGAAAGAAAAGAAAGAAAAGAAAGAAAAGAAAGAAAAGAAAGAAAAGAAAGAAAAGAAACAATCGGTTCATTCTGTCAAAAGTTAAATGAATTTAAAGTGTTCGAGAAGTAAAATATCACAAAACGCGCAATTCAGATACTCGGACAGTTGAACTCCATATTCGATAGATGGCGTTGACGGTGAAGCAAAGAGGAAACCGAGTAGGGGCCGCTCGTCAGAGCTTTTGTCGATTAAGCTGAAGACGAAGAAGCCAACAAGTAGGTTGCGGTGCAGCCTTTAGGGGGCAACAGTTTGGGTTGCCACAGTTTGTTGGCGGACGCGGTGGGCCGCAGGGGAGATCCCTATCCCCTGCGGCCTAATAGTGGTAGGTGGCGGGGCCACTGACCTGACCCGTCACCAAGGGTGCCATACACGGGTTCGTCTGGCGTCCATGTGCTGATTTGGTCCTAGGGTGGTCACGGTGTGCAATGTGTTCTGTGCCCGCCTTAAGCGACACAGGAGGACACCGTGGAGTTTTAGTGGGTTGGTATCCCACATAACTGCGCTATCTCCCCGTGGTGGCGCAGTATGCATGAGCAAAAAAGTAAGGAAGGTATGTAAGTGGGTAGGTAGGTAGGTATGTAGGCGGGTAGGTAGGTAGGTAAGTAGGGTATGCAATTGACGGGAGCGGAGCCGCTGGCATGTTATCGGCTAGACAGATTTGGCTGAACTTGGCACATGGCTATGGCTTGGCATGCATAGTAAAGCAGTAGAGTAGTGTAAGTAATGGAGTAGTAGTAAACTAGTAGTGGATAGTAGGTTAGTTTTTATCCTCGGAGTAATTTGCTTGGGATTATTTTCTCCCAATGAGCAGTGGTGGCCCAATGGTTTACGGTCCCGATTTACGAGTTGTAGGTCGTGGGTTCGAACCCGAGCAGGCGCTTTACTTTGTGTAATTTATTTCATCACCACTGCTCTCAAAACGGTGAAGGAAAACATCGTGAGGAAACCGGCATGTCCTAGAACCAAAAATTCAAAGACATGTGTCATCTACCAATCCGTACTGGGCCCGCATGGTGGATTATAGCCCACACTAGAGGGATCTATGAGACGAGGCCTGTGTCCCAGCAGTGGGGAAATTAAAAGGTTGATGATAATGATGATTTTGTCCCCGGCGAATATATAATAATATGTTCGTCGGAAAGTTACCGTTAAAACATGGTAATTTTGGTATGGTACCTAAACCTATCGAATTGTGAATATACCAGTAAGTGGTATCCAATTCAAGATATCCAAATAGCGTGACATTTAAGTGAGCCCATTCGATTAGCTCACCGTGTGCCTTCGCCGGTAACTGGAACCTTATCGACAACATACCAATTGCCTTTCCGATAAGTAAATGGCAATTTTCCTCGAAGTGCTGCGTTATTGACTGAATGAGTCGCTTCTTAATTTAGAAGAAAATTCTCCCACTATAAGTCCTTTTAAGTTCAAAGGGGAAGCTTTATATGCATAATTTTTTCAACTGCATAAGTTTTTTAAGGGTGGCAGCCGGAAGGAGGACTTCCAGTCCCACTATTTTAGCGTTTAGTTCAACCATTAGTAAATTTCTTGTCACTTCTGTTAATACAATCGGGAATTTGTTGAACCTGACCTATTTGGGTTGACAATGGTATTGTGTACCAATTGAAATAAGACGTGCTCAAACACTGCCAACGTAAGAGCATTACCTGTCACTATAATTTTTATTCATCTCCTTTCTCTGTTAAATATTTGATACGTATTAGTATATCATATAATATCGTATGTATGTATTGTATGTGATTATGTCTAAGTAATATTATTTAAGTATGTAATTTTGTACACTGACAGCCCTAAATTCTTCTCCTATCGTACAGTCCATCCAAAGGTTGTCTGTAAGAGATTGCCCAGTGCGACAAGACCGCCCATTGTAAACTTGTTTTTGTGAATGTTTGCCCTGTACATATTTTTGTGGTGTACAATAAAGCAAATATAAATTAATTAATAAATAATTTAGATCCTAGCCAAAAGGCATAACTTCTTCTTTTGTATCCATGCACTCAAATTATGTCTCAACTAATCTCAAATTTTGTCGGTCCTGGACAGTTTTAAACTAAAAACCGGCCAAGTGCGAGTCGGACTCGCGCACGAAGGGTTCCGTACTTGGTAAATTGCGGTTTACGATTTATGACGTATTAAAAAAAAAACTACTTGCTAGATCTCGTTCAAACCAATTTTCGCTGGTAGTTTACATAGTAATGTACATCATATATATTTTTTAGTTTTAACATTATCTTATTTTAGAAGTTACAGGGGGGGCGACACACATTTTACCACTTTGGCAGAGTCTCTCGCGCAAACTATTCAGTTTAGAAAAAAATGATATTAGAAACCTCAATATCATTTTTGAAGACCTATCCATAGATACCCCACACGTATGGGTCTGATGAAAAAAAATATTTTTGGTTTTAGTTTCAAGTATGGGAACCCCCAAAATTTATTGTTTTATTTTTATTTTTGTGTGAAAATCTTAATGCGGTTCACAGAATACATATACTTACCAAGTTTCAACAGCATAGTTCTTATAGTTTCGGAATAAAGTGGCTGTGACATACGGACGGACAGACAGACAGACAGACAGACAGACATGACGAATATATAAGGGTTCCATATTTTGCCATTTGGCTACGGAACCCTAAAAAGGCATAACTAAGTAGTACTAGCAATGAAAATGTAACAGACCATCGGCTGTCTCAATTAAATGAACGCGCATTATAAGTCATAGCTGTTGCCTTCCCGCCATTAGCTAACATAACCTTTCACGGAACTGAAAGCGCGGCAAAGTTCATCACATTTCATAATAATACGGTAACACTAATGTTGCAGCGCAGTCATCTTTGAGCGTGACGTTACACTCGGGACACAAAATAGAAAGTATACAGAAGGGCCACTCCCGCCGTTTCGAATGTAGACAGCTAAACTTGACAGATTCACTAGGGTTGCTACTATATTGATTCCGAATTTAAAAAAAAGAGTAGGTTGTATAAGTTACAAACATAAATACATCGATTCGTCTAAATATACATCATATCATGCTTACATGCCTTAGAGGGTAGACAGAGCATCAAATATCCATTAAATATCACGAAGCCACATACGAAGAAGATTGGAGGGTCATAAGACGTAACCATAGTGTAATAATGATCCCACTAAAAACATTAAATTGTGAAAAAAGATAATAAAATTAAAAATGCCCGACGGCTTAAGAAGCGAACTACAAGAAAAAAATTATGCTGTGCAGTCGGAGGAAACATATTTGTGAGTTGGATGACTTAAACCATATTATTATGACAAGTTTCATAGCCTTTCCAATTTTGTCTATGGGCTTAAAATTATTTATTATATTCCTAGATATTGTATTTCTGACTTGTCATCTTAAAGAATTTAAAGACCTTCATTACTTAAAAAGAATGAAAGAACGAATAAAAAAAAATTTGTATATTCGGTCTGTAAAAAATAATAAAAGCCAATGCAACCTCGTTACAGTACTTAATGTATGAATGACGTGACAGTCGCCCGCACAAAGCACTCATGACAGCCGCGTCTGAGCTCGGTCCAATATTGCCCAATATTCCCTGTAAAATCGCAATGTCAATGTGTGTGTGCAAAATGACGCTTTGTTCATAGTGGCCTCCCTGTCTGCGGCGCACCGTCGCTTACGTACTTTGTGCTCGGAAGATGTATCACCGTGTTGTCCAGCAAAGTAAAGAATGAACTATTGTTCTGCCTCTTACTCGATTTTACGGACTAGCGTATATCCTAAAAGGTATGCTATAGGCCGTTTAGGTTTTCCTCTTAGGTTACTGAAAACCAAACTAAAAATCCAAATATGAAATCTAGGGGTCCTCTAATGTAGGTAAGATCTTGTAAAATCTATATCAGCCATGGTTGTGTGTCATAAAATGCCTTGCTTTATTTATTATTTTAATCGAATGCGTATAAAACCTAATAGGCTCCAAAAAACCAGTGATATAAAGCTTTGAAAGTTGTTCAGCTGCGGCGAATTAGCAGCGAAATGAATTTTAATGTTTGTCTTGTAAGTTTGCACAAGTATTTATCATAAAAAAATTAAGGCCTGAATCAACACTCGATCTGCAAGTACCTATGTAGTTAGGTACTTATAAGGCATTTTTAGTTTTTAGGTGCTATGTATTATAGGAACACAGAAAAACGCTGAAATTTGTGTAAATTGTTTTATTACACTGTTTCTAAAAGGCTGAAGGAAAAGGCTGAGTAAGTCCGTATGTCCTGGAACCAAAAATTCGAAGAGATGTGAGGCCCACTGGGCTCGCTTGGTGGATTACGATCCATTCCTTTTTACAGAGAAGAGGCCTATGTGCCAGCAGTGGGAATATCAACATGTATGTACTATACAACTGATATAAGTAGAGCATTTACCGTCGTTTACACGTCCGCTACACTGTCCGCTAAGCATTTTAAGTTCATAATGCGAAACCTCACAATTCAACTTTCTATATTTTGTTACTTCCTTTTCCAGCATCTATCGCGAAGAAATGGAAAATATACCTACCTAACGTTTGATTTCATTTCTCTTTGAATGATCCTGCAAGGGTTCGTTCAGTTTTATCACAGCATTATTTGAAAAAGGTCACCGTGCCCAAAAATAACTTTTATTTGTAGAGGACTTTTAATTTATTTATTATATTCTATTTTGTACACCACAAAAACATACGGGACAAACATTTACAAAAACAAATGTACAATGGGCGGTCTTATCGCACTAGGCAATCTCTTACAAACAATCTTTGGATGGACTGAACAAGAGGAGATGAATTTAGGGCTGTCAGTGTACCAAATATCATAAATAATATAGGTACTTACACAATATCTTTTTTTTTTCGGTCCACCCCACAGCACTATTCCCAAACCACTGGAACTCCTAAAAGTCAGAATCAACAGTGGCGACCACCAGAAAATCGCCGACGCATTGAAGCTCGACGAAGTCCCGGAGAATGAATTTAACTGTCTTGGATCCCGCAACGAAATTAATCAGAAAAGAATAAAGGAGGAGTAGGAAAATACAAATTTCCACTTCCCTCTATACCAAGCAGGAGACAGAACAAACAAGGCCAATAGGCACAAAGGGTCGTTTACAACTGGGATAAGCCCAGTTGTCTAGCACCGCGGATAAAATATTAATGGGTCCTAACAATGTGAGCTGACAATATTTGATTCCAATAATAGGTATGGCAAAAAAGCTTGAACGCACGGCAATTTGTTCTAGTTTCTACAAGGTTCGTATAGTAACCTCTTTTTATTACATCAATGCTCCCATAAGATATGATGTGCAGATTGTACATATTCGCAGTCAGATGTAGAACATGAACATAAAGGCGAGGCAACGAGCTTGAAGGAAAATAATTTACTTTAAATGTTACCATGCCCAGTGAGAAATTGATAAAATACATATATACATCATTCATCATTTTTGTCTTGATTGTACGACTGTATACATTGTACCTAAACAACGTATTTATTTACTAGCTTCTGTCCACGGCTTCGCTCGCGTGTCTAGTGTTTTATTATACCAAGGGATTTTATGCCGAGCTGGGGATAATCAATGCCTTAAGTGTTAATCCAGGTTATAAACTATCCGTATGTATATGTATATATGCGTTATTGAAACATAAAAATGCAAACTTTAACACTTATAATATTAGTAGGATAACATCCTCCCCCCGGTGGGTTCCCGCATTGTTGAGGCGGGGGGCTCAGTAGCCGTATCTTAAAAGCGAAGAGGAACCCGAGGCGGGGCCGCTCGTCAGGGCTTTTGCCGATTAAGCCGACGACGTAGCGGTCAACATGTAGGTTGCTGTGTGGCTTGGTAACAGGCGACATCACAAATGAAGCGGGCCGCGATGTTGTATGAAGCGTCCCGGTCTCAAACGATATCGCGGCTGAGGGTTAGAGGCCGTAATGGGAGAGGAGTGCCGGTATTGCGGTGTGCCACTCTTGCTACCTTCCGCGGCCTGGACGGGGTTGTCACAGTCTGATGGCAGACGCGGTGGGGCCGCAGGGGAGGAGGAGTGTCGGTATAGCGTTGGCCGCTCTCCCTATGCCCTGCGGCCGAAGAATGGTAGGTGTTTGGCCTATTGATCTTGACCCGTCACAAGGGGACAGCATCTATATTGGTGGTGCAGTATGCATGATAAATTATGCACCACAGAAAAAAAACAAAAAGTTTAACAATGCTGGGACACAGACCCCTGCTCTGTGAGAGGAAGTGGGTATATAATATTAATCCACCACGCGGGCCCAGTGCCGATGGTGATAATTATCTCTGCTTATTGTCCGATCACGTAGGCATTCCATAATACTTATAATTATACAGTTTTTATGATTGTTTTTCCCGTCATTAATGATGATGTAAAACACGGTAGGCAGTCTTGCAAGATTCTTGCGTTAAATTAATTTATTTGTCGCCATCGTCATCGTCACTGGTCATTCTGGTTTCCACCAATTATGGGAATCACAAACACCAATGAGGTTTTTGACCCGAGTTTTATGACTTTGGCTTCTTAAACATTTTTTATTTTGTATATTTAAATACAGGTTATCTATTTTCTCGTGTAAACGTGAGGCGATTAGACCAAAAACTTTTTTAAATTAGATCCTGTCTATGTCTGTATATTTCATAATTAATTTTATAGAATTAGAGATTTCTTGTATTAATAGAATTTAATACATACACGTGACACATACGTGTTCAAAGCTTTTCATTGTACTTTTATATTTCCTTTTCATGACTGCAAAATAAAATATCAAAATGATAGAATGACACTTCGGTGAACACAGGTGATGTTATGTTAGAATGACACAACAATTTTCATATAGTAGATAACGTAATTAAATTATAAAAACATTTATCAATTAAGTATACGACGCAACGCCACACACCATAAATAATTATAATTGATGGTAGCAACACCTTCTGTAACATAATAATTATCAGTAACAGCTTGTGTGGAGTCTAATCACCGGGTTACTGAGTTTATCTCAACTTCGGCAGTTATTGCGAATTAATTACTTAACCGTTGCAGTTATCTAGTTAGGGACCCTGGTAGATATATTGAGGTTGATGTTTACAGATTAGCGGCTGATCTGTGATATAAACTTAAATAGACTAACCACCAGTTTCCCAGCTTAAAATTATCGGAGCATTAATGTGACAAATTGTCAAGCACGCGTTATCTGCTGTGATTGGCTGTTGAAAATTAATTCAACCAATCACAGCAGATAACGCGTGTTTGACAATTTGTCAAATTAATTCTCCGATAATTTTGAGCTGGGAAACTGGGGGTAAGCTTTACATCCTACTAATACTTTAAAGTTGAAGAGTTTGTTTGTTTACGCGCTAATCTCAGGTAATACTGGTTGTCATGGAATCGAAAAGATATTTCTGTATTGGATAGTCCATTTATCGAGGAAGGCTATATACTATATAACATCACGCTACGACCAGCAGGAGCGGCGCATGAATGAAAAATGTTGCAAAAACGGGAAAAATATTACTTCTGAGAGCTTCCGTTGTGTCCGTTGCGTACAATCATGTATGTTGGGTAGAGTAGGTAGGTAAGGTAGGGTAGGGTAGGTAGGTAGATTAGGTTAGGTAGCCAGTTGACGGGAGCAAAGCCGCGGGGGACAACTAGTATTATATAAAATTCAAGGTTTTGCTTACAAAAGCTTTTCACAGTGTTGTAAAAAGTCAGCATCCTCAACGTAGGAGCCTATACTTTTTGGAATTTCAGGCGAATCACCTTTGTTCCTGTAGCCGTGATAAAGAATAACTAAGATATAGTATCAAGGGAATAGGAATGCAACAAGTCTTGGCAGGGTAGCTTGTAGTACCTGGATGAGAGTAGCCGGGGATATAAATAATAGTAAGTAAAAGTCATCTTTATTCACAGAAATTTGTACATTTTACACAAATAATGCTTAAACTAAAGTTAAAATACACAAAAGTACACATTTGAGGCTGAACTAGACAAAGCCTGTATTTCAGCCTTCAACGCCGATTCCCTTGCGTTGTAATTAAATGTAGGTATTTCGAGTATGATGATCCCAAGTTTGAATGTAATACAAAAGTAATAAAATAGTATATAGTAATACAAAATCAAAAAATTACGTAATGCAAACTAAAGATGTTATCCATTACAAAATAGAAATGGAGGAAGAACTAAAAAATAACAGATAAAACAAAAATACTAATGGTAGGTGTGTAACTAGCCCTCTCTTAGTGTGTGATGGAAGTGAGATGAGTGAGTGTGAGAGGGTGTGTGAGATTGCGGTCGGTTTGTTGATCTCATGACTATCTTCGTTTTTAATTTACAAAATTATATTATAGTTTTTAAAATGGCGTTCGATTGGATAGACCTATGCAGTGGCTGCTATTATAGGCAGATGATGGTGAGTGGTGAGATTTTAGAGGGAGAGATTGATTAGCTTATCCCCAAACAGTAAGGTTCCGTACGTGCGTCGTTCCGGGCCAAGTATTACGATATCATGATGTTACGTCACGCAGGAGGTGCCGGACGAATAGCAATCATTCATAGCGGGTCACGACTAGAAAGTATTTCAAAGTATGGCATTTTATGTGACTAGCATATGCCGAAGACTGCGGGAGAATGTTCTAGAAGATCTGTCTAATGTTCGACGAGCTTTTTAGGGTTCCGTAGCCAAATGGCAAACAACGGAACCCTTATAGATACGTCATGTCGTCTGTCTGTCCGTATGTCACAGCCACTTTTTCCCGAAACTATAAGAACTATGCTGTTGAAACTTGGTAAATAGATGTATTCTGTGAACCAAATTAAGATTTTCCCACAAAAATAGAAAAAAATAACAATAAATTTTGGGGGTTCCCATACTTGAAACTGATAGGTCTTCAAAAATGATATTGAGGTTTCTAATATCATTTTTTTCTAAACTGAATAGTTTGCGCGAGAGACACTTCCAAAGTGGTAAAATGTGTCCCCCCCGCCTGTAACTTCTAAAATAAGAGAATGATAAAACTAAAAAAAAAAATGTGATGTACATTACCATGTAAACTTCCATCGAAAATTGGTTTGAACGAGATCTGGTAAGTAGTTTTTTTTTTATACGTCATAAATTGTAAACAGCAATTTACCAAGTACGGAACCCTTCGTGCGCGAGTCCAACTCACACTTGGCCGGCTTTTTTATATCAGAAATGTTTAAAGTGAGTTACCTGAAATCTTGTGCCGCTTATACTGTTGCCTGTTCACGTCAGGACCTTATGACAGAAACAGTGGAATGCGTTGCCGTAACTGAATACAATAATAGTATGTTTGAGATCGACACGCTAAGAAAATAAGTTATCTGAAATAATTGAAGATGTGAATTAGTATAAATGGGAGCGGCAGGCGCAGTGGCTGAGAGAGTGGCTACTGCGCTGCGAGTAGTGGGTTGAATCCCTGCACAGAAAAGCGCTAAAAGTATGACCTAGCTGTTTGATTAAGATATTTTTGTTTTTAAACGAGTGTCGTGGGTCGTGAAAAGCAGCCTTGTTATAAGAAGCATTCTTATTTAATCAGGACAAACATTTTTTCGGGACTCGGCTTTTACTGTTAATCACCGCTGTTATTCTCATCGATCTGGGTGACATTATTCTTTTAAGAATCATGTTTGCGGCTCCACCTATCTATATTGGTTTGTACAGCTATGAAGAAAGTTGAGGTTGCATTTAAACGTTGTTTGTTTCACAACACAGATGGCGCTAGTTGAAGTCTATTTTATGAGGTTTTCTTTTCGCGGAAAAATACTGGCTGGAAAGAAATTACTACTAGTTATTAGACAAATTCGAAAATTGAGAAGAAAGGAAACTTTCGATCGTGTTTGTTTTATTTTCTTGGCAAACTTGTTTGGGTTTTTCAGAGGGATTCTTTCGAGTGAAATTAAATGGCTATTTTAATTGATTCCTAGTGAATGCCTTGTGATTTAAAGTTGGTGCAGGTTATTGTCTCCTGTGTCTACGCATCTGAATAATATGTGGAATCGTTGAAACAGATGTTATCTTCGTAAAGTGGAGCAGAGAATATTATTAGTGTTTACTACCACAGCGAAGCTTGCTGAAAAGGCTCACTCGATATATTTTTTTGTATTAAAATGACAATGTAATCGGTGAACTCTAATTAATAAGATACAGCGCGGTCTGGTGCCACAGTGCATGGCGTTAGCAGTTATTAATGTGCTCACACGGTGAGTGGCTGTTGCCCTGTTAATTGCCGCGTTAATTGGTGGCGAGCGACATTCGCGACGCTCTGCTTGATCCGTTACGCACATTATACGTTATGATACTGACATTACGCCATTTATGAACCTATGTCAATGTGGAATGTGTTGAAGAACAATGGTTTGTATCTACTTTATAAAATCTTAAACTCACTGACAAACAACGCTAGCTAAATGCACAATTCTACACAAGAGTTTTTCTAGGTGACCACTAAAGCAGCTGCTTTAGTGGTCACCTAGAAAATGTATACGCTATGAATGCTCACCGGGCCTACGCAAGGATTCGTGTCTACGACCAAAGAATTTTGTCGGACCGAGGGACGAATCTTGTCTGCGCTAGACATTTGTTCTTGCGTTTCTGAGTGGCCTAAGAATTTTTTAAATTCCGAAGGTTTAATGTGATCAAGGGGTTTTGAATCCCACATGATCACTAATAGCTGCACTTGTGTATAAATAATTAACATAACCTAACCTAGCTTTATCCATGCTGTGAAACTCTGTTATTGGCTTAAGAGATAATTGTCATCATCTCGCTGTCACTGTGCAGTGTGTATGTGTTCACTAATTACTAAGATGCTAGTAACGTTGATACAACAGCACTGGGCTGTTCATTGACAGTGAGGTGAACATCTATTCATGTAAATTAGTAATAAGCTGTTGAGTTTATAAATAAATAAATAATATGGCTTCATATCTGACAACTAGGTTGGAAGTTGTTTTGTTTGATTCGGAGAACAACCAAATTAGGGATGAATGATTTACATCTTAGTAGATTGGAAGGTTGCCAATTGCCATCATAACTAGCAGCTTAGTATATAAATGACACTGTTCAATCTTAAATACTTGTTAATTTGTTATTAGCGCCGTTGGCACACCTAGTGTACACCAGTTTTAATTTCACATGATTATCATAAATATTGTGTACATAGAATAACTGTTCTGAGTCAAAGTGTTAGATTTTCTACAAAAACCTTACTTTTTTACCCGACTGCCGAAGGAGGGTAATGTTTCTCGATCCTAATTAGAACTTTTGAATATTAACGTTAGGAGATGATACAGCACTTTCTAGTTTCCTGTTAAAAACACTGTTATTTTAAACATTTTGTGATTTACTTCACATATATCGAATAGTTCAGTCAGACACTAGTCTAAGTAAAGCTGTTACGACGGAGTTTATGACATCAAATCAGTCTGAAAAAACCCTGAAGTTGTAAAATATGGATGGAAGAATGAGAGGGATGAATCCCATCGCGCTTAAGTTAGGTACCTTTCCATGTATATCTATGGCTAGTTCCTGTCTTTCTGAAAGATTTTAAGTATCTGCAGATGGGGGGTGTTCTAGACTGATCCAGTTTAAGGAAACTATATCCTGAGGAAAAAAAATTCGCAATTTTGCAGAAAAATAAGCATCACTTTGCCAGCTGGGAAATAGGTACCTACTTACAGTACGTCAACAATTTAATTTTTCGTAAATAATAATTGCTTTTCCCCGTTTGAAAGTCGAAACTCAGTGATGGTAAATACAAAGAGAAAATACTAAGATCATTATGAATGATACTTCCGTTGGTTTAATCGATGACCAAAGGCTTTTCTCTTTTTCCGTGGAATCATAAACCAAGTACAGACTTCAAAGGTCGGCAAACCATGAGAAAAGAACTAGTACAAACTAGAAACTGTACAGAACCGACAGATTCCATTAGATTATTGAAGAATTTAGCAGAAACCAATTTAATCCACATGAAGCAGCGAGCAAGTAATGACGCGGTACGAATAACTTGTAGAGTTCTTGAAATCATTCACAAAGACACGCGACACTTAATTTAATAGCTACTATATAAGTATAAAATTACTAAGTGAGTTAAATTATTTTTCAACGCGCTTTTTGCTGTTTAGGTGATCTTTAACTAGTGGTTAGAATGTGTGCCGAGCTGCCGAGTCGCGGGAACTAACGGTCGGCAGCGGGCCGGCCGGGGCGGCACCGTGTGTGTTCCAGCCTTTAACGCAATGCGCTTTTAATTAACACAAAAAAATACACTTATTCTTTTTAATTGTTCCCATTGGACTCACCGGGTGTGAGGATCGCAGGGATTCTTGTAGACTTGCGGTAAAGTCACCCGAGATCGGCTATTGCCAGTAGCGTATTTACCCTTAGGCTTAGAGGGGCCATGGCCCGGGGCAGTAGACTGCGAGTGGTGGATCTAGGTACCCCTGCTAGCCTGCTGTTTTTTAGGGTTCCGTACCAAGGGTAAAAACGGGACCCTATTACTAAGACTCCGCGGTCCGTCTGTCTGTCTGTCTGTCTGTCTGTGCTAGACAGTTGAAATTTTCACAGATGATGTATTTCTGTTGCCGCTATAACAACAAATACTAAAAACAGAATAAAATAAATATTTAAGTGGGGCTCACATACAACAAACGTGATTTTGTTACCGTTTTTTGCTATAATGATATGGAACCCTTCGTGCGCGAGTCCGACTCGCACTTAGCCGGTTTTTTTTAACAAGCACTACTATGGGTTTACGAGTCACCGGGACGAGTCACCCATGTCCCTAGGAGTGTACCCTTTGATTCCCTACACATGGTCCCCCGGTGATGCAAATCAGGTGACATTAATTGGTGGTAGGTTTCGGCCGAAGGTTTGTGGTTACGATGCTCGGTGTAACCAACTAAAAGAGTTGGGTCGAGATAGCTGTTCCACTGAAAGAAAAGAAAGAAAAAGTGTTTATTCGCCACAAAAACGACATAATTTTTTTTGATTTTTCCTTAAATTAAACCCATCGGTAGTATTAGTAAGTACTTAAATTATGTTAGTAAAGGAAGTTAAAATACCAGCCAGACCAGCCTGACTCGCGCTGTTATAAGGACGTTACGTTAGACTGGTCGCGGAGGATAGCCGGATCCGACGAAACGGTGCGACGCTGGTCGACCGCAGGTACTTGGGGGGCTACTTGGCCCACATTGTGTGTCAGCCACACCCGAAGGGCTCAGATTCAGATCGCACACGGCCAATTGCTTGGACCTTCTGGTGACAACAGATTCAGACCGATACTCTGTGTCGATAACTTCACCTTTGGGTAGTTCCGACCATTGTCTGGTGAAGTCTGTGCCCGTCTACTCGCCGCCCCATCCCAGCCCAAGAGGCACCTCAGAGGTACCTCAGGTCTGCAGATTGGGATGAGATGCGATCTTTCTTCGCGTGCAGCCTACTTGCTTTTCTTCGGCTGATCCTTCGTTTTGCGTGGACGTCGTGACGGATGTTTTGCGTCAGAGAATGGAGTACCACATTCCGTTCTCTGACGTAACAATGTCTAGCGAAGACAGGTCATGGTTTTTTCGCCGAATGTAATCGCGCCACCGCGCTTAAAAATGAGGCGTACCTGCCATGAGTCGACGCTCGATCGCACAAAGTGAGTAACGTGGGTTCCCCAGAAGAAGAATGCCTTCAACAGGGCTGCCAAGTCCTTTAAGAAGGTGTTGCGAAGGAATCGGTTCGACCACATCCATCGAATAGGGAGCAAATTTGCTTCTTACCCAGCAGGCAGTAAAGCGTTTTGGTCCCTGCCTAAGTCGGTCGAGTCGAACTTTTGCCGTCCCTCACCACCACCACCACTGCTGAAACCCGACGGGTCGCTGGCCCACTCCGCTGAGAAGAAGGCTGAAAATTTGGCTCTTTACGCGGAATCTTCACATCTGAATCCTGGTGAAGAACGGTCTCCTCCTTCTCCTGATGGATACGAGACGAGTATGTCGGACATTCGTAACCATCAAAAGGACGTCCGTAGGGTGCTGCAGAACCTCGATGTGAGTATGAACGTGTATTTAATAATAAGCCTCTGGCATACCTAGAAGCTAACGATATCCTTGGTGACCCCCAATACGGCTTTCGCCGAAATCGGTCTACTGGAGATCTTCTAGCGTATGCCATTCACACATATAGAGCGAGGCCATCGAGAGGCACGGGGAAGCGCTTAATTTCTCCCTCGACATGTTGAAAATTTTTGATAGGGTCTGGCACGAAAGCCTTATTGGTAAGCTTCCTTCATTCGGTCTGCCTGGTGGTCTGTGTGATTAGATTGCAGACAGCCGCTCGCTTTTGTATTCTTTATTATTAAGATTTTATTTATAAGTGAATTAAGATTATTCTTGTCTAGTCCGCCCCATAACTTCTTGGCTGTCAAAGGAAAATTTTACTTATCCTAGACGAGGTATACAATTTCAAAGTCGCATCGCATACATTATAAATTATTTTGATTCTGAAGTTTTGTCGTATAAGTATGAACAGAATATAAAACATTTATTCGACAAAGACACAACATAACACCAATTATCACAAAGTAACAGGGATAAACAGTAAAAAAAGTACAAACAAGGTTCAAGTAAGTAGACAATCTACTATTCTTTCGCCTTTGTAAATAACGCTTGTTTCTCTCACTCACGCATTTTTTTTGCCTCACGCCTTCCTAGTGACGTGTTTTAGTTCTTTTATTGTTAAGTACCTGGGCGACCGAGATCTGCACGAGTGAAAATAGAGAAAACGACGTTTTCTAAAAATTAAACCTAGCTAGATCGATTTATCGCCCCCGAAACCTCCTACATACTAAATTTCATGGAAATCTTTGGAGCCGTTTCCGAGATTTAGTTTATATATATAATGTACAAGCATTGCTCGTTTCAAGGTATTTGATAGATTATAGGGCGGCAAATCTTATAATATGGTCCGGGGTGCCTAATATTTAATACGCCACTGGCTATTGCGCACTTGTATGTAAGTAGGTATGTGGGCATTAAAAGCAGTGAAAAAATTTATTATGAGGAACGTTAACAGCTTGTAGTTGGCAGTTTTGCATGACGTCAGTTGTTTTCTGAACTGTTATGTTGCTAGCGGTTCTCATTCTAGAGGTCGTCATGACGAAGAACAAACATAAGAAAATGTGTACGGTAAGTTCATGTAGTTTGATATGGATAAAAGTCACATTTATCTAACACATGATGACAACAAACAAGTATATCGTAGCAGCTAGCGCTTGATGATAATATCCGAACTTTGCCGAACGGAACTGAAGTTTTGAGAGGGGTCGAGCGGTTCCACACTGCGTCCGATCCGAATCCGAGAAATGTCAGTCCGAAGTAGTCGGTGTATAACTTGTACTGGAGCCGAACTCTGTCCGTCCAAATTCCGAACATTACCAATTCGGATAGAACTTGGAACTTAATTTCGGATATGGATCGGATGCCACTGCATCCATAAAACACTCGAACACTTTTTCATGACGTGACAATGTTTACCAGGCAACAAATACCGCAAGCCGTGTTAAAGAACTTCGGTCTAAAACAGATTTGATGACTCAATCTCCCTTTCAACTTACAACCAGGCAGCTGTTTCGACTTTTCCATCTGCCCCTTGACTTCTCCACGTTATATAAAGAATGTCGTTTATCCGTCTCTTTTCGGAATAACTTGCCGAAACAGCGTCCTGTTGTCCACTAAACCAATTAACGGCAACGGGTCTAGAGAAACAAAGTTAAATCTGTGGCTAATCAGGCAAGCTGACTAAATTGAGCCACTGCAGAAAAGCTCTCTGCAGGCCACCAACTGCCATGGCACACCTGGAAATCTCTAATTCTACTACGAAGCCGGGTGGGCCGCTGCAGGCCCAACTCATTTGGATACTCTAATGAACCACAGTGTGATTGCGGTGCCGTGTCCCAAACAATTGTCTCTCCTCTTGTCGTGCTCTCTGTGCACGCATTTACGAGGCTAATCCTTACGCTGTCGATGTTGCAAAATTTTGGTAAAAATAAATAAATGAGGTAAATGAGATTGATTTAAATGATTAATTAATTGTTATTAAGTATTTCCTCCAAACTACCATAATCAAGAGTGAGGAGCCAGTTCTTCACCCTTAATTTACAGTTGCGGACAGCGGATAAAAGTATAGGAACCTATTCATTTTGTTGTAGACATAAGCAGAAAAATAAGCATTTGTCGACTCGCAAAAGCAATGTCAATGATATTAGGTATTGTTCTATTATTTTGATATTTTTTTATAACCATATTCATGTTGCTTAGTTATTAGATGCGTAAGTATAGCTCATATAGAAATTTTGTGAGAAATCTGAATGGTTTATGTCGTCGCCTTCAGAAAGACCGTTATGCTCTTTCTAGACGTAAGAGATACGTTTTGCATGCCCCTCCAAGCCCTTGTACAGTAACCAATAACTGATTGAGGTAATGAATGATAAACTGTACGGAGGTGATCACTGTCTGCCACATGCCTGAGATTTTTAAAGACCCATGTAAGTTTCCTGACTCATGACGAAACCATGTCGATACGTGGTTGCCAGGTTATTTTTTCATCCAAGAGAACCCCAAGGTATCTTGTTGTGCACGGTCATTGTTGGGTAAGCGGTGGTACAATTGTGTGGATCCGGACAGTCACATTCGGTTGTTTTATGCGAGCATTAGTGAACTGTACATATAAGGTTTTAGATATATTAAGGGTCAACAAGTTATGCCTCAGCCACGAGGTGGCTTTATGGACCCCTATCTCTGCATTTTGTTAGACTTCATCCCAAGTTTCTCCCTGAAATAACAAGGCTGGGAGTGATATTTAACATAAGTCTTTTATATAAATAAACATATATACGTAGGTATAGTTTATAGAAATCATTGATACGACGAAGTAAATAAAATAACTTACAACCAAGCGTATTTTTAAATGGCACTGGTTTAAAGAGGCAGTTGTAAATAGCGGTTTTGGTAAGTTAAAAATTATAAATGGCAAGTTTAATAACTAGTTCATGACGGGAGCCGAGTTCGCTCACCTGTCCGTGTCGGGGTGCCCCAAGTTCCCGAGCTCGCTTTGCTCGCTCTTGGACTGATTCGTTGACAACGTTGCAAGAATTCAAAACACGAGCTCACGCGAAACGATTACCAACCCTGTGTTTGGTCGCTTCCGCCACCCGCGCTAATAAGCTCCGCCCAACTAACGAACATTTACCTCTCTTTTCAATGAATTTGAGTTCGGGTGTCACCGCTCGCTATGATCTGCCGAACTATTTATCAAACCGCTCATTCCATCATTTTTACTGCTCATTCAGTTATTGGACTGCTCAATTATTTTTAACCGACAAAATGATTTTTTATTACTGTCCATGTTTTACTTAAATTAAATAACTGCTCAATATATTTTTCAACTGATCATAATAACATCTCCAACATTTAAATAACAGCTCAAAAAATTAGTATCCTTTTTAAATTTGTTCATCTCTCAGCATTCTAATACTCAATACATCCCGCCGTTCAGATTATGTTCTTAGGAGATAGAAAGAGTCGGCTTCCATAAAAGATGAGCAGTGATCAATATATTTAGGGTCCGAGCTCACTCCGAGCCTATTGTCGCATTATAGTGGGTGTTACCATCGTTTGTACTGTAGATATTGCTGAATGATTGCAGCCCGCATCATAAACAATGCCTACTACAGTCGGTAACAACGCTGGTTACCGCATAACTATGCGTTATCAGCACTTTCTCCTTGTTACAGTGTGGACAGTATCTAGGACATAAAGTAAGTGCTCGCCAAACTTCTGAACCGCCCTGAAGTTGGTTTCCCGATGCGCAACTGCGCAAGGCACGATACAGTGCTGTTTCTGTATGAGATTTACTACTGCGCAGACATTGTAGCCAACTTCAAAGCGGCCAAGAAGTTTGGCGAGAACTATATAGGGACTCTTTGACCATTTTGATTTCGTTGCGATAGTTCTTTGATAATCTTTGACGACCTGTCTCATGTCTCTCTATAGTTTCATGAAAGACAATCCGCAATGTTAGTTGAAATAGATATTTAGATTTATATCTAAACATATGTCTATCTAGCAATACAACAAAAATAGTTCCCTAATCCTTTCGGTATCTTATTTTGTAGATCGAGTACAATTTCCCTAAACTTCTTTCTGAACTTTGATTCACTGAAGCATTTTCATTCACTTTGATCTCAAACCTAACATTAGATCAGCATTCCCTTGTCGGTTTCACAAAAGACTTTACAATATGACGTACAAGGAGCTTTCAAATTAATGTTACAATGTAAGGACATAAGGTCCGGCTGTGTCCCTTGTCTCTTGAACAGGCCGCAGCGTAGGGCCGGTGCCTGGGAGCGCTGGGTTTTTGTGCCCCCCGGCCAGTGGCGAGCCGCGCGCGCTCACGTACCCTAGCCCATCCTCCCTGGAAATAAGCTAATTACCGACACATACTAAGTTACACTCATCGTGCCGCTCCCAGCCGCCCCGAGAAGCTGCGGACTTGATCAAATGAGGAGAATAAACTATTTTGATACCTGCTTCTGTTGTGATCGTAAATAACTACTAAATATATCTAAAATAGTTATCCCACCAAAAATATTTTCATGTAAAATGTTGCCAAGACGAGACCATATGGCTCGCACTGTCAAAAAGCTATCAGTGTGCTTATGCCGGGTTTTTTAACATACTCACTCGTGATAAAGTAACCGATCTCTAAAGCTTTAGTGCGAGTTTTTACTCACACTCAATCGCGTTAACGTAAACGTCAATTTGTATTGAAAATGGATAAGCGCCGTTTGTGTTTACGTTAACGCGATTGAGCGTGAGTAAAAACTCGCACTTACGTCTCAGTTCTCATGTAGATCCAAGCTTCTAATTCTACACGCTCTAACTCTACAAGCTCTAACTCCACAAATTTCTACACTTTAGTAAAAATATGTGGCTTGGCCGTCTTGCTACCGTCAGCATCAAAAATTGCGGAAGTCTCCTACAATCTTCCATCCCAAGGGGTTGGGGGCAAAAGCTCCAAGTTTTAGATTTTTTTTGTTGTTTGTGTACAGGACTACTGACAGGAAACACCCTAAGAATTTTAATGATCATCAGTGATTGCGAGTGAGTGAGTTAGTCAGTGATGAAATCGGGTTTTATTAGAGATCAATAAAATCTATAGTATAAGAGCTATGCCATTGAAATCGTATATGTTTAATAAAAAAAGTTTACTATTGACATCATGTCCCGAGAATTTTGCTTATCTGGTATAATCCAATCCCAAGTTATGAGGGTTCAAAAAACGACGAAGCACTTTGAGAAAAGGTAGGTAGTGCCCTCGCGTTTTGCTTGGCGCGTCTTGGCGGGGCCACTGCCGTGTCCCCAGATATAAAATGATGTACACTGTGATGCGTTTTCAGTCTTGATCTGATGTTTAATTTTCCGTTTGAATTCAAAGGTAAAATAAGAGTAAACAAAACCAAATAGCGTTGTGTGATGAGTCACCTGCACTAGCGCATTGATGAAATTACGGAACGGATAAAAACGGAAAACAATACGTACCTATTATATTCCATATTACGACACCGACTTCGGAAAAGAATGTTATTTGCCGCTTTGTAGTGTTTTGTTTTGGCAGCTGATTTGTTTTTTTTGTTTAAAAGTTTTTTTATTTTTAGTTTTGGTTGGTACCTCCAAATACCATGAAAATCATTTAAAGCCAAATTAAATCACATGATCATTCCAATAAGCCCAAACACGACTAGGATCCATTGTTATATTTGGAAGTTCCAGTACCTACCTTCCGGCTTCATCATCAGATCACTTCTATGGTACCACTTTCATTAGTACCATTTATTTATAAGTATTTGTATCATCATAGTCGGTTTGTTTCATCATTCGATATATCCTATACCCGTGACATACTTAGCATTAAGGAGTTCCAGTGGCCATCTGTGGTCTTCTTCATCAGTTCCACTTCACCAAATGATACTGTCTGAGTGTAAATGATTGCATTGTTGATAAAGATACCAAACTCGCTATATGTATGCCCATAATATTTTAGGAGTTCCCTCGATATCTCCAAGATCCCATCATCAGATCCTAACCTTATGAACATGGGACCACCTGAGAAGACCTTTCAAATAAAAAAAGAATTCTCCAAATCGGTCCAGGCGTCTTTGAGTATTCGGGGAACATAAGTACATAAAAAAGAGATTCCGACGAATTCAGAACCTTCTCTCTTTCTGTGTGCTTCTTAAAATTCTGGTATCCATAAGGTAAAACTATTTATTCTCTAGAAGTGGCTTGATTGAAAGTTGATATGGTACTCGTATAAGATGGCCGAGATTATTATTATATAATATTATTATAATTATATTATTTATAGGCCTATGTCGGCTTGTTCGGCTGAGATGATGATGATGATGATGATGATGGTATAAGATACAAATACAAAAATACAAAATACAAAATCGTTTATTGTCACAATTAGCTTAATACATTAAGACGTGTTTGGAGCCTCCCTTTAAGCAAAAAATGCCTGTATTAGGAGACTCCGATCTTCCATAGCATTGCCGTGTTTACTTATACTAACTGTGAGTTACTATAAAATAATATACTGTGATGTGACATCTATGATTTTTTAATTTAAATTTAGTTGTTCATTGAGTATTAAAAAATGGGGAATTTTTAACTGCACCTCTATTTAGAAATTTAAGCAAACAAAATATCTCCACTAATAACCTACTGCAAAACAATATTACTCACCGTAAAACAAAAATACTGATTTGCACACAAATTATTCAATTAAATATAAAATAAATGTGAATTAGTCCAAGAGCGAGCGAAGCGAGCTCGGGAGCTTAGGGCAGCCCGACACGGATAGGTTAGGTTCGAAGGAGATGACGGGAGCTGAAGTGAGCGAGCAAAGCGAGCGAACTCAGCTCCCGTCATCTCCTTCATGTTAGGTTACTTTAGACCCTGCAGACAGAAATAGGAGCCCTGCGCAGCGGGGCTCCGTCGACTTTGTTTCGTTTCCCCCCCTCCCTTAAAACTTAAATATTTTGTTGCACTCGAAGAATTATTAGATTTACTTTTAGTTAACAGATAGTTATTCAGTAAAACAGTTAAGCTTTAAAGATCTAGCAGTATAGTATAATTCATTTATTTGATGAGCAAATTTAGTGTGCAATTCAGTATTTTTGGTAGTAATTTCGAATATTTTGATTGAAAAAAGGGGAATTACAGTTAAAGTATTAAATACCACCCTTAAAAAATTAATAATTTATTTCTTTAAACATTAAAAAGTAAAATAAGATTAAATTGATAAATGATTTTACTAACATTATATAACACAATTTCTTGTTTTTGTACGTGGAGTGTTATGTGTTATTTGGTGTGTGTGCTGAAGTATAGTGTGTTGTGTGTATTGTAGTGTGTTGTGTGTAGCGTAGTGTGTGTGGTGTAATGTAGTGTGGTGTATTGGATGTGGTGTATTAGATTTAGGTATATTATATGGGATGAGTTTCGACTACTCATCGTGTTCCAGAAGTGCCTCGGTTTCCTCGTAGGTAAGTGGTTTTATCCAGCTTATTATACTTTTTTTACAGTCGCGGTAATTTTTATCGTAAACATACACGTGTTTATTAATTCTGTTGTATAGTTGTGCCGAACGTTTATTAAATTGCCTGCTTGCAAATCTAGTTTTAGTTTGAGGAATTTGGGAAACTAAATCTTTTCTCCTTTTTGATTTTTGGCTATTATTATACGGTGAAGCTTTATGTTTTTTAAGAGCGGTTTGGGTTATATACAGTTTTCTAACAGAGAGTAAATCACTTATTTGGTATAAGCTTTCAGTGGAGAATCTTTTATTTTTAAAATACATAATTTTTATTAGTGTACGTTGTGCTCGTTCCACATTGATAAATCTTGTTTTAGCTGCACCACCCCAAATTGGGATGCAATATAGTAGCACTGACTGGGCCAGTGCTACATATATTTCATTGAGGAGATTTCTGAGACGGTTTTTAGTGCTCACCATTGAACATGGAACAATATGTCTGAGGGTTTTAAAGATCCAACTGAGTTTCCTTATTCTCGCAGAAGTTTGCTCAATATGAGGATACCAGGATAGTGCTTGATCTACCACAACTCCCAAATATTTAGTCTTAGTGACCTTCCCAATACATGGGCAGTTACAACTTGTACTTGTCAAGTCTCCACATGTGTGTATCCTCAAATGTAGGTCATCAATAGGCTGTGTTCTGATAGTGATACTGAAGCATATGTAATTAGTTTTATTAGCGTTAAGTGAAAGTAAGTTGGTATTTAGCCATTCAGCTACCCGAGCCATTCCCGCATCTATATATAGATAGTTCAACTCATCTTTGCTCGCGGCGCTATATGTGGGTAAGGTAGGTGGGTATATGTGGTATGGGAAGCATGTGTGGGTGGTTGTTTGCTCGGACGAAGACCGCCGCGTCACTGCCACATCATCATCATCATATCAGCAGAAAAACGTCCACTGCTGGACATAGGCCTTCCCCAAGCGTCGCCACATTGACCGGTCCCGTGCGTCTCGTAAGCAGCGGATCCCCGCAACCTTCACCAGGTCATCGGTCCACCTGGTGGGAGGCCTTCCAACGCAACGTCTTCCGGTTCGCGGTCGCCACTCCAGAACCCTTCTGCCCCATCGGCCATCCGTTCTGCGAGCAATGTGCCCTGCTCACTGCCACTTAAGTTTAGCAATTCTTCGATAGCCCGAAGAATTGCTAATCTTAAGTGGCAGTGGGTCGGTAACCCTGGTTCTCTTGCGGATATCTACATTTCTAATTCGTTCACGGAAGGAAACTCCGAGCATAGCCCTCTCCATTGCCCTTTGGGTGCCAACACAAATGCATAATGCATCATTAAAGCGCACGCACACATGGCTACGCGTGCAAAGATGAGTTGAACTATCTATCTATGTATCCTGAAATGGGTTACGAAAATATTTTCAAATTTGACCTTTTTAAAACTTTGAAAAATTATTTCAGCCTGATATGATGTCATAAACTCCGTCATAACAGCTTTACTAAGACTAGTGGCTGACTGAACTATTCGATATATGGCTGAACATGTTTAAAATAACAGTGTTTTTAACAGGAAACTAGAAAGTGCTGTATCATCTCCTAACGTTAATATTCTAAAGTTCTAATTAGGATCAAAGAAAAAGTGAAGTTTTTGTAGAAAATCTAACACTTTGACTCAGAACAGCTATTTTATGTACACAATATTTATGATAATCATGTGAAATAAAAACTGTGGGTGACAACTAGGTGTGCCAACGGCGCTAATAACAAATTAACGAGTATTTAAGATTAAACAGTGTCATTTATTAGGGTTCCGTACCCAAAGGGTAAAAACGGGACCCTATTACTGAGACTCCGCGGTCCGTCTGTCTGTCTGTCTGTCTGTCTGTCTGTCTGTCTCCAGGCTGTATCTCATGAACCGTAATAGCTAGACAGTTGAAATTTTCACAGATGATGTATTTCTGCTGCCGCTATAACAACAAATACTAAAAACAGAATAAAATAAATATTTAAGGGGGGCTGCCATACAACAAACGTGATTTTGTTGCCGTTTTTTTGCGATAATGGTACGGAACCCTTCGTGCGCGAGTCCGACTCGCACTTGGCCGGTTTATATATTAAGCTGCTGGTTATGATGGTGATTGGCAACCTTCCAATCTACCAAGATGTAAATCATTTATCGCTAATTTGGCTGATCTCCGAATCAAACAAAACAACTTCCAACCTAGTTGTCAGATATGAAGCCATATTATTTATTTATTTGTAAACTTAACAGCTTATTACTAATTTACATGAATAGATATTTACCTCACGTGGCTAAATAATAACAGCCGCACTGGTCGATCATCAAAGTTAAGCAACGCTTGCAGAGGTCGGTCTGTGGATGGGTGACCATTTCAACATACCGAGTTTCCTCCGTGCCTCGGAAAGCACGTTAAGCCGTTGGTCCCGGCTGTCATTTGAAGATCTTTGACAGTCGTTACGGTTAGTCAGAAGCTTGAGATCTGACACCAGTCTTGCCAAGAGGTATCGTGTTACCCAGTTATTGGGTTGTGGAGGTCAGATAGGCAGTCGCTCTATGTAAAACACTGGTACTCAGCTGAATCCGGTTAGACTGGAAGCCAACCCTAACAACAATTGGGAAAAGGCTAGGCAGATGATGATGATGTTTACCTCACTGTCAATGAACAGTCCAGTGCAGTTGTATCAACGTTACTAGCGTCTTAGTAATTAGTAAACACACACACACTGCACAGTGACAGCGAGATGATGTCAATTATTTCTTAAGCCAATAACAGAGTTTCACGCCATGGATAAAGCTAGGTTAGGTTATGTTAATTATTTACACACAAGTGCAGCTATTAGTGATCATGTGGGATTGAAGACTCATTGATCACATTAAATCTGAATTAAAAGTATGTTAGTATGTCATTATGATGTCACCCTTCTGCTGGTTATAGTAGAAGGCAGATCTCTGTCATAACAATTATTATTTCAACTCTTATTCTTCAAAGTAGCTTTAAACTATAAGCAACCAACTTGGAAATTAGAAGTGTCCAGTAGCGTCTTGCAAAAAAATAGCACAGTTAATAAAAAGTGAAAAACTGCAAGTGCTTGACGTGTTTTACCTTAAAAAAACACATTAGTTAAAAAATTAAGTGCAGTTTCTTGGAAAGCAACAATAACTGTAATGTTTAACGTGATTGTACGGTAACTATTGACCCAAGTCCCCACTGTTAGTGGTCTGTACAAATACGCGTAAGCCAACATGGCCAAGTGTGGCAAAAAGGCGGAAAGTACGGCGGTTGTCTGTCAGAGCTGCGACCAGCTGCGCACCGGTCGCGAGGACACCCGACTGGGTCGTTGACATCTCCTGACGAGGGACCTGTGCCGCTGTTGCTCATCTCGATGTATTGGCCACAGGAATCCCTAAATGTTGAACTGTTTCCGGTGGCAGGATCGTTAATTATCTTGGTCACCTTTTTGTTACCTTAGGCTCTTAGGTAACACGTTTTGTTTCAGTTTATTTACATAGACCTTTTGCGAGAGACAGGTTAGTTACGCGCACGGCGTTTCCTATCTGACTACTCTGAGAAGAAAGGCCGAAACAAACTCAGAGTTCACAGTCTCTTTTAAAGTCCTGACAAAATCTTGGTTTGATCATGTGAATACCATGTAGACTGATGTCTGAAATGGTCTTTTGAGGAATGAACCAGCCAGATTGAGTGGACCTGTCCAGTCAGTGCACGTATTTGTCAATAACCGAGCACTCAACTCAGAATTTAAGGAGCTCAACGATTCGACGAACAATACCAAAGAAAGGACATTCGGGTAGGCCGCATAAACTACTCAAACTGCCAGACCATGATTAAAAACTAAGATAATTAAAAACAAAATAATGATCCACATAGTCTTCACATTAATTTTGGCACAACTTACGTTTAATGAATGATTAAAATTTACTAAGACATAGATTTTGTACGTGGCTTGGAAGCTTAACTATTATAAAAGCGTACACATTGACATCTAAACGAGCCATCTATTTTCTTGAGCCTTGTTGTAGGTACTACAAATTTGTGTTTGTTCCTAGTATTTATATTAATGAATTTTCAACAGCCAATCACAGCAGATAATGCGTGCTTGACAATTTGTCACATTAATTCTCCGATAATTCTGAGCTGGGAAACTGGAGGAACATTGTACCAAGAACTAAGTTAGTTAAAACTTAGCTCGCTTAGGTAAGGTAATTAACACGCTTTTATTAGCTTGGTATGTATGTATGTATGTAACGGAATCTTTGAACGTGATTTTCACCCCTTTCTAAACGTCGGGTTAATTTGAAACTTTGCACACTTATCAAGGACCGATAACAATGCAATAATTTAAATAGTTTGTCCCATTATCCTTACCAGGATCTTCAGGATTATCGAATTTTTAGTTCAATTTACTATTAAAGCGTGTTTTTAGGGTTCCGTAGCCAAATGCCAAAAAACTGAACCCTTATAGATTCGTCATGTCTGTCTGTCTGTCCGTCCGTATGTCATAGCCACTTTTTTCCGAAACTATAAGAACTATGCTGTTGAAACTTGGTAAGTAGATGTATTCTGGGAACCGCATTAAGATTTTCACACAAAAATAGAAAAAAACAATACATTTTGGGGGTCCCCATACTTGAAATTGAAACTATTTTTTTTTTCATCAAACCCATACGTGTGGGGTATCTATGGATAGGTCTTCAAAAATGATATTGAGGTTTCTAATATATATTTTTTTTAAACTGAACAGTTTGCGCAAGAGATACTTCCAAAGTGGTAAAATGTGTGTCTCCCCCCCTGTAATTTCTAAAATAAGAAAATGATAAAACTAAAAAAAATATATGATGTACATTACCATGTAAAATTCCACCGAAAATTGGTTTTGTTCGAGATCTAGTAAGTAGTTTTTTTTAATACGTCATAAATCGTAAACCGCAATATACCAAGTACGGAACCCTTCGTGCACGAGTCCGACTCGCACTTGGCCGGTTTTTTTGTTATTAGAACTACAATTTATTTATCATACTAACTCAATTTAGTTTACATAGTTCGCAGTCAGCACACAGGTATGAGAAAATTACGATTGCTTCGCGAACTAAACTTAAGCTTAACTCTTCGTGCAACCGGCTAAGGATTAAGCGCTGATATAGTTTAGGGTAATGATTGATCCATCACGTCAGTTGATGAAATACAAGTTAAACTACATTTTTTTTTTTTTTTTTTTTTCTACGTGGCGTCTCGCAAACGGTCAGAGTGACCGACATATGCTTAACCGGGCTTCCCTGTGGAGACTAATCTCTTAGCCTCCGGCCAGGCTTCAAAGTTCTAAACCTAAAGCGACAACGCTGAGGGCTACCCCAGTTGGGGTCGGACCTCGGCTCAGGGCTTCGCTTGGGGGACAGCTTTTAAGGCCGGATCTAATAAAGTGACTCTACCATCCGTTCGGAAAAGCCTACGTGGAGAAGAACGGACAAGAAACTCCAATAATCTCTAACTAGATTTTAACTAATGCACAGTGCATCTAATGCAAAGGCTTGTAGATTTTTATAGGGACTTCGCGGCGGGCCTCGGCGGCGCGGACGGAACGAATATGTGTATGCTAATTAGAATCGGGCCAGAGTGTTCGTACTATTTACGAACCCATTGACCGTCCTTATATATAAGGCTATCTAACTCTATTGTGATGCTCTCGTACCTCGAAAAGAGGGCACAGCATGAAGCGGGGGAGAGAGAGCCCGCATTCCGGATTTCAGCATCCAGAGCACGGGCCTGTGGGGTCATGAAGAAGGAGTACGCGCCGATGATGTTCGCGGCAACGCTCAAATATGACCTTTGCCCAGAGGGGGCGGCGGGGGGTGGGCACTTAGCGGCAGAGGTGGTGGAGGCCACTCTCTGGCTTTGTGCGGTCATGGGGGCAACAGGGGCCGGAATAGGAGCTGAGATGGGAGTGGCCATCAGCGCCGGAATGGGCTGGGATAACTGAGGAGCCACACTCAGGTGGTTCAGCTTATCCCATGGGGAAGTTCTCTGAGGGGCTAGTCTGGGGGGGAGTTGAGAGGAGGGGGCTGCTAGCGCTTGGCGCGCAGCGTGAATCTTGGCCATTTTTGGCGCAAGCTTAGGGGCTTTTGGGCAGCCCCGGTAGTTAGCCGGGTGCCCGACCTGACCGCAGAGCACGCAGCTGGGAGGCTCCGTGCATTCTGCTCGGTCCTTGGGACGGGGGCATTCCTTCGTGCTATGGTCACCCAGGCACTTGACGCACCTGGGGGTAGCATAACAGTTGGTCTGTGAGTGACCATAAAGTTGGCAGTTGTGACACTGACCAACGACGTGGGGACGGTACGGCTTTTCGATAGATATGCCCGACAGGGAGCATACTGTCTTGATGCCAAAAATGGGGTTATGTCTGTCGGTGTGGCTGCAAACAACCAACACCATGTCATATTGTTGTCCACCTCTTGCTTTATGCAAGCGGTGGACTTCAATGACGGGGACTTTCTGGGCTAGGAGATCTTTACGGATTTCCTCCGTGGAGATCTCTTTGGGAATTTGGCGAATCACCACTCGGGTGGGCTTCTCTTCCGGGAGGGAATAGGTGTGGAACGAAGCGTTCACACCTTTCAGGAAGCGAGTTAACTCTCGGTAATCTCGGGACGTGGGGACCTGAATCCTGATGCCTTGCTGGCATGCAGTGGCTTTGGAGTAGTTAATTTTGCGCTCAAAACAGGCGCTAGAAATAGCGTTCCATTTCCCTTTATCCTGAAGATAAATGGGTGGAGGAAGAGGAAGTTTCCTAGTGGTAGTAGTGTCTACTACTACCATGGGGCTGGGCGGGCGGCTAGTCCGCTGTGAAGCGTTATCGGGCGAGGGGGTGGGGGAGGGTTGCCTGACGGGCGAGGCCGCCGGCACAACTGACTGGGGCGCGGTTTTGGCTCCGGCCTTTTTGGACTTGGTAGAGTGAGAGGGATCCGACCTCTTTTTCCTCTTACCCTTCGAGTTCTTGGTGGATTCGTTATCGGAAGAGGAGGACACTGTGTCGTAGTCCTCGGAATTATCGGGGACATCGGCTATTTGGTTAGCTACTGAGTTAATGAGGTCAGCTGTTGCTTCCCATTCATCGTCGGTGCTGAGGGCCACTTCCATCGGATCGGGGGGGTCATATTCGTCATCAGCCCATTTGGATTTGGACTTGGCCTGTGACTGAAAGGCAGCTACGCGCTGCTTGTACTCCGCGTACTGACGTTTGTCAGCAGGAGTGACTTTACGGGGACGGCGTGATTTGGACTTCACAGCCGAGATCTGGGGCTTGAGGGGACTACGCTCTCTACGGGGACTGAGCTCTCTGATGGGACTGAGCTCTCTGAGGGGACTGCGCTCTCTTTCAGAGCGGGGAGAGTCTGGATTCAAGGTCTCCACCGGGGAACGGGTGGCCGACCTGGACCCGGGAACGGATCCGACAAGGGAGGGCGACCTGGGCGCATCTTCGAACACCATAGGCGCGGGGGCCTGGGTTGACGCGGAGGCCTGGCTGAGTCTTTGAGCATGCAACTCATCATTTAACAGTTGCATCTGAGTGGGCGGAATAACAATATAGGATGGGAGGGCTTCAATGACCCTGTTAAGGGCAGCATTGTACCTTAAGCGGATATGCGGGTCTAGCATGAGCTTATCTCTAAGGAGCTTTATGGAGGCCTGCAACACCTCCAGCTCATCATCATCTAATCTGTCCGAAGACATTTTAGAGGGTAAGGGAGCTCCCCGGGTGGGTGGGCCCGGGGATGTGTAAGCCTACCCTCCCAGCCGGGTGAGACTGGGAGGTGAGTATCTGGTGAGCCCTAAGCTTGTAAACCTGTCACCAATCTTATTGGGTGACAGGGGTCCTAAGGTACCGGTGAACCCACTGAAGGCGGGCCACCCTCCTCCTGTGTACCGAAAAGTCTGGTACGTAGGGGTAGAAACACCCTACCGTACCAGGTGTAGCTGTGGAACGGAGCAGGGGTTGACTAGGCTATCTACCAAGGCCAACTGATCCTGCTCCCGACTCCTTCTGACTGCCGTGCTCTGAAGGAGCTTGGCGAGTGCAAGGGGCAGCACTCCACTTGGCTTCGTTAACACCGTAAGGTATCCACCAAGGACCACTAAGTCGTGGTTTTAACCCGGAAGGGGCCAAAAATGCCGGCGGCGCGCAGAGTCGCGGCACCGCAGTGACGTCACGCAGGGGCGCGACGAGACGGAGGGTGGGGGCGCGGCGTGGCGCGCGGTGGGGCGGCGAGCAGCAGAGCGGCGAGCAGCGGGACGTCCTCTCGAGGCGGACGGCAGGCGGTGAGTGTGATTAAACTACATACTCTGCAAAACTAAGATATTAAGACGGTACCCTGACCAAAAATCGGCATATGATATGAACATTCCTATTGGTCTAGCGGCACTGGTGGCGCATGCATTACAGTAGTGAATACGCCAAGAGTTTAGAATAAAATCTTTAAAAAAATCGAATTTTGGTTTTTTGAAAAAAAAAATACTACAAAAATGTTCGTTATTAAATTGTCTATCCATTAGTGTTAGTACAAAAATTAATTAATGAACACTTTACGAGGAGATGCATGCTGCAATAATTATTTCTCATTTTTATGTTTTTTTTGGAAGGAGATTAGTGAAATATATACAACATTTAAAAAAAACTAAATCCACCATTTTAAATTTAATATTATGTAGAAATTTATCGTATTTTTATTGATTGATATTTCTTTTTAAATAACGAGTAGATAGCTCCTAAAAACAGCACGAAAAACGGCTACCGCGGCGTTTTGCTCGGGGTACTGCCTTAACCCTGCATATAATTTCATCCACGATGATTCAAGGTCCAAACCCTGGCCTCCAAATGTAAATTATCGAAATGGTTAAGGACAATAAGTTGCGCGCAGAATCACTAGGACGGTCGTTAATCACGCGCACCCTGCGGCGGGCGGCGATTTGGGCGCCCGCAAGACTTATAAACATCTAGACAGGCAAATGTTAATTGTGTATTAGGATAAGATCTACATACTTTGTAACAGCAAGAGCTTAGCCGGTATACCCATGGGTAAATAAAACCTTTCAAAATTGCTGGTCCCCACCAGCAAATTTTTCTTCCAGTATTTTTATTGCCATATCTATTTTTATTGATAGGCTCGCGCTTGACCACTATCTCACCTGATGTGAGATAGTGTTCAAGTAATTACTATTTGACTTAAAGATCCCTAGGTTGTAACTCTATGGCAACAGACTACGGCAGAGAATTCTACTGCATTAGCTCTACGCACAATGAAATTATTCCCAAAAGGTTTAGTGCGTATGGGTGGGATTTCCACCAGGTACTGATGGCGCATCGCCATACGTCTTGCAGACCGATGAGGGAAGGGGCTAGGTGGAATTAGATCATGTTCCTTCACACACTCCCCGCAATGTGACCAATAAAAATCTCAAAGGCTGGCAACTCGGCGACGATATTCAAAGCAACTCTTCGACGAATTCGACTCTATAAGTGCGTGAAGCTGGTATTTAGCATATCCGTTTCAGAGATGGAAACAGTACTTGCGCTTGATACAAGTTAAGCAGCTGTTCTGTCTGACCTTTGCTAGGAGCCCCAACTTTCTGGCAGCCAGCTGAGCCTTTGCCTCAATACATGGATCAAAATTGAGGGTCGATGACAAAGTAACGCCAAGAAGTTCAAGGTAGTCCGTTGTTAGGAAGGTTACCCCTTGGAACGATGGAACCTAGTGGTTTTGGGTCTTTTCAGCGGAAAAGGTCACGCCTGGGTTTTAGTAGCATTGAAACTGACCAAATTGGCATCACCCCATTCGGTGACTGCCTTCAAGGCCAATTCCGAGCGCTACACCATCTCCTGCTCTGAGGCCCAATATATCGTGCGTTTTACAACAATGTGCTTTCAACAATAGTGCTTTCGTCTGCATACCCATAGGCTTTAGCAGATCGTTTATGTGCAGCATGAATAATTTTGCTGAAGGTACCGACCCCTGAGAGATGCCGCGGCATTAATATAAAATTGGTCCTACCATCAGCTATTTATAAACACTCGGATGGGATCTACCTGTCGAGAAGTTTGCAATCCAGTCACACAGACCACTGGGCAGAACGAATGAAGAAAGTTTACCTATAAGGCTTTCGTGCCTTTTGACCCTGCCAAAGCCTTCGAGATGTCGAGAGAGATGGCAAGCGCTTCCCCGTGCGTCTCAATGACCTCACTCCAGATGTGAATGGCATACGATACAAGATCCCCAGTTGACCGATTTTGGCGGCAGCCGTATTGACGGTCACTTATAATTTCGTTAGCTTCTAGGTCTTCCTGGCAGGTAGAGCTGCCGCAGACCTACGCTTATGAATTATTTTTAGGTAAGGTATCGCCCTTAGTCAACCATAGTTGCTGTCATAAAAATCAACAGGGTCATCATTCTCTTTCATTTATCTCAATGGATTAGTGTCAGCGCAACAAGTCTGCTTCTTCCATACTCCTCTGTTACTCGTCATCTCAGCAGTCACTCCCTTTCTAACAATATTTGACTCAGTCCATGAGACCATCCATAGTTTTGTTGCTCTTCCCCTTCGCGATCCACAATACACACTCATAATAGAAACAACATAGCAACATGAGTTCCAACAGCAGATAATTAGAATGACGACATACGAAATAGATGAGAAATGACGATCTGATGTGAATGGTTCCGTACCTAAACAAAATTAATAGGCCCTCAGCCCTCACATTGCCTTCATTCTTCCCGCGAGGTGTCACCTCTAAACGTTCATAAGATAATTGCGTGGTATGCGTGTGGCTGCTGGTCGAGTCGCGGTGTCGTGCTGTCCGGTCCGCCAGTGCAGTGCTGAGCGTCGCCGTCGTCGCCCGCGAGCATGTCCCCGCTCGTCGCGCTCGCCGCCGCCGCCACCGCGCTGTTCGTCTGCGCGCGCGCAGGTCCGCTGTACCGCCATGCAAATCCACCGGTCGACGACCCCAGTGATATATGCGAACGATTTACCGCCCAGTTTACGTTTTATTGCCTTTTTTATTAATTTCGTTCTGATATGGTCACAGTTGATTCAGCTAATTCATGAATGGTTCCGAACGTTGGAGTCGTTTATGTTTTGATTAACGTGTTTTGGATAGGACAAGTTTATGTGTTTGCTCGGCGGTTTTTGATGTGAAGCCAAAATTAAGTTTGTTATATACTGCATGTATATTAAACGACCAAAAATGTCTGTAATCTTTTCTATGCGATCAAATTTAAAACAAAATATATTTTGAACCGATTCGTCGAAATAATTTCGCGTCCTATCTTCTTTTATTAGCATAATTTAACATAAACCTGTCTTGATTACCTTCCCTGTATAATTTGAGACGATTTTATCTCGTCTGCTAATTTTTGACATCCGTGAAATAAAAGCTCGCATCGTCTTTCCTTACGAAGAGTTCAACGCGCGACTGAGAGTGTGCTTTGAACTTAACTCGTTGAGTGTTTGAACTCACGTGTTTTTGGTCCTGAACTGTATTAGTTATTGACACGTCGTATTTTAAATATTCTCAACGACATTTGCCAAGAAATTATGGTAATTTATTTGTATAATTATTCGTCAGTCGTTTACCTAAAAACTCCAATAATGATTTTCAACTAAATTCAATAATATTTGCTTATTTTTTTCTATTTACTTTTAAATCGTTGCCTGATTTTGAAGAATAAGCCTATGGTTTAAACTCGTGTATCTATTACCAAATCCTCATGTTTCATGAGTATTAATATCAAAATCGCAATAATTTCGTAGTTACCAACTATTTCGCCACTGTCGAATATTTCAGCATTTTTCTTGATTTTACTTTCAATATTTTTCGTGGTAACTGTAGTAAGTAATGTATTAAATTACTGTTAGTCACAATGAATTGCTTTAGATACCGGTACGTCACTTTCCTGTGGCACTGTGTCACTGGAGCAGGCACAATGGGAGTAAGGACCACTCATTAGCATAGTAAAGACACAATAGAGTCACATGGAGCCGCCTTTACTTTGGACAGCTCATTTGTATATGTGTTGTAGTTTTCGGTAGAGTTGTTTAAGATTACACGTCGAAAATTCTTCCATACAAACATAGTCTGGCGATTGCTCCACTGTTTGACAATGTACGTTCAAAATAAAAAATGATATCAATTTGTCTCATCATAATCTAGCCCTATATGGAAACAGAAAATTAAAAAAAAACATTATTTGAAAGTTATGAGCGTCGAAAGTTCCATATTTCAACACTATTTTTACGCATCTTTGGGCGGAAATAAATACCATAATAAGAAGGAAAATTGCAATACGGCCACCATACAGAGATAGATTAGTAATTCAACAATTCAAATAATTTTATTTTGAAAATATACATTCAATAGTTTTTTCATGATATCTAGACTCCCAAAGGTCTGTTCATAAAATTTCGCGCGCTCGTTTTCGTCCCAAATCATCATCCATTTCGGTACAAATTTGCAAAAGTGCTAATTCGTACGAGAACTAGCTTCTTACTGCTCATCACATCATCAATCTCTTTCGCACGTGTTGTGGGATGAGCCAGCATGCATTTTAACCCCGCGCAAAATAGTTTGTGCCGTTGACTAGGGGAACCTTAAGTGAAAATATTAGGTATCTTTAATTTTATCAGATACTTAATTGTCACTATTAGGGATGCAAAAAATAAGGATGCGTATCTTTCGAAACGACGGTGATAACATTGGGATGAGGGTAGGATGATTATGGTCCTTCTTCTTCGTGTCAAAGATAGATCAAAATTGAATTGCCCCAATACGTCGCCGCTTCCACGGTATCTTTAGAACAGCGCATAGGTCGCTTTGGAATGCAGGTTTTAGGGCACATAAGACAGGATGATGAATTATCACTATTCAATTAAGTGTTTCCTATCGTTGTATGTGATTTTCAAACTAAAAGAACAACCAGTATCGTAAATATTAAAATATTCCGTCTTGTCCTTGAGCGGGTCACCTTGCAGACCAGTTTGGTAGGCAAGGCTAGCTTTGTCATTCAGAAACGTTTTGTCTCAAAACATTTGGGAAAGAGTCGGATTCGAGGCCACACCTGGGACCTAAAGTGTTAACAATTTTATAGATCCATTGTTAAGTTTTTAACCGTTTTTTTTTTGTTTGTATTGGTAACCGAAAATTGTTTAACAAATCTTAAATTATTCACCTGCAAAACAATTTTTTTTTTCTTAATAATCAGACTTAGAAAAAAACACACAATCTCAAACAAATTGCATTTGACTTGAGTCTTTCTATTTTTTGGTCCTTTGAATCTCAAGCTAATGCTCATTAAAACAAATTCCAAACCTAGATTGTAAACAAGCAAAACATTTTGGCTTTAACATTTAAATAGTAGAGTCTTTCAATTGCATGTAAATATTTCTACATTATCATACATTAGACCATCTTGTGCTCCTTGAGACATTTATAGAGGAAGAATCCTATAATCTTTCGCACGATGTATCATGCCAACGCACTGTAAATAGGTTGTCAATTAAATAAAGTATTATACATTCGTGGAATCTGACTCAAGCCGTGCCATTCATAAATTACTTAGAGAGGATTTTTGAAGTTCACCCGCGACTTAATCTATGTTAATGTGAGGGCCCGCTAGGCCAACGACCAGATTATGTGGTTCTCAGTAAACACTTGTGCCACTGGAAACTGACCCTTAAGAAGACACAATAAGCACGATACGCGATTTATTGACCTGTTAGGTGACAGTTTATCAGTGGTATACCAGTTACCCACAAAGCAGATAGATACAGCAGTTCCTATACTATCTATTAAGGCTATTGAGTAGTACGGACAGATATGAAAAAAATAAGCTGAGATATTGTGCTCGCTGTTTTGCAAATTACAACTTATACGAATTACATAATTTATTTAGCGACTGAATTTTATTGACGCTTTTTTGAATGGGCTAAATCTGGAGACATTTGAGAAGCGTTTTGAAAAACGCGTTTAGTGTCTTTATTTTGAAAACAGCAATAGCAAGGGTGCTATTTTTGATCTGTAGGTTTCAGGTTGTTTTTTGTCGGATACTCCTAGTGGAATGGGCGTTGTCATGGATGGCTTGATAGTTATTTTGCGTATTTTAGTATTATTAGTATAATTCATTTAATTCTCACAGGTCTTATTAGTATAATTCTATAAGTGGTCCTTCTGTACCTTACCAATACGTGTTGCATATGCAATGAATGAGCGCCAATACAAACGTTGTTCGATGCGGCCGCAGGCGCAGGCCAACCGGAATACGTAATGCGATGCGAGGCGAGTGCCGTTTGTTCTACACACAGTTTACTTACTTCGCTGCCAATGCCAAGTTCACTGTCAAGTTGAGGAAGTTTTCATTACAAAAACGATGGAAGAAGGAATACAGCTGCTCAGATAAATAAATCAGAAAACTGAGTAAATTGAATTATGCGCCCACAGCACTGCACTGCTGGACATGGGCCTCCCTAATCGCGTGCCATTCATCTTGATTCCCGGCATCTCCACTGCGACCATGCGAACATCTGATAGAGTAGAACCTATTGTTATTTTAGATAGTATCTTAATAATAGATCTTATGGTTTGATTAACGATGCTCTAACCACAGATTTGTAAAGCAAATGTTTAATTTGAAGATTAAAGAGGTAACGGTACTTCTGTATCGACCTCTTAAGATCTGTTTGTAATGTTAGGGGGAAACCCAATCTGCTGGACTTAGGCAGTTACAACAGCAAAAACCAACGTTCTATCTAAATTAACCTCTCTACTATCTGAGAAGTTTTAAGCTTTATAGAAATAATGCATCTCGTTTAAGATATCAATAACTAGATTATGAGAAGCACTTTAAACTCACGACTAATCAATCTGCTGTAACTGCTACAAAAAACTAGGCATCAGAGATTGATTGCAAAAAATCTCATTCTCGATTGTTATTAAATGAAATGTAATCAACAATATAGTTTAATGAGTGGATACAAAAAGTAGCGGTACAGTTAGTGTAGCGATTGTTGGCGAGCTCGGTGAGGAGATACTGATCTGGTTGTGAGACAATGGTCAGACGAGACTCGTCCACATGCCCAGGGCTGCTACATCTGCTACACATTGTTGGAGAAAGGACCAAAAAAATATTATTCAGTAAAAAATTGGTCCTTAAAATCTGTTCTTTAAATGTTTCACACGAGTGATGCGACTGACAGTGAATGCTTACCAATATGCTCTATGGATTACAAAAAAATTAAATTCACCAGTGTAGGACCACAGTACAGTAGATTTCGCACCGAAGATGGGGTATAGCGATAATTTTCTTCGAGTTATAAGTAACTAGCTTTTGCAAGCGACTTCACTCGCACGAAATTCGAAAATTATATCAACGGAACTTAAAACATACCTGGATAAAGTTTCATGTGTTATCAAGGATAAAAACTAGTGTGTCAAATTTCATCTAAATACGTTCAGTAGTTTCTTGCGTGAAAGAGTAACAAACATCCATCCATCTATACTCACAAACGTTCACATTTTTAATATCAGTAGGATTTAGTTCGACTGGACTAAGCAGCCCTGATACAGTGTCAGTTCCCGTGCTGGTCTGCGGAGCGGAAATATCTGTCTGTCGGTTCCCATCGCAACAGCTTGGGAACCCATTGTCTTTAACTACAGTTAGTTCTGTCATATCATAACTTATATTAGGAACGAGCTTCTTTTTCACATGCGAAATAGAACTTGTAAAAAGTACTTTTAATTAATAATAATTAAAACGCATTGTCATATTCAGTTACTTTAGGTGTGAATATGTCAAAGTCAAAATATATTTATTCAATTAGGCCAATAAACGGCACTTGAGAACGTCACAAAAATTAAAATTAAAATTTACAAGTAATAAAAAAAAACAAAAAATGATTCTACCGTATGATTAGACTTTAAAACAAAAATGTCATGAAAAAAATATTTTTGACGAAACAGCTTAGCTGGCACATTTTTAACAGATACCAAATATATATACAAAAAAAAACGTAATTCAGTTTACCTTATTATCATAGATGACTAGTTGTTGCCCGCGGCTTTGCTCCCGTGGACCACCCCACAGGAGCCGTTTCCGGGATTAAAAATAGCCTATATTACTCAGGAATAATGTAGCTATCTAATGGTGAAAGAATTTTTCAAATCGGTCCAGTAGTTTCGGAGCCTATTCGGTACAAACAAACAAACAAACAAAAAAATCTTTCCTCTTTTTAATATTGGTATAGATTAGTAGCAGCCTACAAAAAAAAAATCCAAGAAAGCTCTGTTGTGTTGCAGAGCTTTTGCTAAACTTCTGCCGGACGTATCAACATCACTCGCGGTAACGCTTTTCATTTTAAAACGCTTAAGTTACGGAGCTTAGCATAGTTACATTAAATTAAATTTTGTGAGTTAATTTGTGTAAAGATAATTTACAATATAAAGTAACTATAATTTTAACATAATGGGTGAAACTATTTTATGGCGTTTCGCACTGAAAATTAATTTGTAAGTAGATAACTGATCCAGCCTTCACTTTTGATATAGCATTACACTATATTTAGTGACTGTGACGGCCATGGGAAAGTATGCTAACCATCATAATGGTGGGAAAGATTCCAAAAAAATTCGCCAAAATTAACTGAGAAATACAGAGGAGAAACATGGCGGCTGTTACTAATTTCACGGTTGTGTCTGTGACTCGCACGCCCTAGTTCCAATTGTTTATATATCTCCTAGAAAGAGGCTTTTGAAATTGAAACTAAACCTATGCCTTCGACATGTCATGGTCTGAGTTCACGTCATCCATCATTTAACTGTCTTAGCAACATCGGACCACCGTAGAGAAGTAAATTGAAAAAAAAAACAAATGTGTTTTTTTCACAATCTTGAAAAAAATCATGAAAAAAAGCACCGTCGTTTTTTTCTACATTTTGTTTTTTTTTCAGAAAATGTGAAACTAAATTTGGTTGTTTTGTTTTAATTAAAGTCAAATTATGTTTAAATCTATAGGTGCCTATTATTATGAACTTGGAAAATAATTAATTTGTTACAATCAGAATCATCTTTTCTTTGTTAATAGGAAATCCCCGTCCGTAGGTAGATAAATGGTAAACTTCAGTGGGTATTGCCAATTATTTTAAGTCATTTATGTATTATTTAACAAAAACCAAATGGTATTTTCTTATTAAACAAAAAATACAATCTGATATGCGATAACCACCTCTATCTATTTTCGAACTCTTGAAAAAAAACCTACTTCGGAAAAAAAAAAGTTTTTTTCATGTTTTTTTTAAACGTTTTTTTTCATCTCAGAAAAAAGCCGTTTTTTTACAACTCTAGACCACCGGCACTCGTCTACCAGACAATCCACTTACTCACATACATACGTACGAGTGATTCCTGACAGTTTTATAGCCTGCACATGACCGCAAAACAGCCGACCGTATTAGCGGCCGCAGCGCGTTTAGCGAAGATCGGAATATGGGGTCAAAGGACCACCCACGTACCTGAATGAGATGAGCGCTCGCGCAGCCTCGCACACGTAGCGTAGATTACATCTAGTACCTGTTTTGATACAGCTTATTTAGTGATTAAAAAGCTCTATACTTATAAGTTTTCCTGTAGTAGTAGTCTTTGCGAAATTTATTGCTATACCGTTCGGATTTCTAATTTTGGGTTAAACATTTTATTCTGTTTTTTTTACAAGTTTTATATTACCTTGCCGGATACACCTCTATATCTATACTTCAATACTATAATATAATAATATTACAAAGGGAAAAGAGATGTTGTTTTAAATTTTTTTATGAAACGAATAAGCTTAAAATTATTTCACCTTTGGAAAGCTACACTATCCCCGGGTAACATAGGCTTACTATAAAATTTGGCACAGAGATAGATTATAGTCAGGAATAGCACATATAATACTTTTAATCCCGCGAATATGTTCCCTAGAAGCCACTCCACTCAAATTTCATCCAGATCCGTCCAGCCGTTTGAGCGTGGAGAAGTAACAAACATACAAACACACTCATAAACCTTTTTCACAGCCTTCACAGCCTTTATAATATAATTATTGTGATCTTGCCATCGTAACGCTAAGAAGAAAATTACGTTTCCAAATCGTTAATTTTGATGATAGTAGTGAGTAATATGCATACATACAGATTGTATTTTTTATTATCGCCATTCACTTAGCCATAAAATCCCATTGATTGCAAGCTCATTTTCTGCGTATCCACATGATTATATATATATATATATATACACTTTATTGTACACCATAATAAACAAGAAAAAAAGAAACTTAAAACTAAAAACATACAATGGGCGGCCTTATCGCATACCGCGATCTCTTCCAGGCAACCTGGAATGGACAGAGATTACCTGGACATGACATGGGGTTGTCATTGGTGCAACAATACCAACAATGAACATTACATAGAAACAATAATACTTTCTAGAAACACAAATAAATACATATGCTAAATAATAGATACATAAATACATACATACAAATATATAAGCAATGAAAATAAATGATGTACGACATTCATAGCACATTATGTCTAAAAACATGTTCTTTGATGAGTTTTTTAAATACAGGCAACGACTGAGCACGTTTAATTGTATTATTGTCTTAATTAAGCCATCAATCCTCAAGGGCACCAGTATTTATACATGAAGGTATAGTTCCTTCAGGTAAATGTCAGGTGCTTAATCTTAGTTGACCCGTACCGCAGAAGCGTAGAACCTGTCTCAACGCGGAGTTCACGGAGTGATTCATGAGACGCTTCCAGCCGCCAAATTACACCCTTACGACAGGCCTGGGAGACTTGAACTTACCTGAAAATTGCCTGACAACTGTCGCCAGACAAAGGATTCGCGTCAAAACAAAATGATCCGTCGTAGTAAATGTATGTTGTCATGATCTAATGTTGATTTTAGAATTCAATCGATTGGAATTGTTTATTATATCATAGTATTTGTTCTCCATCGTATTATTTTGGTTTTTACTATTACGAATGTTGTTTTCAATTTTTTTGCTAATGTTGACGCAATGCAGCATTCATGCTGCTTACGAACGTGGAATATTACACCCGTCGGATAAACTATATAAAATCTCTAAGTAGTTAAGATTTTAGCGGTATAAAATAGCGTTTTGATGCCTAAGGTTTTCAAAAAAAGTTAAATCAAATATCAAAAAACCCGACTGCTTAAAAAGCGTACTAAAAAGACGTAAACAAGAAGAAATTCATGCTGTGTACATATTAGCCGGCTGGCTGACCAAAATCTGGTGTATCCTCCGCCTGCAAAGCATGATTTTCTTCTTGTTTACTTACTTCTCTTTAGTTCGCTTTTCAAGCAATCGGGATTTTGATATTTGAAATAACTTTTTTTAGTAATAACTTTTATGTTTTTTTCTCTTTTAAATTAGTTACTTTTAAACATAATATGTGTTGTATATTTTTGAAATCACCTCTTAAAGCCCTTTATTCTGATACCCCACACGATGGGTTCCAAAGAAAAAAAATTGGGCCCCCACAATATTGTGCCCAAATTCCGCCATTTTTCTATTTTATAATATTATTGTAGCCAGTGACACTCGCAGGGTTAAACCGAATCGATTGACGTAAGAACCATCAAAATTGGCCAACGCGTTTGGTCTCTAGAACGCCATATAGGAACAAACACCATATACATAGACTGACTAGCTGACCCGGCAAACTTTGTTTTGCCATAAAAAGACCAAACATTTATCTACCCTACCCTACCTTACCCTACCCTACCCTACCCGACCCTACCCTACCCTACCCTACCCTAGCCTGCCCTACCCTACCCAACCCTAAACTACCCTACCCTACCCTACCCGACCCTACACTACCCTACACTACCCTACACTACCCTACCCTACCCTACACTACGCTACCCTGCACTACCCTACCCTACCCTAACCTACCCTACCCGACCCTACACTAACCTACACTACCCTACCCTACCCTACACTACCCTACCCTACCCTACTCTACCTATAAACCTCACGGAGCCCGAGACCTTTCCAACGAATGCAAAACCATGGAAATCGGTTCGTGCGTTCTGGAGTTATAGCATCAGGGAGGAAAACCCGATTTATTTTTATATATTAGATAAAATTTATTACTATTTTATTGGTACCATAACATATATACAATTGAAAATTCTAAAAACAAAAACAAACCTATATACAAATAGAAAAGGGAGACGGAAAAGACCTCATTGTGCATCAAAAAATTCGTCCACATCGATGTCAATGGGAAACGTGCCCAGAACGCTGGCAGCATTGCCACGTTGGATGGCAATGCTGATTCTCTGGCCGAAGAAAAGGCCAGCCCTCTGGTCACGTGAAGAGTCGACGAGCTTTGTACTAATTTCTCGAAAAACTGGATGGACCTAATGTTTCAACCCCAAACGGCTCAAACATATAATTCCCAATAAGGTTGTTATATTTGCGCCGTTTGAGGTTTTCTGCACCGGCAGCAGCCGCCCCAGCACAGCCCGCCGTGCTAAGAAGATGGGATGGCGCAAGGGTGTCGACACATGTTGCATCCCACACCAAAGGCCTACCCACCTTCCAAGGCATTATGGTCATCCCGTCTGGTCTCTTCCCATCGTCGCGTGCCAAGCCATTGGGTTCTAAAACAGCTGGCACCCCGGCGGTGACAAGAGCCCGACGTATGATGTCATTAATGCTGGCGTGCCGTGCTATCCGGCCAGCACTCCTACTGCAGGATAAGCCATGGTGACCGAGGCGGTCGACTGCTTCACCACATTGACAACGATGTGGAGCTCCGCTAGGAGCACCCAAACGCAGACATGTAGCGATCCGGAAGGTATTGTCACTCAACATAGTACCTATGTTGAGTGACGGTAGAGCCTGTAGCCAGAGGCCCGACTCCCACTCTCCCACAGCCAGCAGGCGGGTACGCTCAGCAGTATTGGTGGACGTATTCATAAGTTTATTCCGTACCAACCTGCAGAGCGGCTCATCCCACTGTCTCTGGGAAGATGGGTTCTCGGGCAACGCCGTATTCGGGCAAGCCACTTTCCAGGCGCACACTGCGTCGGTCGAGCACGGCACTTCAAAGTTAACCAGTGAAAGGGATAGAATTTTTGTGGTTAACTTTTCAGTGCCGTGGACCGAAGACAAGAACGCCGGTAGGCTTATACTAGAAATTTTGCGGATGCCGAGCCCACCGAAGCGAATGGGTAGAGTAGCTTGCATCCAGGCTCGATCATCCAAGGCCACATTTAAGATGGTAGTCAGAGTGCATCGAATAATTTCGTCAATTTTTTCCAAGAGATGTGGCTGCTTCCATAAAGGGGAAGAGCGGAGAAAATACATGAAATTTGGTCCAAAACAGCAATACCTAATAAGAGTAAAAGCCGAATGAAGATTAATTTTGGAGAGTCTATCCGAAATATTATTAAAATGGTTAATTTTGCCATCAATGAATGAAGAAAAACTGTCTTCCAAAATTGGGGAACCTAGGAGGTGCAGTGAACTTTTATCTAAAATTTTGATCTCTGGGGCTATTGCATAGAATTTCTGTAGGGTTGGTTGTCTGTCGGTATTGTCACTAAGAAAAATTTCACATTTGGAGTGGTTGAGGTCAAGGCCGATGGATTTAAACTGCTCTTTCAGGAATTGAAAATCTGCTAAAACGGTTTCTACGTCACCTCCTAGTGTTCCATCATCCAAATACCATAAGTTAAATTTCGAATTTAGTTTCTGAATAATGGGATGAATAGCCAGACTGAAAATGACTGGCCCGAGAGGGTCACCTTGTTGGCAACCAACTGAAGATAGCAAAACATTTTCTTTGTACAATAATTTAGATGGGTGCCTATAGCATTGCCACAAAAAGCCGAAAATTTCTGGAAGCTCTTTTTTTGCTTCCGCCAACAAAGTGTCCCTGTTGACGGAATTGAAGGCGTTTTTTACGTCAACCTTGAGGATGACCTCACCCTGGTTAGAATTTAGGAAGGTAGAAAGGGCATGTACGGCAGCCTCACAGCCCCCTCTAGAGCCAAAGCCAAGCTGTAGGGGCTGGAATCTGTTTGTAAGCCTTTGACCGTAAAGCTTACAACAAATTTTGGCTGCCATACGCCTGTAGGTGCATCCGACGGCAATAGGACGAATGCCGCCGTCCCTCTTGCGCAGGGCACATAAGTTGGCCCCGTACAAGACATCGACGACGGCATCGTTCACGCCGCCGGAGAGCATTAAGTTGACTAGTGCCGCAAGCTCCTTCAAAAGCGACTCACCAGCTTCCCCGGCGCCTGAACTTAAAAGATCTTTTAAGTGTTGTGGAGTCAGGCCGTCGAGACCGCCGGCGGAACCGCTTCGGAAGGAGCTCACGGCAGCGATCAATTGGGTGGCTGAAATATTGAAAAGAGTTGAATCAGGATGAGAGGTTTCGGGAGGGTCGGGAAAGGTAAGGTCATCCGCAGGCGCTGGATGTTTACTCTCCAAGGCAGATATTGTTTCTGGAGAGTAGGGCGCCACCACATCACTGCTGAATAGTAGCCTCGCTGCACCCCTAATGTCACCTTCACCTAACTTGGATTCCACGTGAAAACATAAATCTTTCTGTGAATGTTTATTGAATGGTAAATTTTGTAAATTTTGATCCAAAATTGTGGTCGAATTGTTGCAGTTGAATTGTTGTTGAACTGTAGCGTTACGTATAGCTCAGTGGAGCTATACGTAAGCCACGTTATTAAAATTAAGATAAAAGGTTAAAATTAAATTAAATTATGAAAATAAAAGGATATAGAGAGCAGAACTATGGTCAGCTTCGCACGACGTGGGCAGCTATCCAGGCAGCAGCTCGGGCAAGAAGTCGTGGAATGCCCGAGGTAGGTAGGTGATCAGGCAGCTACGACGGACATGCAGGCAATATAGATATATTAGATTAGATAAACACATTATCCTTCTTCGGCAGTCAGGTAAAAAGTGAAGTGAGTTAGAGACAAAGCGATTAGTTAAAAGATTCATAACCAAAAGCAACAAAGCAATAACAATTAATGCCGATATTCCAATAAAATCATTACTAACAAACTGCCGCTTCAAACATCACAATTCGAATCAAACGGATCGCAACTCCCAGTAAAGCTAGCATGTCTAAAGCCAGTCATAAAGTTTAGTAATACAGTCGTGCGTGTGTCGTGGGTGGCTCATTCACTTCGAGTGGCCGAGCAGTTCCCACGCGGCGGCGTCGCGTTGCGATGTTTTCCTGGACGGCTGGACTCGGCATCGCAATACAGGTTCCAGCTAGGGATGCCAACCGTACTCTATTTCGTTTAGGCGTAATTTTGAATATACTAGCAGCCCGCCTTGGCTTCACACAGGTAGACATTTATTTATACCGGTAGAACGGGGTTGAGATTGCGGCATTTGCGGCATTGAGATCTGGGGCAACTTTGATGACAACTTATTTTTTTTTTGGGAGTTTTTGGCGGGATTTTGTCGAGTGAAGTTCAGCGGCTGTGAATATTATTTGCAAATTGATTCCTAGTGGATATTGTGATATAGAATTGGTGTAGTTTTGTGTCTCAACTGTCTACACAATTGGACAATATGTGAAATCATTGACAGAAGCGATCTCGGGATAGTGGAGCGGAGTATTTTATTGTAGTATTGACTGCCTCTGCAAAGCTTACTGGGAAGACTGACTCGATACAATTTGCTGCCAAATACTCCAAAAAACATTAGAATCTGTTACATCCGCATTCTAATGCATACTAAAGAATGTTAAAACCCATTTATGTATCCGACTGAAAGACTTGTATCTATGGTCATGAATTATAATTACAAAAAAATAACTATTTTTTTTTGTTTTCTTTTATAGCTTACTCCGTGAAAACGGCACGCACCGCAATTTTGTCATTAAAATTTGCAACACTGACATGTCAGCCATGTTTTGCATGATCGTCAGCGCAAGAAGTAAGTTTAGTTGTTGCAGAAAAAATATTTTTAATTGTACAGTGAAAAGTCATTAAAAAATTAAGTAAGACAAGTATAAAGTCACTGTTAAAAATTAATTGTGAATTGGGGTAACTTTATATAGCAATTAAAAAACAATAGGGTATCAAAGTAACCACATTTTTATTTTAACATTGGTAGGCTGTTTTTTTTCTTTTTTCACCCAAACTCGGGTAAAAAACATAATGTTATTAGAGTATATAAAACTTTAAGTGAAGTCGCCGACACAGCATTTTTTCATAATTTTCAAAATATATTTGAAGTAGTTATGTCAATTTTAATTTCAATATTAATCAATTTAATCCCGTTTTACAAACACTATTATGTAGTTCTGAAAATAACTTTTAACTATTAAAAATGTGAATTAAAAAGGTCATAATATTCAATTTTCGCCTCAGCTTGTTATCCCCTCCATCGCCTATTGTGCGCCGCGGTTTTTATCTTTCTAGTAATTTGTTTCGATGACATTTTTAAATCATTAGATTATTATCATGTGATAATAATCTTTGAATGAAATATCCGAATAATTCAAAAAGTAATCTACGGGTACTGAAACAGCCTTTGCTTGGAAATAATTTATTTGGGTAAGCATACATACAAAGATAAGTATAACGCGGTCTGATTTTGGTCGGCATTTTTACTAACTTTTTAAATTTAAAAAGTTATAATGGCATAGCGACAAAGGTTGGACATAAGGTATTGCGAACTTTTTTGTAGATATTGTAAGTTTTTTTTTGTTCTTTTATATTATAGTGGTTTTTTTGTTCTACCATTCTAGAATCTGATTTTAATTAAATTGTATTTCACTGAGAGATTTTTAGTTTTTTCGGTTATAGGTAACTCTAAGCGATGGGACGCGAAAAACAGGGCTTCATTGAAGTTCATGTCTAGCAATTGTAGGATTATTTGCTATTCTTATGTTTTGCAAAAAAATATAAATCCGTACTCGTCATTTAGCCTCTTTAAATCAGATAAAGGTACTCTATTTTTACCCGACTACTGAAGGAGGGTAATTTGTTTATCTATGTATGTATGTATGTTTGTTCCTATGTGGCGTTCTAGAGACCAAACGCGTTGGCCGATTTTGATGATTCTTACGTCAATCGATTCGTCTTAACCCTGCGAGTGTCACTGGCTACATTAAAATTGGAAAGAAAAAAATGGCGGCTATTGGGCGCCATTTTGTGGGGGAAATTACTTTTTTTCTTCCAAACCCATCGTGTGGCGTATCAAAATAAAGAGTTTTAAGAAGTGATTTCAAAAATAAAACACTTATATGTTTAAATGTACCCAATTCAAAAAAAAAAATAACTAAAAAGTTGTAAATAAAAAAACTTAATTAAAAAAATCAATAAACCCGACTGCTTGAAAAGCGAACTACTAAGACGTAAACAAGAAGAAAATCATGCTGTGCAGTTGGAGGATACATCTGGTTTTGGTCAGCCAGCTCGCGAATATGTATACTCCGACTGCACAGCATGATTTTCTCTTTTTAAGCAGTCGGGTTTTTAGAGTTTTTTAATTATTTTTTTTCTACAAACAGTTGGTAACCCTAGTTCCAGCCCTATCTCTCAGATCAGCACGACGCGTAAACTGTATTGTTATGATTCTGTTTTGATCGGCCAGGGTCACTGCCTTCTTTATACTTAAATAATTGGAAGTTCAAATTTGCTATAGACGATTTCAGATATAGTTGGCTATTCGCACTGGCACGTTTCTGATCTGATCTGATGAATTTATGTTCTTGAAGATTTTTTTGTGGCTTATTTTTTAAATTGTATTTATGTTTTGCTAACTTAGGCAATATTTAAATGTTATATTTATTTTAGCTGTCCCTCGGGGTTTCGCTCCCGTGAACTGGCTACTTATAATACCTACCCTACACTTTTTTATCTTTTGGGGTGGAAAATCATCCAATGACTTCTCCCGCTCTGGGTGAAGCGGGAGGGCGTGTCAGACTTTTACTGACTACGAGTAAAACCCACCCGTGTTCCTTCAGTTGCTTGAGCAACGGCCGCGGTAACTAAAGAGTTACCGCGGCCGTTGCTCAAGCAACTGAAGGAACACGGGTGGGTTTAAATTTGGAAAAGTTCAAATTTATTCGCGACCCAGACACCTACCCGACCCTGTCCTACCTACCTATTAACCTACCTACCCTACCCTAATACATATCTACCCTACCCTACCTGCCATATCCTACCTTACATATCTACCTGGGTAGGTTATTTCTGTTAAGCAAAATTTTGGTACTTTGGGTTACATTATTGCAATTTTCTTAAGTACCTAGGTATATCAATATTTTTGAAAATAAGTTATAGTATATGTTACTTCTTAATAATTTTGCTTTATTGTTGAAACAATGGTTAAAATCGGTCCAGTAGTTTCGTAGACTATTCGGTACAAACCAACAAAAAAATCTTTTCTGTTTATAATAGTAGTTCCCGTTCCCGTGGGAATACAGGGATAAAAAGCAGTCTATGTCACCCGGGGATAGTAGTTTCCCAACGGAAAAATAATTTTTGAAATCGGTCCAGCAGTTTATAAGTTTATTCGTTACATACAAAAATACAAATCTTTTATTTATTGATTGGTATAGATATGTTAGTATAGAATAGTATAGATTAGAGAAGCCGATAAACTTAAGACGAAAGCCTTAATTGATGATAAATTATTCAGTCCATGATACCGGCTGAGGAAAAATGTATAACACATAAATCCGCAGGGTTATTACGTATCTTTTGCAAGAGCAAAACGATAGCGATCAAACTCTTTATGTCATAAAAGTCGGCATTACCTGCAGTGTAGGTACGGTAGGTTCTACACAATCGTTTGCTAATCGCTCGCTGTTTGTCAAATGCACTTATTTAAATAAAAACCGCCAACAATTCTAAAACCTCTGTATTGAAGAGCAATTATTGCGCAAAAATCGCTATCCTTTTTTTTTTGCTTTGAGATATGCTCATGCATGCTGCATTACCACGGGGAGATAGTGCAGTTATGTGGGACTCTAACCCACTAAAACTCCATGGTGTCCTCCTGTGCCGCTTATGGCGGGAACACGGGCAAGCGTTAGCACTCACCGCGAACCTGCCACGGCTGTCCGTCACCGGACCCTCCTCGGGGGAGTACTCACCATCACCGGCGCACCAGAACACACTGTACGCCGTGATCACCCCAGGGAACAAATCAGCACATGGATGCCAGACGACCCCGTGTATGGCACCCTTGGTCCCCCTGTGACGGTTCAAGGTCAATGGCCCCGCCACCTACCATTTAGCGGCCGCAGAGGATAGGGAGAGCGGCTAACGCTATACCGACACTTCTCTTCCCCTGCGGCCCCACCGCGTCCGCCATCAGACGGTGGCGACCCCGTCTAGGCCGCGGAAGGTAGGGCGAGCGGCGCACTGCAATACCGGCACTCCTCTTCCGCCGCGGCCTCCAACCCTCAGCCGCGTTATCGTATGGGACCAGGGACGTTCCATAAGACATCGCGGCCCGCCTCAGTTGCGATGTCGCCTAGGCAGCAGGAATTTTTGGTTCTAGGACATGTCGGTTTCCTCACGATGTTTTCCTTCACCGTTTTTGAGCGCAGTGGTGATGAAATAATTTACACAAAGTAAAGCGCCTGCCTGGGTTCGAACCCATGACCTACAACTTGTAAGTCGCGGCTGATACTACTGGGCCACCACTGCTCTTATGTCATGTAAGTTCCATGTAATATACAAAGATGTAAAATAAATGACGGGCAGTTTATCAGGTTTACAGTACGTTGGTAAAGCGGGAAAACTGTACCTTAGCTAGTAGTAAGTAGGTATCTGAATTCCTTGACAGTACCTAATCCATACTTACATATTATGTAAGTATTTAAATACAGAATTTGACTGACTGTCATTAAGCCCCATTCAAATGCCATACATTGCCATATTTAAATCCCTGCTTTATTGATATAAAAGAATATCTTATGCGATTAATTATAAACTTACGGTTTCTGCACATAACCCGGTGAGATATATCCAAATCTTACCAAGTTAATATGATATTCCACATATTTTAGTATGCCTCGAAGGACCATTTTTTTTATCCAACTGTGGCTATATGATTCGTAATATCACTGGTGTCGTTTACAAGGTGAAGTTTTTTCTTATATCCGTAATGCTCTACTGCCTAAAAAAAAACACTTTTGTTTCAGGTGCATTAGATGACGTGGAACTAGTTTTTCCTGATCCTGAACACGACGGAATAAGCAGTGAGTTTTAAGATACTTATTTACGCTATATCCTAATTTTATGGAAATCAAAATGAAAAGAAACGACGTTTTTAAAATTCGCATGTATCTATTCTGCTGCTGTAACAGTAGTGAATTCGTGTTACGAAATATATATTTCTTTCAATTATAGGAAACGATAGAGAGTCACCGATTCAATTTCCAACTGACCTTCACACAGTATACAGTAAGTATTCAGCTATTTTACTATTTAATATACACCAAGAGAAGTATAAAACACTAGTTTTTCCCGTGGCTTCGCTCATGTGGTCTATTATCGCATTTTTTTCTAAATGACCTCTATTCTTTTCAAACATGAAATCACAGTTTAAACTGCTATACAATTTCATTTGACTAAAAAAGTTATTTAATTTTAAGATGCGCTGAAAAGAGGCGAGAGCTCATATTCAAATGAACGCCAGGATAGACCATACGGTGAGTTAAAAAAAACAATTACAATCCTGTTTTAATTTTTGCCTGCGTTATATTTATCATTGCTACATTCTCTAAAAGTCTAACAGTTTTCCTGACTCACATCATCTATATATTTTCTTTTCAGATACTGAAAATTATAATGACGGTGAGAAAGATTATGTGCTTTCAAATTATCACAAAAATAAAGCATATGGTGAGTTTCTAAATTTTAAGAATACATAGATTTTAAAGTACCTAATGCCTTGAGAGACTTACCAGACAAAAAACAGATCGAATGTCCAGAAAATGAGTAATCATTTTTAAGTGTAGATTCTGACCGTTCTTTCATATCACCCAGCTTTCTTAACAAATAAACTTCATTTTCAGAATTGCAGAAATCTGGACGGAGGATAATTCTGTTAGATGATCCTAACGACAAACTAAAAGAAGGTAAGTAACCAACTATTCAAAAATTTAGACTCATGACTCCTAATTGTGAGTTTCAGAATATAAATATCACACATCGTTCAAAGTATGTACGAGACGTCGTGATTTTTGAACTTTTTCATACTGAGCGTATCTCTCTGTACCAATTTATTCACAGGGTGGCGCAAAAGTAATGTCATAATTTGAATTGGCTGCCGTTTTGTTAGAAATGACAAAAAAAAACTGTAAAATTATTGACATTAAAATGAATTTGAACTTGGGCGCACGGTTGGCTTAGTGGTTTATCGTAGTGGGTTCGATTCCCGCACGGAACAAATATTTGTATGACCTACAGATAATTCTTCCGGCTCTGGGTGTTTAAAAAAAAAAAACTGTAAAAACAATATATCGCTCAATGGCCACCTCCCTAGTTTCTGCACAGTTGTACTCGTTTCACGCCATTTTGAATTGTTGCTCGCATAACTTCTGGCTCCAAGGGCCAATCACTTTTTCAATGCAAATGCCACCAAAGAGTCACTTTGACGGGATGCAATGGCTTTTCATGCATTTCATGTGGATTCTCTGTGCCCCAGAAACGCAAATTTTGTTTGTTAACATAACCACTTAAGTGGATATACCTATGCTTCGTCGAAATTTTTCAAATAAGCGGTAACAATAATTCCACGTTCGTGTGGTGTGTATCACTCCATGGCTTTTTGACAACTAATACTCTATAAAAAAAACTTAATTCAAAAAATCTAAAAAACCCGATTGCTTCAAAAGCGAACTAAAATGTCGGAAACAAGGAAAAAATCATGCTGTGCAGTCGGAGGATACATATTCACCGGCTGGCTGACCAAAATTTGGTGTATCCTCCGCCTGCACAGCATGATTTTTTCCTTTTTTCCGACTTTTTAGTTCGCTTTTGAAGCAGTCGGGTATTTTTGATTTTTTGAATTAAGTCTTTTTATTTATAACTTTTTAGTTAGTTTTTTTTTCGGATTAGATAGATTTAAACATATAAGTGTTATATATTTTTGAAATCACCTCTTGAATCCCTTTATTTTGATACCCAACACAATGGGTTTGGAAGAAAAAAAAAATTTGGGCCCCCACAATATGGCACCCAAAATCCGCAATTTTTCTATTGTCCAATTTTAATGTAGCCTATGACACTCGCAGGGTTAAGACGCATCCATTGATGTATGAATCATCAAAATCGGCCAACGCGTTTGGTCTCTGGAACGCCATATAGGAACAAACATACATACATACATACTTACATACATACATACATACATACTTACATACATACATAGACTGATAAACACATTACCCTCCTTCGGCAGTCGGGTTAAAACATAAATTTCAAAGCACAGTGACATTTGGCGCCATTTGCAAAAATTAAGACACATTCATTTCACGCATACACGTTATGAAATTACTTTTGCGCCACTCGTTATTTTATTTATCAACCAGCTTTCTTGAATTATAGATGCAGAGAAAATAAGACGTTGGATACTTACAAATAACAAGCATGGTAAAGCATACGGTTAGTAAAATAATATAGCTGTAACCATTGAGATAATATGTTAGTACATTATTACCTCAATGGCTGTAACATACCTGATTTGATTCAAATATAAATTGCTAACTAAAAGAACTTTGAAGCTATGGATTTAGTTTTCTTTATGATTCATGAAAGAGTATTGCTTCACAAAATCATCACACCAACTGTTTACATTTTCTGAATCTCAAACAGTCTTCTTGACTCACGAAACCCCTATCTTTACTTTTCAAATCTTAAGGTTACACTAGTCGATCATTCTTCCATACAAACGTAGTCTTACGATTACTCCACTGTTTGATAAAGTACGTTCAAAATAAAAAATGATATCAATTTGTCTCATCATTATCTAGCCCTGTATGGAAACAAAAAAAGAAAAAAAATATTAAAGTTATGAGCGTCCAAATATACATATTTCAACAATAATTTTAATGCATCTTTGGGCGGCAATAAATACCATACGAAGAAGGAAAATTGAAAAACGTTCACCTTACAGGGATAGATTAGTAATTCAACATTGCAATTAATTTCATTTTCAAAATATACATTCAGTCGTTTTTTTATGATATCTAAACTCCCAAAGGTCTGTAAATAAAATTTATCGCGCTTGTTTTCGTCCTAAACCATCATCAATTTCGCTACAAACTTGCAAAAGTGCTAATTCGTACGCGAACTAGCTTCTTACTGCTCATCACAGCATCTATTTCATTCGCACGTGTTGTCGGATGAGATAGCATGCATTTTAACCCCGCGCACAAAACAGTTCGCGCCGGCGACTAGGGCAACCTTAAGAATGATTTTGAGAGACAACCGATTGTTATAAATGTTCGTTATAAAGCTTCACAAACAACTCCACACGCGAACTATCTTTACATTCTCTGAAACCCATACAGTTCTGATCCACGAAATCCTTATCAATCTTTTCATTTCAGAGACAGAGATTGATAGAGGGAGTCAAAGAGAGTCTGGTACAAGAGAACACGTAGACCAAATATACAATGGTGAGTTTTAAATAAATATTTTTTTTCGATTCCAAGGCAAAAGTTTATTCTTTTAATGTTATAAACTAGCTGTTGCGGCAAACGTTGTTTTGCCATAAAAGTAACAAAACACCAAACATTTTTTTTTTAAATTATTGTACTTATATCCTACCTACCCTACACTACCCTACCCTACTCGACCTACCCTACCCTACCTACCTACTTAGCCTACCTACCCTATCCAACCTACCATTTTTTTTGTTTATAAACCTTCCCTGTATTCTGGCGAACATAACAAAAAAATGATTATTCAAATCGGTCCAGCCGTTTTTGAGTTCTAGCGAGACTAACGAACAGCAATTGATTTATATATATATATATATACGTAAGTCTGTATGCTTATCAATTAATTACACCTCAACGGCTGGTTTTTTGTTCCGATAGTACATTCCCGTAGCTCAATTGAAAGTTAGTGATCAATTTTATTACAATCTAGCTGTCCTTTAATTTATCACCCAGTTTTATTGACTCTTATGCATTTTTTTAGATTTTCTGAAAAACAAACGGATGATGACAAATAATCAGCACGACAGAGCACACGGTGAGTTATAAAATCAAAATGACAAAAAAAAAACCGGCCAAGTGCGAGTCGGACTCGCGCACCGAGGGTTCCGTACAAACCTCAGCTTAAATGATTTTTAGACCTAAGTATTTGATATGAATTTCAATTTAATACCTCTACGCGTTCATGAGGAAAGGATAGTAAGTTTAAAATTATTAAAAATATTTTTATTATATTATTATGATGTAACTAAAAATTTACAGTTTTAGAAATTATTCCTTTATCTGTGCTATAAGACGTTGCTTCGTATCAAATTTCAAGATTCTGAGTTCACGGGAAGTACCCTGTAGGTTTTGATTCCCTTGCGAGTGTCGAAAATTTGCGGTTTATGCCGTAGGTTCTTGATAGACAGATGGACGGACAACAAAGTGATCCTATAAGGGTTCTGTTCTTTCCTTTCGAGGTGCAAATTAATTAAAAAAATAAAATCCTTTTATTCCATGAGTTACAGTAATTTTACAACATGCAAATATGTATACATTTTTTTAAATAAATAATTGAATTCAATTCTAAATAAATAATCAAAATCAATTCTAAGTATATATAAAAATTCAATTCTAAGTTATAAATCAATTCAACTCTAAATAAATAATTCATTTCATTTCTAAATAAATAATTCAAATCAGTCACAAATATATAAATCAATTCAATTTTAAATAAATAATTCAATTCCAAACAAATAATTCAATACAAATCCAAATAGCAATTTAATAAGAAAGCCGCAAATTAACGCATTGTTATTTTAATGTGTCAACGCGTCACATCTTTATAAAACACAAATCACACGATCTATCTTCAGATTCTCTGAAACTAAACCCCTATCTTTACTTTTCAGATCCTGCGAATGACAATAGGAAACAACCAATTGTTCTAAATTATCGCCATGGTAGAGCATATGGTGAGTTTTTAATACATTAACTTACTCTTCTCCTTTGAAATCTTATTATCATCGAGAAGATGATTCGATATCGTGATATTATATCGATCATATACCATTCCTTTCATTGCCTTTGAAATATTAAACTGTTGGCTTATGTATCGTTAAGGTTACACTAGTCGAAGTATTCTTCGATACAAACGTAGTCTAGAGATTACTCCACTGTTTAAACATGTACGGTCAAATTAAAAAATGATGTCAATTTGTCTCATCATTATCGAGTCCTGTATGGAAACAAAAAGGGAAAAAAAATATTTGAAAGTTATGAGCATCGAAAGTTCCATATTTCAACACTAATTTTAACGCAACTTTGGGCGAAAATAAATACCATAAAAAGAAGCAAAATTGCAAAACTGCCTAGGGATAGATTAGTAATTCAACAATGCAAATAATGATATTTTATAAATATACATTTAGTTGTTTTTTCATGATATCTAGGTCTGTTCGTAAAATTTCGCGCGCTCGTTTTCGTCCTAAGTCATCACCCATTTCGATACAAATTTGCAAAAGTACTAATTCGTACGCGAACTACCTTCTTACTGCTCATCACAGCATCTATTTCTTTCGCACGTGTTGTCGGATAAGATAGCATGCATTTTAATCCCGCGCGCAAAATAGTTCGTGCCGTCGACTAGTTCAACCTTAATGTTTTGAACGTAGATATTGTGAGTAATCTACTTTACTACATTGCACGTAGCCGTACAATGTAGTAATTGACGTGTTATGTCTGAATACGTTTTTACGCAATACGTTTTTCACCGTAACTTCACTAAACTCATGAAACAAAAAATACTTTTCAGAAACGCAGAAAAATAGTAAGGCTGTTCGCAATGAACGCCATGACAAACCATTCCGTGAGTATTTAGATAATATTGATCATTTGATATAGCTTCAGAGCTGTAGAAGAGCAGTGATGGCCCAGTGGTAACGGTCGCGACTTACAAGTTGTAGGTCGTGGGTTCGAACCCAGGCAGGCCTTTTACTTTGTGTGAAACTGCTCTCGAAAGTCATCGTAAAGAAACCGGTATGTCCTAAAACCAAGAGATTCGATGACATGTGAAGATCTACCAACCTGCACTGAGCCCGCGTGGTGGATTACGGGCCATCCCCTCTCACAGAGAGGAGGTCTGTGTCCCAGCAGTGAAAACATTAAAAGGTTTATGATGATGATGATATTGCTTCTGTGAAGGTACAAACGACATAATTTACTATATTGATAACTAGCTGACCCCCGCGGCTTCGCTCACGTCAAAATCGTCAAAATTATAATATATAGCCCATGTTACTCGGAATGTAGCTTTCCATAGGTGAAAGATTTTTAAAATGGGTCTAGTAGTTTTAGTTTCTATTCGGTACAAACAAACAAAAAAAAAATCCTCTTTATAATATTGCTATAGTGGTATAGATTAATATTACGTTACGTACGCCTGAAAGTCTAACAACCTAGACTGGTTATCAAAGGGTATCCCAGGAGCTACTTAAGTACTGTGACGTGGGGGTCAAAAAAGTAATCACATAGCTGCATCCGGTTGGGCCGAAAGTCGACCCCAGCATGGTTGGAAAAAGGCTAGACAGATTGATATATTGATTGACTATTGAAGAGTATATGTATATCTATGTATGAATTGGCAAGTGTTGTGCTTCAGCCTCAGGTATGAAGACGCAGCTGCCATCAGCGTGCCTGTACGACGGGCGCTGGCACAACAACGGCTCAGGGGTGAATACGCGAGAGGACTGTCTCAGCTGCGTGTGCGCAGCCGGCGCGCTATCGTGCCGCCGCCGCGCCTGTGCGCCTCTACCCGACCCACTACCGCCACGCTGCCACATGCGCCACCGCCGCGATGTCTGCTGCCCCGAGCTGCACTGTCCAGGTGACTATCCTACTTATAAAGAGACCAGGAAAAAATAACAGAAGATGTTTACCCGGCTGCAAGGAAAGGGTTATGTTTTTCGCGCGTATCTTGTATGTATGTAAGTATGTTTGTATGTATGTAATATTCTTTATTACCTCGTATCTTTCAAACCACTTGATGGATTTTTATATTTAAGACATCGTTAGATAGGTCTTGGCCGCCCAAGTGTTCTTAGATAAGTGCCGTTAAAATAAAAGAAACGTGTTGGATTTTGGACGCCATATTGTAGAGGTTGCAATTTTTTTTCTTTGCAACCCATTGAGTGGGGTATCAAAATGAAGGGTTTTTAGAGGTGATTACAAAAATATATACCACTTATATGTTTAAAAGTATTTATTAAAGTTCACAATGATAGTTGACTGGTAGAGAATGCCTAAGGCATTAAGTCCGCCATTGTACGTTTGTGCATGAAGTTTAAATAAATAAATGCGCAAGGCAAATAGAGTAATTTTTTGGTCGCTACTGAACGGGTTCTGTCTTTTCTTTTTAACGGCTAAGAGGTACGAGGGACATGGTGGAAAGTTCCTCATCCACCCATGATGAAAGAGGATTATCCGAACTGTGTCTTGTGGGCTACTCTCTATTCCCTGACGATAGTTTTCAGGTTGTTACAAATATGCTAATCGCACGAATTAGTGCGATATCTGTTCGAATGTGTAGTTTGTATCCTTAACTAAAGAAATCTTAGGAATCTTAGATTAGTTATACGAGTAAGAGACACGTTATAAATTAAAAAAAAAAACGCTACATTACGCCATCTATCCGATAAATGGAAAACTTGTATCCTTCATGTTAATTCTAATCTTCATCACTAGAGGACGCTTCTGACCTTATTGTTTTGCAAGATGTTATTTTTAATCGTTACAACATTTTATAAGTTGGTTGGCTTAATATGTATGCCCTTTTTTTTTTTTGCGTGGAGAAATGCTCATGCATACTGCGCTGCTACGGGGAGATAGCGCAGTTATGCGGGACTCTAACCCACTAAAACTCCACGGTGTCCTCCTGTGCCGCTTATGGTGGGAACACGGGAACGCGTTAGCATACATCCGCGAACCCGCCGCGGCTGTCCGTCCCGGACCCTCCTCTGGGGTTTACCCTCATCACCGGCGCACCAGAACACTCTGTACGCCGTGACCACCCCAGGGACCAAACCAGCACATGGGTACCAGAAGACCCTGTGTATGGCACCCTTGGTCCCCCTGTGACGGGTCAGGACAGTGGCCCCGCCACCTACCACTTTTCGGCCGCAGGGGATAGGGAGAGCGGCCAGCGCTATACCGACACTCCTCCTCCCCTGCGGCCCCAACGCGTCCGCCATCAGACGGTGGCGACCCCGTGCAGGCCGCGGAGGGTAGGGCGAGCGGCGCACCGTAATACCGGCACTCCTCTCCCGCCGCGGCCTCCAACCCTCAGCCGCGATGCCTTCCATACCACATCGCGGCCCACCTCAGTTGCGATGTCGCCTAGGCAACACCGCAAGCTACATGTTGGCCGCTACGTCGTCGGCTTATCGGCAAAAGCCCTGACGAGCGGCCCCTCCTCGGGTTCCTCTTGGCTTCACCGTGGTTGTCCAAGCCAGAACCCAGCGGGACAGACAGAAAGACCACATGGCGAAACTATAAAGGTTCCTTGTTGACTACGGAAAAGTCGGAAGAGTCTACAAAGAGACACTTTAAAACTGAAGGAGGGAAATTGTGATCTAACAGAAAATGATGAACTCTCCAGATGGCGTGCGGGTCATGGAGCACGGAGCATCAGCAAGGTCCGACAGCGGGGACATGTCTGCTGAGACGGACGGCCAGTTGACGACGCCGGTCACCGCTAAAAACGGTAAGTTGCTTTCTTTACTAAGATAGTGCACTATACATACATACATACATAAACTCACGCCTTTTTCCCATGGGGGTAGGCAGAAACTACAGAACGCAGTGCACTAATAGTGCACTATCTTTCATAATAATAGTCTCCTCTTCGAAGTAAAGGAGCATACTATTCAAACACCGTATTAGGCCTAAGGCGAAAAGCGTCACAGTAGTGGTAAGGTGCCATTAATGTGCGACCAGTATTACACCAATAATTCTGCAACAATTTGTGATGCGCTCATATGAGACAGTCTGTACTTGTGTGTCGGTGGACGGTGGCGTCACTGACGACTGATGACAATGGAGTGTTCCCAGCGTGCGTGGAAGGCGGCAGCGTGTTCGCGGCGGGCTCAGCGATGGCGTCGCGCATGGCGTGTGAGCAGTGCTTCTGTCTGCGCGGCGCGCGCCACTGCGTGCGGCCTGCCTGCCTGCCGCCCCCCCCGCACTGCGCGCCGCGCCCCGCGCCCGGCGCCTGCTGCCCCGCGCGCTACTACTGCCACGCCGCCACCGACCCCAGCCAGCCCCACCAACATCGCAGCAAGCATGGTGAGGACCACTTCCTGCATATTTAAACAAAGGTGAAAGAAGTCAGCCATTCCCACAAAAAACTTTGGGCTGCTTCTGAATAATTCATGACTAAAAATCCCAATGACAATGACCAGTTGCTCGATATGTGGAAAGAGCTGAGTAGGTATATGCGACCGATACAACAACGAGCTGTATTTCATGTCATTATTAAAATTTGACGGCGTCTGGCGAGGACATTTAGTCTGATGCAGCCTTCATGGTAGCTCTGAACGCGATTCGCTACGCAGTAAAAATTTCATGTGTCGTGCGTAAGGGCAGAGGGGCACCATAAACTTTGAAGTAGATGAGGTTCCGTTGTGTCCACAGATTGCCAGGTGGAGGGCACATGGGTGGCGGAGGGCTCGCCGGTGGGGTCGCGCAGCAACTGCTCGGCGTGTTTCTGCCTGCGCGGTGAGGTGCGCTGCCAGGCGCTGGGATGCGCGCCCTCTCTGGCCGGCTGCCGCCCGCTGCTGGCGCCCGGCGCCTGCTGCGCGCACCAGTACGTGTGCGACCACGGGGAGTCACCGCACCCGCTGACAGGTATATATACCAACCTGCTTCTGTCCCACTGCAGGGCAAAGGCCTTTTCTCATAGAGCATAAAGATAAGCTAATCACAACGCTTGCTTCTTCCTACCAACCTGGAGACCTCGACAAGAATAAATTGTTTGTAAAGACAAGTCGGCAATACACTGATTAATTACTACGTATATACACGTTTATACATTAAATTATAACGATGAATCATTACTCACTGGAGATTGCATTTGGGAGGCTTTTTCGTTTTATTTCATGTCGACTTGTTCAACCCCACTACATCTAATACTCACAGTCCACCTCAAGCAGTAGTACTCACTAATTATTTGTCTAGTTGGGTAAACGTGCCCAGCGGTGTGCCTCAGGGTTCGTTGCTAGGTCCTTTTTTGTTTGTAGTCTACTTAGAGTCATAGTCTCTTATCGATGTCGTTCACATAAACGACATCGATCTGTGCCTCCATTCATCTAAACTATTATGATTTGCCGATGACATGAAAATCTTTGACACTATTCCAACGTTCGAAGATAGACTACCACTTCAGGCTGACTTGTATCGGCTTGAGGAGTACTGTCGGGCTAATAAACGATCTCTACCCATGCAAATGTTCGGTGATCACTTACACTAGAAAACGTGCAGTCCATTACTTATACTTTAGCGGGCCAGATCTTGTCAAGACGCAATACTATTCGTCACTTGGGCGTCCATCAAGACAGTAAATTAGTTTTCACACACATATTGATGTAATTGTCAAAAAACCATCTAAACTGCTTGAATTTAGAATACGTCTCTCTAAGTTGCTAAAACACTAAAAATATTATAGTGCTTTTGTAAGAAGTCAGCTAGAGTATGCGTCTCAGATATGGCATCCTCGTTATCTATACCAATATTACTCGTATAAAGAGGAAAGACTTTTTTGTTTGTTTGTACCGAATAGGCTCCAAAACTACTGGACCGTTGTAAAACAAATATTTCACCAAAAAGATTACATTACTCCTGAGTGACATAGGCTATTTTTAAGGGGAGTGAAGCCGCGGGGAACAGCTAGTCATAAATACATTGACCGCATTGAAAACATCCAAAGACGTTTCATTAAATATCTTAGCTTTCATCAAAGATTCCATATCAGTCAACCAATTATCTTGGACTCTGTAAGAAGTATCATCTCCTACCACGTGTAGATCGATGTAAAATTGATGACTGTTTATTCTTCTTGAAAATCCTCAATAACAATATTGATAACCCCGAATTATTGTCAAAATTTTAGTTCAATGTGCCATGTAAAACATTTCGGTTAAACCCATACGTGTACCTCATACATCTTCGAATTATAGGCGGAACTATATTGTGTGCGCAAGCAGAACTTTCAATGATACGAGTATATGCGAGGCATATGATTTAGATCCATTCACAATCAGTGTGAATTTGGCCAGAAAATGCTTAAGGGTGAGGCCAAACGAACGTAATTGTATGTATATATTGGAGGAGGTTCTCAATTTGACTGTAGTTTTTTTTGTGTGATTTATCTCAGAAGTTTTTACTAGGTGAACTAATTTAAGTAATTATTTTTTGCTTGAAAGCTGTTGCTTCTCATGTGGTTCCATTTTAATTTGATCAAAATCTGATGAAGAACTTCGGAGATATACAACAAAACTCTTCAATAAATGACGGTAAATCTCTCGGGATTGCTGCAATCGCATGCCTATTGTTTACTCCATTTCATTACACAATATACAGTTCACCCTCGTACACTCTAATTTCACCGGTTGTGTTCAAGTTTCATGTTATTCGGGTAATCTATTCTAGCATAAGGTCGTTTATTCATGACGCGACAAACGACACGTCAAAATGTGGTCACGATTCAGAGATTCATATTTGTATGTGTAAAATATGCACATTTATCAATATTAATAGTTGACTCGCCAACGCACTACCGCACAGGCCGAGAGTCTGATAACAACTCATCGCCCGACTCAGTGGGAGTCGCTCCACCCCCGTAAGGGGGTGGGGCGAGCGGTGCCGGAACTTCGTTCCCAGCCCGCGGGTGCAGCACCGGGGCTCATCACTATGGGCCCGTCGTTAGGTAGTCCTCTGGACCTAGCTTTTGCGCGCGTTGAAATTTCTTTTTAATTTTGTTAGTGCAAAAGATATCAACGCACGCTATGTTTGGCTTGCTGTATGTGACTGTAGGCGCGCTACGGCGGCCGTTCTGAACGGTCCGCCGTTTCTTCACGGCCTCCTGGCGGTCCACCCCAGCCGAGTGAGACCCAGAGCGTACCCTGGGAGGCCCAGCTAAGGTAACCAGCGGCAGGAGCACCGACTTGAGCGAACCTACAGTTTGGTAGTGAAAGCGACTAGCTACTACTAGCGCCGTTTGTGTATGTGGGAGCGGCAATGACCTGAGTTACACCGCCCATGATAACCGATAACGCGCGGCGACCGCAGCGCTATTCGGTGCATGTGTACTAGCGAATGTAAAGTTATGAGTGTCTGTTTACGACGCAAAGCTTGCCTATATTAACTTAGAACAAACTTCACGCCGTGTATGTCGTGTGGGATGGGTAGTATTATTGTATGAGTAAATCGCGTGTAGTGTGATGCGATTTACTCAAGCGTCAATCCGGGTGGTGGATGGGGTCGCAATGTCGAGTAGCAAATCTCTGGGGAGGCGCTTTCTGTCGGGCGGGCGCGCGTGCCATGGCGCCAAGTGTTTCACATGAGGCCAGGCAGAAGCGTCGGCCCGCGCGAACATTGCTTTCGCTAAGCGCCCCACGAACTCGTCCAGGCTCTCAATCCCGGTGTCGCGCTGGATGATATCGTTCCTCACACAGCGAGGGGCGCCTACTACGCTGCGCAGTGATAGATGCTGCTGCGCGCGGAGTCTCTTCTTGTTGGTCTCGCTGGTGAGGGCGAACCAAGCTGGGGCGGCATAGGTGATAATTGGGCGGATGTAGGTTTTATAAATTCCCAGCTCGGTCCGGGCGGGGAGGCGGGATGAGAGAACTGGCTTGAGGAGGTTACGTGCTACTCTGCACTTGTTGGTTACCTCTGTGACATGCGGCCCCATCGTGAGCCGACGGTCGATGGTGACGCCCAGGTACTTGGCCTGGGGGGACCAGTCGACGTCGACTCCTTGTAGCTTCAGTGGTGGCGGGAGGGGGGTGAGGCCTGTAACTAGTGCCTGCGTCTTACTCACATTTACCGATAGCCGCCATTTGGCTAGCCACTCGGGAAGTTGGTCGAGGGCGCGCTGCATCTTACGCGCTGCATGCTTCGGGTTGATGGAGGTTGTAATGTATGCAGCGTCGTCCGCATACAGCGCTAGCGTTGCTTCTGGTGTCGTTGGTATGTCGTCGGTGTAACATGAGTAAGACGCAGGTGATAAACAACTTCCCTGCGGCACTCCCGCCTTTATCGGGCGGGGGGCGGAAAGTGCTCCCTCAACCGTCACTCTGAAACTCCTGTGGGACAGAAAGGATTGAATTACTTTTACCACGCGACGGGGCGTGCTAGTCTTGGCTAGTTTGTACACTAGTCCGTCGTGCCAGACACGGTCAAAGGCCTTTTCCATGTCGAGGAGTACTGCGACCGCGTATTCCTTTCTATTCATTGTTGATGACAGCAGGTGCAGTACCCTCGACAGCTGGAGCGTCGTACTGTGCTCAGCTCGAAACCCGAACTGTTCCTCTCGTGGCGTGATGTGTGGTGTGAGATGTCGCAGTAGGAGCGACTCGAACACCTTGGAGATTGTAGGCAGCAGTGTGATTGGCCGATAGCTCTCAGGTTTCAGGATGTTTTTCCCCGCCTTGGGCAGCATTATGACGCGCCCTTCTTTCCACGAGGCCGGGAAGGAGCCCGTGCGTAGGATCCCCGTGTACAGGCGCGCCAGGGCCGCGACCATACGGTACGGCAGGTGGCGCAGCGCTGTGTTGGTGATCCTATCGGCACCTGGGGCCTTCCGGGGCTTCGTTAACAAGATGGCGCGTCTGACTGCCCCTGGCGAGAAAAAGATGGCGTCTTCGTCGGGAGCTATCGGCGTAGCGAAGTACTCCCCAAGGTGTTTCTCAACCGCTGCGACATGCTCATGTTCGGTGGTCGGGTTTGGCTGGAACTGACGCTCCAGGTGTTCTGCGAAGACCTCTGCCCGGTCCTCGGCTATGTACTTCCGGGCCCCGTCGCTGCTCTGGAGTGGTCTTACCGGAGCTGGGGTATTGTTTAGTTGGCGGCACAATCTATGGATGGAGGTCCAGTCGCCCTCCGCGGCGTCTATTCGTTCCTCCCAGCTCTCGGCTCTCAGAGCGCCGAGCTCGGCCTTCACTCTCTCAGTGAGTTTGTTAAGTTGAGTCTTTTGTGTGGGACAGCGTGACTGTTGCCACTGCTTGCGTAGCCGTCTTTTTTGACTAATCATTTTCTGTATTCGCGCTGGCAGGGGCGGCTGTCGCCCTCTCTCCTGCTGCTGCGTTATCGTGGCTTCGTCTAGCGCTAGTTTTACGCAAGCAGTGACGTCATCAGCTAACGCGTCGACATCTGCTGCGGAAGTGATAGGCCGAGTCGGTGTAGTGGTTTCAATCCTTTCTGCGAATTTAGTCCAATCTATTAATCGACGTGGCGCTGGCGGCTTGGTTCTGGTGGGCATGTCCGATAGTACTACAAGCACAGGATGATGGTCGGACTGCAGCTCGTCGTCCAGTACCTGTTGTGTGACCTGGCATTGGAGTCCTTGGTGTAATACTATGTCGAGCACGTCTGGCATGTGCGTTGCTATGTCTGGGTAGTGCGTGGGCACTTCTGGGCCCGCCACTGTGTACCCAAGGGCCTCGGCGTCCGCGAAGAGTCGTCTCCCTCCTTCATTCGCGTAATACGAGTTCCACGCTGGGTGCTTCGAGTTGAAGTCACCGGCGAGGATGGTGGGATGTTTCGTACCATATAATAATGTGTGAAGCTCATTCATATCTAGCTTGCTGCTAGGCGGCTTGTAGAAAGCGTAGACGGCTAGTTCCTCGCCGGCTATGTGAAGTTGAACACCCAGCGCGCTAGCTGTCTGTAAGTTTTGTTGCGGAAGCTCTTGGTGGACGACTCTTCTCTTTACAAGTATAGCCAGGCCACGGTAACGGACATTTGTCGGACTCTTCTCATCCTTGCGATAAACGAGGTAGCCTGGGATCTTGCACCTATCTTCATGTCCCAGGTGTGACTCGTTTATCAGCGCCACGTCGATGTTTTGTTCCTGCAGGAGATGGCGGAGGAGTGCGACCTTATTTCTGAGGCCGCGGGCGTTCCAATGTAACATCCTTAACGGCTTATTATTCATTGTGATATAGCGTTAATAGCGCGGCTAAGCCGTCAAGGATGACCTGCTCCACGTCATATCCCTGCCTGATGGCCTTTATTAAGTCCATCAGTAGTTGTATAGCGCAAGCAGTGAAATTTTTGTTGTGTTTCGGTTCAATGTTGTTCCAGTTTAGTGCCGCCTCTTGATTGGCTGCGTTGGATTTTGTCGCGCCAGCTGATTGGTCGACATACTTTTTAGTACCAACTTCGGTCGCCAGGTGGCGCCCTTGTTGGTTTCTGCTGGCGATGGCGGCCATGTTTGTGTTTTTACCCGACTGCTGCAGGGGGGTATTGTGTTTTCCTGTATGTTTATTTTCTGCTTGCGCTATTTGGTTAGCAGGGGCGGCCTCTTGGGTTGGATTCTGTGTCGCTGGAGGGTTTGACTTCTTGCCTTTACCCCACCTCTTCTTCTTCCTCCGCCCTGAGGAGGAGGCAGCATCTCCGCGTTGTGTGGGCCCATTTGCTGCTGCCATCAAAGTTGCGCCTTGGGTGTGTTCGTGAGTGATGTCGTTCACGTTCACGTTTGTCACTGTTTGCACCACATTCTGTGGGCGGCGTGATAATGTAGTAGTGGTAGCAACGGTGCCCATTCGTCTGTGCGATATTTCTTTTTGAAAAATGGGGCACTTTATGTTGCTCGCCGGGTGCGGGCCCCCGCAATTTGCGCAGGTGGCCGGCTCTTCCCTTGGGCGAGGGCAGTCCTTAGCTGTGTGCCCCTCTCCGCATCGTACACAGGCGAGTGGGCGATGGCATTGGTGTGACGAGTGCCGGAATTTCTGGCATCGATGGCATTGCGCGGGCCCACGCTTTCCACGCCACGCCTCGATCTTAACACCTCGCATGAGTAGAAATACAGAGGTGTCGTAGATCGCTCTCACGTTTTCTGTCTTTTCCAGCACGGCGTGGAACACGCAGCCAGGTCGACCCTGGCGCGCGTTTATGTGCCTTACATATACTGGCTCGTAGCCAAGGCTGCGGAGCTCCTCCTCTATCTCCTTTGGCTCGGTGTCCGCCGGCAGCCCCCTGATGGCTACCTTCAGCTTCTTTTCAGCCTGGAGCGAGTACGCAAACCAGCTGATGTTTATCTCTTTTTCCAGGGCGGTCAGGTACCTTTGTACCACCCTGTACTCTTCCTCACTCTCAGGCGAGAACCTGACTCCTTGCCCGTATGGTCGGGCGTTAGGGGGACGACCCAGTTTGGTGGCTAAGGCCCTAAAATGGGTCGCCCAGTTGGGTAGTCTCTCAACTACTAACGGTGGGTATCGTGGGCGCTTCTTTTTACCCGACTGTGTTGTATTATCAGTCGGGTTGGGGGCTGCATTTTGGCTGGGGGTAGGTGTGGGTACTCTACCTACCCCAGGCGTGGACTTCCTATTTGTGCTTCTATTGGAAGAGGCTGTTGAGTCTGTTGGCGAGTGGCTGCGTCGCACAGCTTCCGCGAAAGTGGGCGAAGTTAGGTTGCGTTGTTCGCGCGCTTGAGTGCGCTGCGAGTCAACGCAATATCGTTTCGCCTCCTCTTCCGCCATCTCGTCCGGACTATGGCGTCTCCTTAATGCCCTATTTCCCGATTGGATCTCATAGTCGAGATCCATTGAGTGAATGGGCGATGTCATTATGGTTGGGTCAGTGTACTCGACCTCCATTTCTGCCCTGTGCCCTATGGACGTGAGCGATGTATTTGACCCACTTAGCGACGATTGGCCAGATCGAAACGCGGGTGAGTCGGCCGCTGATGAGCGGGGTGGCGCTGGGGAGCCAGTAATGGCGGTCGTTATCGCCAGTGGTGCCACCTGGCGGATTGATTCACGATTTTTCCGCGGGTCGCGGGTATGGTTAGTGGAATCATTTTTTGTAGGGCCTGCTTGCATAGGGCGATGCGCGGGCTGTTGACTGCGTGGTGCCGGCATGTGGGCTGGCGCTCTTGGTGTTTTAGGCCCTTTGGCCTGGGAGGTGTATGGGGTAGTGCGCGATGTTTGTGCGCGAGATGTTTCGGTGCGTGGCAATGCGCGCACAGAGAACGCAGGTGTATCATCTGCGCTGGATTGTCGCGGTTGTTGTGTAAGTGGACGCGTTGGTTGTGTAACGGCGCGGTCCACCGATTTTTTATTTGTGAGGGTAGTCGTGGGTACCACCGAAAAGTTGTTTTCCGGGGTCCTAACAGTCGCCGATTTCCGTTCCGCAGGGATCGGAGTTTTCGACGGTGGTTGGCACGAATTTGGGGCACTGTACCTTGGTTGTGGTGGTGACTGCGCAGTAGCTATGGCGCCAGCGGCGCTTTGCCTGCTCGCGCTCCTTGGTGCTTCCTCTCGCTGGCTGCGTCTTGGTGGCTCCTCGACCGGCGGTGCAACAGATGCCACAGTCCCCAGGTTAGGGAGCGAGGCAGTCCGGTCCATCGATGGGCGAGGGTTGTGGTGGCTGGGGGCGCCGCGACCCGATGGATCGCGGGCACCTGTCGGTGACATCTTCTTTTCTTCTTTCTTCTGGCTGTGGGACTAGCATGAAGATACTCATGTATACTAGTCTTCGCGACCACAATAACGGTTGGGCGCAAGCTCCAGCCGTTAGGCAGCAACGAAGCCTGCCCTGGATACTCCCGAAGGTGGAAGTCGGACGACTTTCACAATCGACAGTATAGAGGGTAGGTGATGGTGGTGATCCGTGCGATGCGAGACAATACTTGACGTACGTGCAGCTCGGTTAACTAGGACGTTCCCCTCAACATCGCCCCACCACTCGCACCGGTATTTATAACCGAGCGGCATATGCGCACGAGGTAACACTACAATACTGTTATCGGCTTGTAGCGCGATCTATTCATATATACATACACTACAGTATGGACCGTTTGTTCATTGCACGACACCGTACTATACGCGACACGATTTATAAACGATTTTTCGGCTTTGTCGTCGATAACGCTATGTCGTCGCGTCTTTTTTGCGGTGACGATTTAACGGCTGTACAAAACACGACACACCGCACCGTATGGCTCTCGCGTGGTTCGTCACTCACGTGCTTATAGAATAATACATGTTCACTTCAGTGTCGTTGCAGAATTGTGTCTAGTGAACAAACGAATGGACGACAGATCATCTGCAGTGTGTCGTGAGTTAAAATCGTGACCACATATCGTGTCGTGCCACCACACGACACCACCGACCTTACTTTACTCTACTCAGTGCTCACACCAAAAATTATTACTATAGATCTATACGTGAGGATTTGTAATTGGCTTTCTGGTGATTATGGTTTCCTTTTTTATTTGTTTTTATTAGCTGTAAGTCCCCCATGTACTAAAATAAATAAATCGCTGGCAAAGTGCCAATTCGGTACGAAAACTACGATTCTGTGCATCCTCTATGGTATTTTGATGCTCATTCTTCTATTTCTACTCAGCCCAAAAGGCGACCAACCTCGTATTAGACGAGGACGACGAACGAGTAGGGTACACGAAATATGGACAGACCAAAGCTGTCGTGAAAACAGAAGAGCCAGGTTGGAGGTAAAAACATCGAAATCTATGGCAAATAATTATGTAGATTTCTTATAAAAGCACTTGTATTCATGCTTCTGTAGTTCTATCACTGAGCAGGATAGGATAGTAGTGATGTTTTGTAACTTTACCGTAGATACATCACATAAAGCACCAAGTAAAGACTAATGGCACTGAACACAATTAAAGGTCAAAAAATAACATCACTTTAAAACATTCAAGTATGCCTATAAACAGGGTGGGCCAGAAAGTTGCGTGGATTTGAAAAAATCATTTAAAAAAAAACCGGCCAAGTGCGAGTCGGACTCGCACACGAAGGGTTCCGTACTTGGTAAATTGCGGTTTACGATTTATGACGTATTAAAAAAAAACTACTTACGAGATCTCGTTCAAACCAATTTTCGGTGGTAGTTTACATGGTACTGTACATTTTTTTTTTTGTTTTATAATTCTCTTATTTTAGAAGTTACAGGGGGGGGGGACACACATCTTACCACTTTGGAAGTGTCTCTCACGCAAACTGTTTAGTTTAGAAAAAAATTATATTAGAAACCTCAATATCATTTTTGAAGACCTATACATAGATACCCCACACGTATGGGTTCGATGGAATTTTTTTTTTTTAGTTTCAGTTTCAAGTATGGGGCCCCCAAAATATATTGTTTTTTTTCTATTTTTGAGTGAAAATCTTAATGCGGTTCACAGAATACATCTACATACCAAGTTTCAACAGCATAGTTCTTATAGTTTCGGAAAAAAGTGGCTGTGACATACGGACGGACAGACAGACAGACAGACATGACGAATCTATAAGGGTTCCGTTTTTTGCCATTTGGCTACGGAACCCTAAAAAGGACAAATATTATACAAACAAATCTTTATTGTGATAAAAATAGGTACACGGGAAAGTTATTTTTTGTAAATAACTTTCTCATGATGTGCACCATCGCGCTGCAAACACTCCTCTAATCTGAACCTTAGTTTTTCGAGAACTCGCTGGCACATTTCTCTTGGAATAGCCACCATTTCTTCTTCAATATTCCTGGGCTGGGCAGTCGTGGTTGGATTCTTGTGGTAAACTGTACTCTTCATGTATCCTTTTGTATGACGTATTGACTATGACTGTTGATTGACGTGGCCATTTAAGTGAAAATGGCATTTATCGGGAAAAAGAATATTGTTGAAACTCCTAAAACGCTCCAACATTGTTTCGCAAAAAACACGGCGTAATTTGAGGACATTTGACTTCAAATCCTGCACGAATTATGGGTGAAACTGAATCTGATCTTTCTTGAAAATGCGTCGCAAAGGTGTTCTGGATACAGCAAGCTCAGCTGAACGCTTGCGAGTTGATAGACCAGGATTAAGTTGTGCGGAAGCTCTAACTTCGTTAATTGATTCTTCTGTTCTAGACCTAGGGCGTCCCGAAGGTTTCTGATTGAGAGTTGACCCAGTAGACTCGATCTTTCTGACCCAAGAACACACTTTCTCACTTTCACTGGGACACTGATTTAGGTCGTGTAATCCGTACTTAGAACGGTATAAACGTCGAACAACACTGCGCGAATCGTTATTTTTGTAATATTTTTTTACGCAAAACGCACGCTGTGCAACAGTGAAGCGCTCCAACCCTATGGCAACCTTCCATGCATAAAAATTTCCGCGAACCGAGCTACTCATTCCCACCGCCCGCGCCCCGCTACCACAAACCGCTCTAAACTAATAGTTATTAAATAATCGTACGTCTTTATTGCCCACCCTGTAGATCACCAGACACTGCTAATTTTAATACTGAATTTATATTATATACGCAAGACGGTAACAATACTCATAAAAGTATGTTTTTATAATTTGCAGGGGTTCCGTCCCACATGATCGCGGCTCCGGCGAGCTCGCCCACGTCTACTCGCCACGACGAGAGGACGCTCCACACTTCAAAGTCCGGCAAGCTAGAGAGTACGACAAACAAGATCCTCACCAGCCTGTACACTTTAGAACACACGTCTTTCGCGTCAGCCACAAAGAACCACCTCATCACCACCACTAAGGTTAAGAGGAAAACTGACGAACCCCCTGTCAACTCCAGCACAAAACCAGAACAAAATAATAACACTACGTCTAATAATGCTAATATTACAATCACTCAAATGCCGATGAGCGCCGCCAAACTGATAGCTAAGCCTGAGTTTTCTTCGTTGTTTGACTCTGAGGATGCACCGGATAAAACTACAGAGCAACCTGAAGGAACAGTCAAAATTGTGATCAATGGAACTATTAACTGCACAGCGGAGCTGTCGTCAACATCTTTGCCGCTGAGCATCATGAATGAAACCGACAAACTCTTGGAGCTGATGCCGAGAGTACCCATCGTGAACGTGGAGGCGCAGACCTACTCCCCCAACGACATCATCACGGACAGGAACGTGAATGGAGGCTTCGACGAGGACGACACATTCACCATCAACGTGACCAGCTCGCTCATGACCAACACCAGCCACTCCACCTCGAGACCGGTGGCGACCGCTCCCAAGATACAGATACCAGTGGACCCTGCGGAAGCGCTCAACAGCTCTAAAAAGAAGAAGGGAGAATATGATTATGATTACACTGAGCCGACGTTACCGCCGTCCCTGCCGAACTTAAAGTAAGTATCATTGAACACTAAGGGCGGTTACGCACTACATCCAATCCGTGTCCGTGAAATTTCGTAGTAGTCCTTGTAGAAGTAAGTAGCGATACGCACTAGAATCAAAACTCTATCCGTCATGATCTGTCATAATTCAGAACATTTTGAACTGGACTCGGAACGTTAAGAGGAAATATGGGCAGAGAGCGCCGACTGAATTTCCTAAGTAAAAAGTCATAATTCGAGGTTTGGCTCTCGTCTATTTCCTCCTCCAATATTGGACCAATTTAAAAGATATTCCATAAACTGTAGTAAGATATATACTATGTCCCTATGTTTTCCTTTTTTCATTTGTTTTTTGTTGACAGCGCAATTTTGAGTTTTTTTTGAGGGTTCTAGTGCTTCTAAAGATAATGTTTCATCAAAAAGGAAAACATAGGGACATAGAATATATCTTTCATTTTCAGTTTATGGAATATCTTTTAAATTGGTTCAATATTGGAGGAGAGAATAGACGAGAGCCAAACCTCGAATTATGACTTTTACTTAGGAAATTCAGTCGGCGCTCTCTGTCCCCGTTTCCTCTTAAGTGCGTAAGCTTGTTTGTATTTAGCTTACTCTTTGAATAAGCGGTATTAAGAATATTTTGGTGGAAAAACAGTTATAATAAGTTGACGAAGACGAACAAATAGGTATTCAAGCAGTTTTACTACGTTAATTTCGTCTGTTTTCAGGATCATTCCCTTCGTAGCCGCCGACGCGGTGGTCGACGATGAGCCAACTAAGGAGATTCTCACGTACCCTATCCTGGAAAGAGAAGACAAGTTCCCGGTATACTATCCCACCACAGACACTAAGGACTCCAAGTTCCCTGTCAGACGAGACGACCCACCTACCCAGTACCCAGTGTTTGTGCTGGGTAAAGTGGAGCCAGCATACCCTATCAGTCACGAAGAGGACGTGCCTAGAGAGAGATATCCTGAACGTAACGATCCTGGAGTCCGTGAGTACACCGTGTCAGCTTCACTGGGCGGTCAGGGCTCTGACGTGAAGACTGTCACGCAGGTTCCTCCGACTAGCACCACGTTTGCAGTCGAGACGCCCGCTGTCAACTTGTTCTCTCCGCCAGTGGAAACTGAAGGTAATGATAAAAGTAAACAGTCCATAATGATCTTGCTTTTCAGTTCGGAAAATAAAGATATCAAGCCGCAGTTAGTGGTCGTTCCGTTGAACTAATATTGTCAGCTTAAATATAACCTGCTTAGTGAAATACGGCGCAGTCCCTTTCACAGAGGGGCCTGTGTTCTAGTAGTGGAAACACTGGGAACATTATAATCTGATTCTGCTTATGTATTTAAAACATCACATACTAATAAAAACTGAAAATAATGGTTAGATTTGCAATTTACTGCTGGTTATGTATCTTAATTTAAGATCTCTGTTCCAGGCGGTTTCCTCCCGAAGGGTACGGGCGTCATCGACGACTACTTCAGCGTGTACCCCAGCACCCCGTCGGGCCCGGCTGTGCCCCATCTCACCACCTCCATGCAGATCGATGTCATAGATATGGATGGTGAGATAATATATAGAATCGAGTGTGCTCGAGTGAAAAAGCTCTGCCGTCCATGCTTACTCTCTCTCTCGTTGTAAGCGAGGACAGAAATGTTTTCAAAAGTCAAAGGGTGTGCAATTTTAGATTTAACGAACTTATTTGTTGCAGGTGAGTGCGTGGTGGAAGGGCAGCGCGTGGCGAGCGGGCAGAGCATCGTGCTGGGCTGCCGGCTGTGCGCGTGCGCCTGGGGGCAGCTGGCATGCGAGCCGCGCCCCTGCGCGCCTGTAGTGCCCCCCTGCCGTCGCCTGCCCCCCACCAACCACTCCACAGATGTGTGCTGCGGGGACGTCCACTGCACACCAGGTAAACTGGCACTCCGAACTGGATAATAATATTACTATTTGAGGTCCGGATCATCATCATCAACCCTTTAATGTCCCCAATACTGGGACTCAGACCTCTTCTCTGTAAGAGAGGGAATGGGCCCGGGTCCAGTGCGAGTTGGTGGATGTCACATGTCTTTGAATTTTTGGTTCTAGGACATGCCGGTTTCCTCACGATGTTTTCCTTCACCGTTTTTTGAGCAGCGGTGATGAAATAATTTACACAAAGTAAAGGTGGTATGGCAAAATATTATTGAGTTTCATCATCTGGAAATTCTCAGTAAAAGCCTGGAGTCCGGTTTTCTGTCTGGAGTCCGGACTTCAACCCGGTTGATGGCAATGGGCTCGCTCCCTATTACTTGGAACTTGAGCGTAACTGGTGAAATGTGGGTTTACTATAGGAGCACCAACCCTAACCCTTAGGGATATCAACAAAAAACTGAACTCAAGAGCGACCTATAGAGACTACTATAATATTTACATATTTATTTACAGAAATAAATGCTACGTCCACCAAACCATCAGCTAGTCTCGCCAATGCATCTGCTGACTCACACGCTGTAGTGAAAAAAGAAAATATAACGAAAGTCGAAGTGCCCAATAAAACGTCTGAGCCCATCGCAGTTGTTCCTTTCGCTAATAAGACAGTCACAACTGACACCATAGCAAATAATACCGATAAAGTGACGGCGAATGACACTGGCACCACACCACTGCAGGAAAGTACCGAGTCTGTTAAAATAACTTCTACAACTGCTATTCCTACTACAACTTCCGCAAAACCGACTCCCAAACTGACGACAACCACCAGCACGTCGGCTCCAGTCAAGCAAGTTGAGGATACATCTTTTGAAGACGAAGAGGAGGAAGAAGATGACGGCGAGTTTTCGTTTGGTAGCGTGTTGAAGCTTCTTCTTAGTGATAGCTACGAAACAACCACTGCTCCGAGTAAGAGGCCCCCCACCAGAGCTCCCACCAGGCCACCCCCCTCCGCTCCATCTACCCGCAGGCCCTCTACTAGCGCACCCTCCACCAGCAGATTTGAAGAAGAGAACTTCTCTTCCTTCAAACCACTCCCGCCGCGGCAACCATACATCAACCCCCTAAACACAGTCAACAGAATAGACCACCTGGTGCTCGGAGAGGCCACTGCCATCAAACGAACTACTCCCCGACCAATTACGAACAAGACCACCAAGCGGCCGACATCACTCGTGTACGAGCGTCCTTCATCACAGACATATGAGCGACCGACGCCGCAGACGTACGAGACGACAGAGAGAAGACCAGTGATGCAGGAGGACTCAGCTCCATTCACGCCTGTGGCGGCAGGAGGGCCCAGGCCTCCGAGTCTGGCTCCAAATCTACCAAGTGTGGGCGCAGGTCTTCTGAAGTTGGCAGGCTGTAACATCTACGGGAGGATGTACAGGGTTGGCAGGATCATCACGGAGTTGTCTACGCCCTGCACGGAGTGCTGGTGCACGGAGCTGGGCGTGCAGTGTAAGCCGTTGAACTGTTGAGGATCCAAGAGGACGCATTTAGTGTACAGGGTGTGATTGAGCGGTTGGTTATATAGCTCCAGGAATATACACTCATTACTGGACGTTTTCGGACTTTGTGACCTAGATATAGCTGGTATATGGACCCCATGTTATTTACATGAAAGTAGATAATATACTGTGAGCTTTTCAAATGTAATAATAGTGTGACTGAGAAGTAATGCTCAAGTTAATATAGTATCCAATTGTAAAATGTAATAATATAGGTCAAATCGAATTGGTTTCGGTGCCCAATAGTGACTATTCGTATTCAGGAGTTTTAGTTAAAGTATTTATTTATATATAAAATGGCCGGCAATGATCTCATACGACATAGACTATTATAGACTTGAATATTGCGTACACGGCGTAGTGAACAAGTGGAGCGCCTGTGTGTTATGACTGAACAAGTTGTATCGCCGCAATAATTGCTAAAGGTAGTTAGATAAAGTACCTATAGATGGAGCCATGGCGTGGCCGCACATGAAACAACAATAACACTTTGGGTTTTACAGCCTAGAACACTTTAACCCACCATCGCACTGACACTTATTATCTAAAAATAACCCAATTACTTGTCTCAATAAACACTTAATCCCGCGAAATCACAAAAAAGAACAAACACGACCGAGTTAGTTTGTCAAACCTGCCATGATATTAGCGTTTGACAAACAACAAAAGCCGGCCATGGTGACAAAGACAAAAAATAATCTTTTGTCCTTATTATTTACATGAGGCTGCCAATTAGCGATCTCGCTTTATCAGTCAAGCTCATTTTAAGGCTAAATCTATAGGTACTTTATCTAAGGGTAGAACTAAATTGACGCCTGAATTGATGTCATCGATCCAGCTTGTTGTTTGGCATGGTGTATGTTTTGTGGCGATCAATATTGATTGCTCGTCATTAATCTAGTTGCACCTTAGCACACTTTGGTGGACAGGAGAAGTGGTAAAGCTTGTTGAAACTTCATTTCTTTCTACTCCGTGTGACTTACCTTCGGCGTTAATTTAAAAACGCGTCACAAACCGTAGTGCCTTAACGTTTACATGATAGCCTCAATGTATTTTAAAATCGTACTGTAGATTTATATACCTAACAGTTAAATATAATTAGATAATGTCTAGAGTTAATTTAGCAAATAAATCTAATCAAACATTTGTTGTCTTTGTTTTATATTCTTTCTATTACAGGATAACGAAAATCATAAAAAGAAAATCCAAACGTGGGTATTTTTTTGTCCCTCACTAGGCATTTCTTCCTGTATCATGGGTGCGTTTACAAATGTTTGCAAACGACCAGAGCCGAAACTACTATCGGTAAATCATACAAATATTTGTCCCGTGCGGGAATCGAACCTGCGACACGCAGCGCAGCAGTCAATTGCTCAACCACTGCGCCAACCGTGCGGCCAAATTAAGGCAAGGTAATTAATGAAAGAGCAGTGGTGGCCCAGTAGAGGAGTGGTGGCCCAGTTGCATCGGCCGCGACTTACAAGTTGTAGGTCGAGGGTTCGAGCCCAGGCAGGCGCTTTACTTTGTGTAAATTATTTCTTCAACACTGCTCTCAAAAAACTTTGAAGGAAAACATCGTGAGGAAACCGGCATGTCCTAGAAGCAAAAATTCGTGGGGACATCCACCAATCCGCACTGGGCCCGCGTGGTGGCTTACGGCCCATTCCCTCTCACAGAGAAGAGGCCTGTGTCCGAGTGGGAACATTAATAGGCTGATGATCTGATCTGAATTAATGAAACGACCAAATAAGCAAATTGAACTTTTATAACATCACAAATCACAAGAATCACATAAGCGATATAGGCAAAGGGCTAAGCAAAAATGTTGCAACATTTCCGATTGATATGATTTATGTACTTTTTTATATACTCTCATAATTGGCACGTTTACTTTGAAGGGAGTAAACATCATAGTCGAAAAGTTCCGTATTCCAATACCTAATGATTTATTATTTCAGACGACTGTCAAGCTTGTTATCAGTAGTAATGTTATCTGAAACTACGTGGGTTACAGTAGCGTCCGAGATAAAAGTCAGAGTCAGGGACTTCACTTTTGAAATTTTACATTGTTATTTTAACTCTACGTCTCCCATACATCCTATGGGCACTGTCCACGTCCCAAACAATCTGTGAGCTTACGAACGCATTCGATAGAATGCGATCATCTTTTTATCTCCATAGAAATGTGCGCATTACGCTGTGGCGATAAGGGTCAATATGTTATGTTCATTTTTATGTTGATGACTCTGCTTGAATGTGCGTCACCCTAACTCTTTTCTCACCCTTCCCTTCCTTCTCTTAGTAAGATGATGATGATGATATACAGTGATTCTTAATGCATGATCTTCGATCTTCACATCGATATACTAACCTGTATGTGAGTAAGACTGATACTTTGGTAGGTATCGAATTTTTTAGGGTTCCGTACCCAAAGGGTAAAAAGGGGACCCTATTACTAAGACTCCGCGGTCCGTCTGTCTGTCTGTCAAATAGTTTGACCACGAGGAAGAAGCGTATCTTATGAACCGTGATAGCCAGACAGTTGAATTTTTCACAGATGATGTATTTCTATTGCCGCTATAACAACAAATACTAAAAACATAATTCAATAAATATTTAAGTGGGGCACCCGTACAACAAACGTGATTTTTTTAGCCGGTTTTTTGCGATAATGGTACGGAATCCTTTGTGCGCAAGTCCGACTCGCACTTGGCCGGTTTTTTTAAAGAATTAAGGAGCCCACAAATCGAATCAAAGATTTCATTGGCTCGATTGTGAGCTTATTTTCTGAGATGCATCTTATTGTATCCTTGCGATAGGTTATCTTTATTCATATTATGTACTTAGGTTACTGTAGACATTGCATTTTTTAACCCCCGCCAGAAAAAGAGGGGTGTTATAAGTTGAGATACGATAGATGAACCGATTTTGATTTAGTTTTTTTGTTCGAAAGGTAATTTTGATAATTTCATGATGCTTTTTTCATCATATTCTATGGAAGTAGAAAAATCTAGTAATTAATTATGCTTAACTTAAATTAAGTTTCGAGTAATGAAAAATGACTTTTTATTAAATGAAGGAAAAAAGATCAGTTATGCTGGCAACATTAAGCACGCCACCCGTCGCGAGCAGACTTATCGCTCGCGCACTCTAGCTGATGATGACTTTATTTTTTCTAAACTGCTTCTATGGAAAATAGTGACAGGTCTGACAGGCGTTCATGTCCAATCGAAGTTCTTAATTTTTTTTTATCCGTTTTAATTTTTGCTTACGCACGTCGGGGGCCCCGTATAATTGATACGGCAGACACGGCGGTAGCTACGACCCTGTCGTGGATTATTAATAAATGATAGAAATCAAAAACACAAGTTCAGTTAAGTCATTTGTATTATAACTTAAGTCATTGTTGACTAGAATACAATAATCTCTTTGGTTGCTGTCCTTACAATATAATAAGTTTTAACTATTGTAACATTATTGACTTCTTACTCTATACGGACAATTTATTCGCAAAAACAAGTCAATAAGGTGCTGATGGCTTGAAATAGATTGTTTAACGTTTTTATTTTTGTGACCTGAAGATCAGTTCGTTTATCAATGTTTTTACTGTTTTCAGATAAAACAAAAGTTCATAGCATGTCATGTTTGTTTAAGTTAACTTTGTCCAGTAACCTGATATGAAGATAGTTTCTTGCTTAATTATCTACTTTAGTGCCAATTAAACTTGCGCTAATGAGAAATATTAACACAAACAAAATTCTCGAAATGAAAACAACGAAATTTGAGTTTGCAAGGTTACAAAGTTACAATAACAATGCTTATGTAAGAGTTTCGTAGGTAATAAATTACAATTGCACTTGATCGCTACCAACATTAGGATATAATAATAGAAACGTTGCATAAGTACAAAGCTTACAAAATATCACTAGCCGTTCGTTCATCCAACGTTTTGATGCAAAACAATCGAAAGTGATTTCACAGAAATCAATAACATTAATAACTCCGCCATTACCACAAAAAAACATCGAAATATGTACAACAATCCTAAATTATTAGGCACTATCCACGTTAGGCTGGTCGATAATCGATAAATAGGTATACGCTATCAAACGCTACCCTAAGTTCTTATTCAAATAGAGTTGGGCGGAGTCACAATTTAGAATTTACGACTTATTTTACATTTTCCTTAAAACATTAACGCCAGAGAACATGTCTGTACATAACGCTTACTCCTAAAACTTGAAAAAGATCCATAAATCGTACAATATGGCGTCGTCTACACTGCCGACTATCTCTGTACTGTATACAGTACAAAGTTGTAAAATTCCCATCAAAAGCTATTCTAAGCCACGAATAGCGGACGGATGAGTACAAATTGCACTTTGACTGAGACGCAAGTGTGCCGGGTCCAGGGTTCAGGTCTGGTCGGCGTCGGTGTACCAGCCGTAGTAGATGGTGGCGCCCACCAGTCCGGCTACTAGGAGGGCTCCAGAGATCACGCGACACGCTATCACGTAAGCCTTCTTTTTATTTTCACCTGTAACCAAGGAAAATGACCATAAATATGACGTAAATGAAGACAAACTAGGACAACATTTGAAATGGCTACTAAAATATTCATATCATTGACAATCTACACGCCTGTATTTCTAAAAAAACGAAGGCAGAACGAACGAAGTTTACCACATTTAGCCAGTTATAGTTAACTAGCTGACCCAGCAAACTTTGTTTTGCCATAAAAATACCAAACATTTATCTACCCTACCTACCCTACCCTACCCTACCCTACCCGACCCTACACTACCCTACACTACCCTACCCTACCCTACACTACCCTACCCTACCCGACCCGACACTACCCTACCCTACCCTACACTACCCTACCCTATCTACCTACCAACTTACTTACTTACTTACTACCAAATAAGAAATAATATACTACTATACGAATGCAACCAACTTTTGTTTCTACCGGCAGCGTTAATCTAATTAAAATTTAGAACATAAAAGTTGCTATTGTGAGTCAACCTTATAAAAAATATACATATGGTGTCACGGACTTTTTTTTAGAACTTTTAAAGAGAAACAATTCCATCATACATTATATTTGCGTAACTTAAACCATTTACGCAGCGCATGCAATGGAAGCTCTCAAAAAGGAATATTTTTTCCCGTTTTTGTAACATTTTTCATTTATGCTCCGCTCCTATTGATCGTAGCGTGATGTTATATAGCCTATAACCTTCCTCGATAAATGGACTATCCAACACAAAAAGAATTTTTCAATTCCAACCAGTAGTTCCTGAGATTAGCGCGTTCAAACAAACAAACAAACAAACAAACAAACAAACTCTTCAGCTTTATAATATTAGTATAGATTATATTTGCGTAACTTAAACCATTTACGCAGCGCATGCAATGGAAGCTCTCAAAAAGGAATATTTTTTCCCGTTTTTGTAACATTTTTCATTTATGCTCCGCTCCTATTGATCGTAGCGTGATGTTATATAGCCTATAACCTTCCTCGATAAATGGACTATCCAACACAAAAAGAATTTTTCAATTCCAACCAGTAGTTCCTGAGATTAGCGCGTTCAAACAAACAAACAAACAAACAAACAAACAAACTCTTCAGCTTTATAATATTATTATAATTATAATTATAATATTATAATTATAATAAATGGACTATCCAACACAAAAAGAATTTTTCAATTCCAACCAGTAGTTCCTGAGATTAGCGCGTTCAAACAAACAAACAAACAAACAAACAAACAAACTCTTCAGCTTTATAATATTATTATAATATATAATATATATTATAGTATAGATTAGATCAAAACGTACCAGTGAACAAAATGAAGGCGAGTGGTATGCCAACGGCCGCGCCGAGGATGTGCGCGGCCCAGGCCACGTGCTCCAAGGACTGCGCGTGCGCAGCGGCCGACGCGCCCACTGGGGGAGGCGCGCGCACAAGCGCCCAGCACATCTCTGACGTGCCCAGCACCAGCACGCTCAAGGGACGGAACCACCAGAGGGGGATGTGGCCAAACCTAGAAACAAAAATCTTGTTTAGATATATACAATAATCTTTAGATGGATGGAATGGAATGGTGTAAAGATGACGTGCCGATATAATAATAAAAAAAAAACACAAATTTAAATAAAATTGTACGCCAGAAAAACTGTGTCAATAGAAAATAAACTAGCACAGTTACATTTCAAGAAAAATACCGATATAACTTTTGCGAAACCACCAAAAATTATGAAGTCCCTATTAAAATATGTTAGCAAAAAAACTCACCTAAGGCACACATTAGCGATATGAGCAGTGAGCAGCGCATACACAGCTGCAGAAGCGCCGACGACACGCACTCGGGGCTGCAGAGCTCCCGCGCCGAGCGCGCCAGCCGCCACTCCACCAACCCATAGGATCACCACTCGCAGCGGTCCCTGCTCACGCTCTAGAGGCCAGCCCACCTGGGAAACATACGACAGGTTATTACACTGCACCATTTAGGGAGGTAAAAAAGAAACATTTCATTCTAAAGACTAATATATAAGTAGCTGATCCAGTTGCCACTATTGAAGAGATTTAGGATGATATGAAATAGAAAACTGATTCTAGAATCACCAATATTTTAGTCCACAAGAACGGTTGCACCACTGACAATAAGATCTAGAATTAGACTGAAGATAAAAAAGAATACTTACAGCTAGAGCCACCAGAGAGTTGAGAGCCAGATGTGCATGGCTTGCGTGCACGCAGCCGTAGGTGAACAGCCGCCAGGGCTCGCGCCACCACGCGTCCGGACACCACTCCAGCGTCGCGCGCAGGTCGTCGGACAACGATATGTGGATGACTACCTAGAAACAACAAGAATTGTAAAGTTAACATCAAGGCACATCATCGCTTAGCATCAGGTGAGATAGTATTCAAACGAAGGTTCTAAGTATCAATAATAAAAAAAAACTTTTTACAAAAAAATACAACCGACTTCCAAATAAAACACTACAAAGTGAAAAATAACTTCAATTTCGACAGACCTCCGAGACAGTTTTCCTGTTTTCGTTTTTTGACGATTTTTCACTTTTTAGTTGTGGTACATAATGTACCAGTTCTTTAAGCTAGGTATCTATATTACCCAAAGTGTTGCCAGAATAGATTAACCCATTAACATGAAACTTAAATAAAACTGGTGGTATGAGAATATACCAGGGTGAACTGTCCACACCTGCGTACCCCGTTATGAAATGGTGTAAACAATAAACAGACATGCGATTTCAGATATCCCGAGTTATTTGCCGTCATTTATTCAATAGTTCTGATGTATATCTCCGAAGACCTTTATCAGATCTTGGTGAAATTTAAATGGGACCACATGACAAGCAACACAGAACAGATAACTTTTATCTGTTCTGTGACAAGCAACAACTAAATTCAAATAAAAAAGAATCATCAAACAAAATCGGTTCATCTAGTAAAAAGTTCTGAGTTGACAAATATAAAAACGTCGAATTGATAACCACCTCATTTTTGGGAAGTCGGTTAAAATAGTAAAAAAGACGGCCTAACTCTTCTGAAGGAAGATAATGATAGCTTGGGGAGTCGTTTTAAGTTTCGTTGCAATAAAAAATAGTTTCAAGATAAAAATATTCAAGTAATCATAATACTTACAAGTAAAATTATCATAGACACTATAAAGTACGGAGGTTTCAGTAAAGCTATGAGCTTGTCTTTTCTTTTCTCGAACTTGGACTTCACGAATCCTTTCTGAGTCTTCGTAATTTGAGGGTATTTGTTATGCACTCCTAGCGTGAGGCCTGCTTGCAAGCGGGACTTGTGCTTAGCTGGGGGCCCGGTGGTGGGAAGCAGGCGCCTGTTCTCTCCAGGGCTGTTGTTGTTGTCTCCAGGTCTCTCTTCCTCGTTCTCGGTCCAGGCGCTGGCCGGCTGTTGGCCGTTCGGGAGGATCCTCCTGCCATGGTGTACGGGCACTTGCTCCACGTTCAGTCGCACGGTCTCGCAGTCCTCGGCATCTGGCGCCATGGTCAGCTCTGCTCATGTTCTTCCGTCAGCACGACATGACCGCTCCGTTCGCTCCGCACTCGGTCGCCTGTGTCGGACAAATGTAATCTGTCAGTAACGCGCTCGTGAATTTATACCAAACGAGTAGGAAAATCTATTAAAGTTAACTAATTAGGAATTCCATAATAAAGGGAAGTATCCCGATTAATTGTGTTGGGATGAGACCACACACTTCGATTACGTTGAATGATCTTTTGTCAAGCACCGACACGCACCACACGTCTTGGGTTAGATAATGCACAATTATTTACAAGTGAAAAGTCTTAAACCTATATTGTTACTTTTTTAATCGCAACATTTTAAATTAGTTCAGCAAAAGCTTATCAAGCAAGTTTAAAAAACCCCCGAAACATTTTTATTTCATGGCACATAATTTATCTAGTACATAGTAGATACGCTTCGATCGGCAATCTATTGAACACGTAATTATGACTCGATATCTTGCGAAAACACCCCGATTCAAACAGTAAAACGCCCATAACTTTTGAACGGCTGAACCGATTTTATTGAAATATAGCTAAGAACACTCTAGACAATATCACCTTTCAAACAAAAAAAACTAAATCAAAATCGGTTCATCCGTTTATGAGCTATCATGCCACAGCAACACACGTCAAACTTATAACACCCCTCTTTTTCCGTCGGGGGAAAAACCTATAAACCTCACTTAATTTTGTGGTAAAATAAGGAAAAACTTTATCTAAAAAGTGTCCTCATTATTTAAAATATCAAATAAAAAAACCCATGAAACCTCTAAAAGATAACGAAATTTCGCTGAAAAAATCACGATTAATTAAAATTTATATCTAACCTAATGAACGAGTGGGTACCTACTTTATTCAAATCGTCGCAAAAAATGAACAAAAACGCATTTATTTATTTAGTGTGGCGATACCTTTAGATGTTTGCGGTCACTGTCGCACGTAACTTCCGATCATCATTAATATTTCGTGTTAATTCAGACTTTAAAACGCGATATACATATCAGTTATAGGAAATTTGCGTCACAACACAATATTTGATAAAACTTAATTTACCTACGTCATTAAATCGGGTGATTGGTGCCAAACTAGGCAAAATAGATTTCATCATTCAATTAAGTTTGTTGTTTACATATTTTTTATTAGTCTACATTATGTGCTATTGCTGGGAAAAGGCCTCCTCTTTCTCCAGTTTCTCTTTCCAAACCTCTATGACCTACACAGACATAAACTCTATGTCTTGGGCGACTTCTGGCCAGCCGGGCTAGCACGGCCTCTTAGTTTTATCACGGTTTTTGCTCCCAAACTGTGAAAAATGTGTGGCTCAAGCCTGTCACAGTAGGCTGTGCTCGCCCCGCAGATTTGGCAGGTTTTCAGATCGATTAATTGTTCAATTCATGACATGATTTTAGTAATAAAATATACCCTGTATGTAACTTCAGGTTGTTCTGGCCCTAGCATGCTGTGATGCTAAAAGAAATTGGGGAAGAGCAGTGAACTATGTTTGTAATATTTGTAAGTATGTGAGACCCATGTTCCTACTTATCAAATTAATAAATTTTTTATACCTATAATGCTAATGCTAATATAATGTTAATGCTTTTTAATGCTTTATAGTGTGTAGAGCTATTCTAGGTGCATCGTCCTCACATATATTAATGTATGTACTTATGTAAATATTGTAAAACACCTATTTTTTTAATAAAAAGAGTAAGTATGGAGTTTCTTGTGCCTTCTTCTCCTTAACAATCTACTTTCCGAATGCACGGTAGAATATTTTTTAATTTTAATTTATGTGACGTTCAAAAGTGCCGTTTATTGGCCTAGTTGAATAGATATGTTTGACTTTGACTTTGACAACTGCAAGATTCTTGAGTGATTTAAAATTTAGGTAACACACGGCAACACTATGGAAAAGAATTGTTTTTAAATCACAATAAACCCGAACAGGACAAATATAAATAAAATTATATAGGTAATAGACAAACCAATAAAAGATAATATTTATATAATATCACATAAATGCGCACAGGTTTTCCCGTTAGAAGTATAACAATTATTAATCCTGATTTTTATTAGTTTACCGTTATCACAATAAAAATGAACCGGCAAACGGCAAATACAATATTATGCAATTGTGTGGCTCGTGCGACGTACTCTCGTGACCCAGTACATTAGGTACCAACACGTTTGTTTATACCTTTGTATGGTTATGGCATTATTACAACATAACATCAGGTCTGTATCCTCGAAACCATAAGCTGAAGTTTTAAGACAGAACACCTTTGCTTTGTTAGTTTACTATAGTTTGCGAGTGCATCCCATGCTCATCGCTCACACCTTTGGTCACCAGGATCACCGACGCAGTCTTTTTACCCGACTGCCAAAGGATGTGTTTATCAGTCTATGTATGTATGTATGTTTGTTCCTATATGGAGTTCTAGAGAACAAACGCGTTGGCCGATTTTGATGGTTCTTACGTCAATCGATGCGTTTTAACCCTGCGAGTGTCACTGGCTACATTAAAATTGAAAATAGAAAAATGGCGGCTTTAGGGCGCCATATTGTGGGGGCCCAATTTTTTTTTCTTCCTAACCCATCGTGTCATCATCATCATCATCATATCAGCCGAAAGACGTCCACTGCTGGACATAGGCCTCCCCCAAGCGTCGCCACATTGACCGGTCCCGTGCATCTCGCAACCAGCGGATCCCCGCAACCTTTACGGAGTTTCCTTGCGTGATCGAATCAGAAACGTAGAGATCCGCAAGAGAACCAGGGTTACCGACATAGCCCGAAGAATTGCCAAACTTAAGTGGCAGTGGGCAGGGCACATTGCTCGCAGAACGGATGGCCGATGGGGCAGAAAGGTTCTGGAATGGCGACCGCGAACCGGAAGACGTTGCGTTGGAAGGCCTCCCACCAGGTGGACCGATGACCCATCGTGTGGGGTATGAAAATAAAGAGATTTAAGAGGTCATTTCAAAAATATATAAAACTTATATGTTTAAATGTACCTAATTCGAAGAAACAAAAAAGTTAAATCAAAAAATAAAAAACCCGACTGCTTAAAAAGCGAACTAAAAAGACGTAAACAAGAAGAAAATCATGCTGAGCAGGCGGAGGATACACCAGATTTTGGTCAGCCAGCCCGCGAATATGTATCCTCCGACTACTAGTTCGCTTTTTAAGCAGTCGGGTTTTTATTTTTTGATTTTCTTTATTCCATGTTTTTGTGATTTGCTCGTGTTTGACCACTATATCACCTGCAGTCTAATTGCCAATCCAATCACATAGACGGAATTCCACATCGCGTCTTCCATCTCGCATGTGATTGGTCAATTGTTTATACTCTTTGTCCTTTGCCTTGAAGAATTCATTACGCAGTAAGGCTGCTGGTCTTATATCCTTCATGTTGGTGAACTGTGCCTAACTCAGGTACCAACGATTATGGTTCCATTATCGTCAGATGGGACTTGTGGGAATTTATGATTTAATTTGCTTGTTGCCAACGATATACCCGTTGCCTGCGATTAAACGAATAACCTCTAAGGTCAGTTAACTTACGATATTACGTTAGGCGGTGGTTACTCTATGTTTCAGTTGTTGATGGTCAGTTAGACTTGAAAGAGACCACTGCTTACTCGTTCCTGCATCATTAAACTCAAAAGAGTTTGTCGATCATTTTTATTTTGAAGTTCTCACGCTTTTATACGTTCATTAGCTATTCGAATCTGAATCTGAATCTATGAAACGACCGGCAATCGACATATCAAAGGAAAAACAATTTAAAGGTTATCACTTACAAAGCTTACCAATTGCACCGAGGGGATAAAGATTAAACTGAATTTATATCGGCATCATAGCGGTATTATATCGGCATCATAGCGGTTTTATATCGGCATCATAGCGGTTTTATATCGGCATCATAGCGGTTTTATATCGGCATCATAGCGGTTTACTGTAAATTAATATACATTGTCTCCGTAGCAACAACTTATGCAAATATCCCTTTTATTTAAATTCACTGACGTATGTAAAGTACCACGTATTTCATATATTCCTCAAACAAGTATTTAACGGGAACATAACGATAACTTTGTTATCAGCTTTTAGCACAATTATTTAAGGAAACTGTACCTGCCGCCTGCGACAATCGAGCTTCGGAAATAGCTTGTGACGTATGGACCATATGATTGACGTACGTGACATATTGTTTGTCATTATCAATACAGGTAAATAATTGGCATTTGGTCCGAAAAGGACAATAATAAAAATGTATCGACCTATTTTTCTGTACCTTCTTGTCTGTTTATTGCATTTGTGTACATTGGCAGCATGCCTAAACCAATTTTATTTTGAAGAAAGTAGTGATATCCATGTAGCGTAAACTTTTTGTTATTTACTAGCAGACGCCTCGCGGGTTCACCCGCGTAGTTCCCGTTAAAAAGTAGCCTATGTCATCCGGGGATAGTGTAGCTTTCCAACGGTGAAAGAATTTTTGAGATCGGGCTGTTTTTTTTAAGTTTATTCGTTACATACAAAAATACAAATCTTTCCTCTTTATAATATTATATATTATTAGTATAGATATAGATAATAATCCGCAGATAAAGCTCCAATATACATATATTATACTTCATCATCTTCCTGCCCTAATTCCATGTTACTTGGGGTCGGCGCAACACGTTTTATTCATCCATACCGTCATGTCCCCCGTCACGCTATCACTGACTCCCTTTTCTTTCATGTCACTCCTCACACAGTCCATCCATCTTTTCTTTGGCCTTCCTCTCCCTCTCCACCCATCCACATTTTTCTCATTACATGACTATGCCAGGACAAACGGTTTCCTTTCAACTTTTCTGACACTGGCTCCACTTTCAAACTTCTCATGTTATCCATTCTCGTCACTCCGCACATCCATCTCATAATTTTCGTATCTGATATATGCAATCTTTTTTCATCCATCATTTGTACAGCCCAACATTCTGATCCATAGGTATGACAGGTCTAAACACGGACTTGTCATCTGTGGGTTGCAAGTTGTTCCAGTGACACACATCCTGAGTTGATTCGGTGCATTACGTCTCGGTCTACCTCACAGACTACTTAGAGATACTACCGTATGTCTACCTCGCCATCCCCTTGAACAAGCGACCCTAGATACTGGAAGTCGGGGCAATATAATATCTTACGTAAGTAGTTACAACTATAGGTCTACCAGAATCTCATGGCATTTTTTTTTTTTTTTAATTGTGATTTTCATATGGCAATGTCAATTGTCACCTGTCAAATCAAAGTACTTGATGTGTCAACCGCTGCTGAAATTTTTTGATATTATCTTGAAAATTTGTTATTTTTGTGAAAATGTCGAAAAACCCACTTCGATCTCAAGCGAGACATATTGTTTTCAATGTGTATCATAAAATAAGGGAAGAAGAAGGCGTAAATCAAACTCAATCTTTGATTTTAAAGTGCGTCGTAGAGTGGACCGGTAAGTTGGACTGACTTGTTTTGATACTTTTAGTTTATTTTATATTTTTCTTACTTAATTTTTATTTCTTTCCATTACTATTATATGGTAAATCATAGGTCAGGGCACATCGAATGATGGCCGGAAGGAAATGGCAACAGTAATGTAACTGTTACTAATTCTTCGACAAGATATTGATTTTAACGGAGATTGAGAATCTTTGACGTAATAAAAACATTAAGTAATAATCTGCGCCCTGCAGTGGGACGTGTGTAGAGACGGGAGTTTTTGTCGAGTGAAGTTCAGTGGCTGTTAATATTATTTGCAAATTGATTTCTAGTGGATATTGTGATATATTATTGGTGTAGTTTTGTGTCTCAATCTCAACTGTCTACGCAACTGGACAATTTGTAAAATCATTGACAGAAGCGATCTCGGGATATTGGAGCGGCGTATTTTAATGTAGTATTGACTGCCTCTGCAAAGCTTACTGGGAAGACTGACTCGATACAATTTGCTGCCAAATACTCCAAAAAACATTAGAATCTGTTACATCCGCATTCTAATGCATACTAAAGAATAAATATAAGATCCAAAACTCTTTCCAAAGACGTGGCTAAAAGGTCCTAGCAACCAGGCCATAAAACTTACATAAAAAAAGAATACATAGACTGATGATGATGAATGACTATAAGTAACATGGTGCATTTTATTATTTTTTACAGACTTCATACATAAAGACATTGGTTTTCAATATGTTAAATGCCAATGAAAAAGAACCATTTTGATAGAGAGAGATGACATAAAACTACAAAGATACAAGTTTTTGAAATGCCAGTGGAGTTCATGGAATCGTATTCTAGTTTTCTAGTTCTGAATGAGGTTTTAAGTTATTAGTATGATTTAAATGATATATAATAAATTAGTATATAAATTAATATTCAAAAGATTTATTTTTTCTATGTTAAGAACCCGATGTATAACAACATTATTCATACACATACCTATAATACTCACAGTGGATCTTTGTGTCTCTGAATTGGTTGCAAGACCCCGCGCAGTAGCTATTTTTGTGTCAATGTTGAAGGTGAAGATAGCATTGTATAACTGTCTCTTTCACTCGCTTATGTATGTCACATCGTCCTATCTCGCTTACTCTATGCAGTATACTCGATGACAAACTGTTTCTTACGCAATGGTTGGCAGGACCAAGTTCAAAGACACAAAGATCCGCTGTGACTACTATAATATAGGTACCTCATGTTCATTAATACTACAGACATAAATAAAAATTAAACAGTATCAAGATCGTTTAATCCAATTTCCCCAGTATTGCACACAAAAAATTTTTATTTCCACATTTGCCATGAGATTCTGGTAGACCTATAACATAAAACACCAAAAGCCGCGTCCCTAAATAAAAAATGTTGGAGTCGGATGCTAGTATTATATTAACTATGGAGTCACCAAGCCTATTGCCAAGTTTGGTTTTTATACATATGGGACCATGTGATTACCTAGTGCCATTATTTTTTCAGGTTTCAGATACAAATATAAAATCGAAATCTTTTACTGTAATTTACCATCTACGTGCTTGAGAATCGTCAAACTAATGAAGCTTGTTGACGATTTCATGACTGAGGTGGGATGGATGTAGCTGCCTACTGTACCCATATTCCTGAGTCCAAGTCACTGGCGGCCATCATTAAGTCGCGCTGGTCAGAATCTACATACGTGACACTTCATGGGTAGGCTATATGGTATGAACAATTTATGACTTTGGTTAAAAATAACATATCGAATAGTTACCTATACCTGTTTCTAATTGTTATTTACTACAAACCAGAATGTGTACATAAATTTCCATTAGCTGCCAAATACGATTTAAAACAAAGTAGGTTAAGCATAAAATATGCAGTATTGTTCAAAATAAGTTTCCTGAATTCAGAACAATGACTACCAGTCGCGAATTAACTAAAACAAAAGGTCATGTAAATTATTGAATTAGTAACTAACTAAAATTCAGCTATTGTATTGTTTTCAAAATCCGCTCATTCTAATATCCACAAGTACTTTTTTCCTGGTTGATTTTCCCCCTCATGAAAAAATCATCATCTGCCTAGCCTTTTCCCAATTATTTGTTGGGGTCGGCTTCCAGTCTTACCGGATTCAGCTGAGTACCAGTGTTTTACATGGAGCGACTGCCTCTGACTCCACAACCCAGTAACTAGGTAACACGGTACCCCTTGGCAAGACTGGTTTCAGATCTCAAGCTTCTGACTACTCGTAACGACTGTCAAAGATCTTCAAATGACAGCCGGGACCGACGGCGTAACGTGCTTTCCGAGGCACAGAGGAAACTCGGTATGTTGAAATGGTCACCCATCCACGGACCTACCTCGTCAAGCGTTGCATAACCTTGAAGATCGACCTGTGCGGCTGTTATTATTTAGCCACAAGCTCCTCCTCAAAAAGTGCTTGATAAATATTAACAGTTCTAGTTCTACGGTTCTAGCCAATACTTTGAATGTTAATTTTCACACCATAACGTCTAACAAGGTATCACAGAACATCGCAGACAGCTGGGCCATAAACAATGGTGTTACTATCGTGTAATAGCAATTTATTATAATAATAACGGTACTATTGGCAGCCTAGCCGAAACACGCACTCGCCAAATTCTGTCGCGCATAATAACCAGCGACATATTGTTGTAGACAAGCCGATTTATTGGCGTATAGATTTAGCATGTGGTTTGGTTCGATTAGAAATTGTTTTATTTATAGTTTTGACCATGGTATAATAAGACAAGGTAATCTCCTCCCGTGACAGCTGGGTCACGTGATTGGCCTAAGACTACGTCATCGATTGCGTTGCGGTTTTCAAACTTTTTTAGTGGGGAAAAAGTTAACAATATTACAATAGGTACAACATATTTATAATTTTTAATAAATCGTCATATTTGATACTTTTTGTATTTATGTACTTTGCATTTTTTTTAATTGTTTGCTTATTAGTATTTTTATTTAGTTCGGGACGAAAACCCACTAAACTTGACTTGACTAAAATAAGTCAAAAACTAATTATGTTAGGTTAATAAGTTCGGGCGTAAAGACGTATTGACAAAACTATGACTTAAATTATGGAATTTACAACGCTTAGATAAATTAAATATTATGTAGAAAGGCACATACCAGTTATTTTAGTTGAATTTAGTTACAAATTTGAAGCCATGCATATGATAGCGTCTCTTCATTGGGAAAATAAAAAAACCTTATTACACCGCCTTTTATACTTCTGTTTTTATAGTTTACGGAACAATTAACAATTTTTCTTGTGTATCTATCAAAGTTCACGGGTTCACCACAAACGTTTGGGAGCCACAGTTTTTTGCTCACAGAGCGAAACCACGCTATAGGTGTGAGGGACTCGACAACAGCGATGAAATGGCTAGTTGTCAGTATGACACTTGTCAATTAGATATGTTGCCACTGTGTGTGATTGAATTACCCGAGCTAAATGCATTTTTGTCTTAACAAAGCAATTATGAACTAATAATTCAATATACAAATAAATTTAACAATAAATAGATGAATCACATGAGTTACTTAATAGTTATTCTAGTTAGTAATTTATTTTATTTTCATTAACTACATGAGAAAGTACCTAAATTTTCTAAAAAGGACAATTAATGGTAACACTTATCGTGACGTAGGCTTAGGCCATCCTGGGAAGAGAATACCAGGCGAAGTATACGGAGTATGTTATTATACCATGGTTTTGACATTATTATTAGTTCTTATTTATTTAAAATATGGTCACCTTGTGGTCTGCGAGCTTGGATAATGATCGTGAATTCCCGACGGTTTGGTTAAATTTTATCGCGAGTTTTTATCAATAATAACAATGGATTTTTATAAAAAGCCATTGTTCCTTCCTTTACCTATTTTGCGATATCGATTAGAACGCATTGCTGAATTCGCCGTACTCCTGAAAGACGTTCTTCAGAGTACCGTACGTCCGTTCAACTCCGTTCAAATAACTCGTCAACGAAGGACGACACAATGTCGAACATTTGCAGACATTTGTTTTGAATGGATGTCCATTAATAATAACAGACGCACTTAACGCTAACTACTAACAGCTGAATTCATTGTTATAATAGCTACATCTTCCAAAAACAAAGCATTGTATTGTATCTTTACAAGGCTGAGTAGAAATAGTCTCACATTTACAAGTTTGACATATTATTGTTCTACTGGTTACCTGCAGGTAACTGACTATAGAGTCTATAGTCGTATAGAGACAAGACGGCGACGGTCAGGAGGTACGTTGCGGAGTCCGGTGTTCCACAGGGGTCGGTTCTAGGCCTCCCCTTGTGGAACATCGGTTTTCTATAGAGTACAACCTACATATTGACAAATAGCACGAGAGTTGAGGCCGTTGCACCTTGGACAGGTGAAAGAGATAAGGATATTTAAAAAATCTACCTGATTTAATCCATTAAATATTATGAGGTGCTGCAGGCGGGGAACGAAAATTATAGAGGAACCTACCAAAATTTCGTTTGTCAATTCTGGCAGCACCTCATTATATTGAATGATTATTTTAATATATTTCATTATTTTCTTGTAATATGTCACAAAATAATATTATGGTCCATTCTAGATTACTTCACAGAATTTAATAAATTATACCTAGTACTTGTTTTTCTCTTTTCAATTAATTATTTATTATCAGTCGAGATTTTTGTTTTTATAATATTTTTTCTTAAAAAAAACTTAATTAAAAAAAACAAAAAACCCGACTGCTTCAAAAGCGAACTAAAAAGTCGTAAACAAGGAAAAAATCATGCTGTGCAGTCGGTGGATACATATTCGCGGGCTGGCTGACCAAAAAATCTGGTATATCCTCCGCCTGCACAGCATGATTTTTCCTTGTTTACGACTTTTTAGTTCGCTTTTGAAGCAGTCGGGTTTTTTGTTTTTTTGAATTAAGTTTTTTTATTTATAACTTTTTAGTTAGTTTTTTTTCGAATTAGGTACATTTAAACATATAAGTGTTGTATATTTTTGAAATCACCTCTTTAAACACTTTATTTTGATACCCCACACGATGGGTTTGGGAGAAGAAAAAAATTTGGTCCCCCACAATATGACACCCAAAATCCGCCATTTTTCTATTGTCCAATTTTAATGTAGCCTATGACACTCGCAGGGTTAAGACGCATCGATTGACGTATGAATCATCAAAATCGGCCAACGCGTTTGGTCTCTGGAACGCCACATAGGAACAAACATACATACATACATACTTACATACATACATACATACATAGACTGATAAACACATTACCCTCCTTCGGCAGTCGGGTAAAAAGTAAAGCATTTTACTTAATACATTATGTTCTAAATGACCAAACTATCACTATCACATTAATAATTTTATAATAATACTGAAGATAAAATTAAATCGCTAAGCAACGCTTGACGAGGTCGGTCTATAGATTGGTGACAATTTTCAACATACCGAGTTTCCTCCGAGCCTCGGAAAGCACGTTAAGCCGTTGGTCCCGGCTGTCATTTGAAGATCTTTGACAGTCGTTACGGGTAGTCAGAAGCTTGAGACCTGACACCAGTCTTGCCAAGGGGTACCGTGTTACCCAGTTACTGGGTTGTGGAGGTCATATAGGCAGTCGCTCCATGTAAAACACTGGTACTCAGCTGAATCCGGTTAGACTGGAAGCCGACCCCAACAACAATTGGGAAAAAGCAGATCGGCTAGGTAGATGATGATGATGATGACTGAAGATAAAATTGATTTTTAAAAAGAAATATTGTGCATCCTATGGTTAAGTTACAGCGATCCTTATGTCAACTTTCTTCCTGTGTCAAACAACAAATGAATTTCTTATGTACAACAAGCAGCTTTAACTCTAACTGCTATTACTTCCTAAACCTATTCAGACATCCATTACGGCTAAACGGTGTCATAATATCTACGGAACAATACCTTCACCAGGACGCTGACAGGATATTTAGCTGATGATGGCTTTAAATTCTCCATCAATATTCATCGCGAGTGCTTCAGACTTGTACGTAAATGTCTATCGAGTGTCTGTCGCGATAGGGAACACGATAAGTGGTACCTGCGCGTGCGCATGATTCGCAGTATGGCGTGGCATTGAGCTTGAGAAGCTTTCAAGTGCGCGTCTACGATAGACTGTAAGTCTACAAGCTATGACGTATTCAATTTTAATCGGACGTAATGACAACTTGTAATACATAGTCGATAATATATTAATAATGCCTCTTTATCCCTATAGCTACTGTTACTGATTGATGTGCTGGGTCTTGAGTAAAGCATATTTCTCTAAGGTGCTAAGTCCTCATTCTTATAGGTACTAAACTTGTTATTTCCTATTCTGAAATTGTTTTTGTCTGCATATTATGTTACAGTTTCGGTATTAAGTTTGATTTCGTTTGAGTCAAAAAAACCTGGTGGATACCCCGTGCCACTTTCCTTATTATTCGAATAACAAAGTTTTACCCACAATTGTCAATTGTTCCAGAAATAATAGGGGCTAATCTAATTTGCATCACTATAGAAAAATTTAGCCCGTAATGGCCAATTTACAATTGAGAAAAAACTGCAGTAGCTGCCTACCTCAAATAAATAACAATGAGGATAAAACCATAGACTCATAGATTGCAGAATTAGGTCAAGTGTGATTTGGGAAGCCACTGTGAGTCACTTCCTCCATACTAATTCAATAATATTGTATGTTGCAAGTGTGATAGTGGAGTAGGTGCAGTTAATTCCTAGCACGGGGTTGGTTCTTGCACTGCTTCCTGCTGGAACACGCCCCATTCATCTATTTATTTATATAGTATTATTAAGGCGGTACCCCGAGCAAAACGCCGCGCAAGCCGTTTTTGTGCTGTTTTTAGAAGCTATCTACTAGTTATTTAAAAAGAAATATCACCTAATAAAAATAAATTAAATTTCTACATAATATTGATTCTAAAATGGTAGATTTCGTTTTTTTAATGTTGGATATATTTCACTAATCTCCTTCCAAAAAAAACATAAAAATAAGAAATAATTATTGATAGCATGCATCTCCTCGTAAAGTGTTCATTAATTATTTTTTGTACTAACACTTATGTATAGAAAATTTAATAACGAACATTTTCGTAGTATTTTTTTTTTCAAAAGGCCAAAATTCGATTTTTTTAAGATTTTATTCTAAAATCTGGGCGTATTCACTACTGTAATTCATGCGCCACCAGTGCCGCTAGGCCAATAGGAATGCTCATATCTCATGCCGATTTTTTGGTCAGGGTACCGCCTTAAGAGGAAATACGGTCGCAGACATCCGACTGAATTTCCTAAGTAAAAAGTCATAATTTGAGGTTTGGCTCTCAACTATTTCCTCCTCCAATATTGAATTAGTTTAAAAGATATTCCATAAACTGAAAAATAAAAGATATATACTGTGCCTGTGTGTGCCTTTTTGATAATACATTATCTTTAGAAGCACTAGAACCCTCAGAAGATGCTCATAACTGCGCTGTCAACAGAGACCTAGAAAATTTGACAACTATAAATGAAATAAAAAAACTTTTTTGCAAAAAAATACTACCGACTTCCAAATGAAAAACTACAAAGTCTTCGTAGGTACAATTTTTTTGCGATATGGACACCGACTTCGAAAAGTTAAATTATTTTTCACTTTGTAGTTTTTCATTTGGAAGTCGGTAGTATATTTTGCAAAAAAGTTTTTTTATTTTTCCCTTTTTAGTTTTACCTACCTAATAGCAAGTTGTTTATTAAGGTCCCTATAACTCCAGAATAGATTAACCGAATAATATGAAACTTGAACATAACCGGTGAAATGAGAGATCTGTGTACCCCTTTAGAGCGTACTGGTGTGATGTTATGTTATGAAATGGTATAAACAACAAACAGACATGTGATTGCAGCAAACCCGAGAGTTTTGCCGTTATTTATTGAAGAGTTCTGTTGTGTATCTGCGAAGTTCTTCATCAGACCTTCACCAAATTAAAATGGGACCAATTTCGAAACATATTCTTTCAAACAAAAAAAGAATTTTCAAAATCGGTCCACAATTGACAGAGATATCGGTGAACATACACAAAAAAAAAAAAAAAAAAAAACATACATAAAGTCGAACATAGAACCTCCTCCTTTTTTTGTAAGTCGGTTAAAAAGAAATACATAGAGGCAAAGTATCTTAGCAGTATATATCTTTCGTTTTCAGGTTATGGAATATCTTTTAAATTGGTCCAATATTGGAGTGGGAAACAGGTGAGAGCCAAACCTCGAATTATGACTTTTTACTTAGGAAATTCAGTTGGAGTCTGCGCCCGTATATGAAGATACTCAAAACTGACTGTTCTTGTTGAATAAATTGAAATTCACTGACTAAAATCATTCCTGTGTCCGAGTCTTTACGTCCCTTTTAAGGCGCCTCCTACCTATATCTGTCTACAGAACATTTCCGTCTGTCCGTCTGTCTATCACACGTCACATCGTTTTCATATTTCAATAGTATCTGCGAGGCTATCTCGCGGATTGTCACGGCCATGCATGCGAGGTGCATGTCACCAAGTTTGGGTATGCAGTGACAGATAAGGTGGGTATAGGTATGTACTAAGATGTAATATTATGTCTATAGGGAGGTATGATCGACAGATGATGGTATGCTATATATGGAAGAATTTGTGATGATGACTTAAAATGGGTGATGCAGTGTCATCTCATTTGAATAATTTACAAATGGGTATGCAGTTACATAGCGAGATACTCAGACAATAGATGGACATTAGAAACCACAACATGGAAAGGACCGACGGGAAAAAGAAAAAGAGGTCATCCACGGAACAGGTGGATCGGAGAATAATTCTAGTAGCAGGAACAAACTGGAGAGATAAAGCATATATTGAAAATTGTGAAGTAAGCTAGAGGAGGCATTTACCCAGCGTGGGGTTCCAATAATAGATTAGTAATAGTATATTTAGTAATAAGAGAAAATGTTATTTATGGTTGTTGGAAATAAATGGGCTTTATTATTATTTATGCATTTACTTACCTATTGTTACAATGATTTAGGTAGTTCTTATTTTCAAACGTATAGTCTGTCGTACCTACCTACTTATATTATTTTCAGTAGTGAAAATAATATTTCTACATAGTACAAAATAATGTAATAATAAAAACTTAACTGTGACAGAAATGAACTTTTTCCGCTTTATATTTTTAATACAAAATTGCCTAGCTGCAGCTATGTAAGTAATAACCATGCATAAACTTATAAACAAACACTTATTCATTATGAACAATATCAAACTGCAAAAAACTCACCGATAAATAAATGCGCATAAAAAAGCGCCGCCAGTGCACTAACAAAAAACAGCTGATCTATGTAAACAACACGCCGACACGAAGCACTAACGATCATCAAACTTAACTATATATAATTCACAAACAAAGTCACTGGCACGACTACACGACCACGGACACTGCACTTATTGGCACGAATGAACGAAAATATCCCTAAAATGATGACTCAAAATTTAGTGCCTATTATATGGACGAGCTCGAAAGCTGAGTGGAGAATGAGTGGGCACCTGCGCATACGCCGACCTGCTGTCCCTAAACACGCACACACACACGTCTTTGTACAGGTAGCTTGGGCATCTGTGTGAGAATTGATAAGATTCGGGCAGACTTGCACTGCACTGCAGATTTATTTATATTTTTAGAACGAATCTGCTTTATATCCAGAGCGAATGAAACAAAAGCGTTAAATTAAATCTCGCGTGAACTGGAAGCTGATTTTTGTACATTTAAATATTGGGTATCTCAATTAGCGTGGGTTTTATGATAACAAGTTGTCACCATAATTAACTCCCTAAACTACTATTGTGTTGCTTATCATAAATGTAAGTACCAATACAGAGTACTCGTAGTAGAGATTTGACGAAGGCCGCACACAACTGAAAGCTGAATATGATACTACGGATTTTTTTTTTAAAGAGTTCTAGATGTTTTTAATCCCAAAAAAAGAGGGGTGTTATAAGTTAGACGTATGTATTGGTGTCTGTGCGTGCCTGGCATCATAGCTCTCAAACGGATGAACCAATTTTAATTTACTTACTTTTTTTGTTAAATATTGTTAGGAATTCCTTAAACATTTAAATCTTTTCAATCAGTCAATTTGCAAAGGGTAATAAAGAACAAGAATATAAAATTTCTTTAGTTGATTCTTATGACTTGCTCAGTGACTTCAAAATTATTTTTAAAAATATTTAACACGTGGCAAAAATCATTTCTTTCTACAACACATTGAATCCTCGATAAGGTTCCCAGCTCACGTGCGAGGACTGGTTCAAGTTCAACTGTTCAAGATGTGCCGCATGCGGACAGGTGCGTTCCCTGCGTGCTGCAAAAAACGTACGCGCACCATCTGCTGCCAGCATTCCTGAATACGATTATGTGAGAGGCACGCTCCCAATTATTAGGTTGCTAGAGTGAAAGATTTTTTTATGAGTTTCGTTTTGAGTATCGCAGTTTGTACTTACTACAGTAGACTCGTGTTTGATGTAGCTACATGCTGATACAAAAAGAATAAGATCCCTTGATTAAAAGAGTGTCGAAGGAAACTATAGTTCATGGAACGATATCGTCGTTCCTCGACAAAATGGTAGATCTCTATCGACAGCCACTCCACCACCCAACTACCACACAAGCGTTATAAGAAGCTGCATAGTAGCCGGATAAAAGATTTTCATAACGGCCTCGGCTCCATTAGTAAGAAATATAGTGGTTCTATAAGCGGCTACAGATCTCTTGTAGCACCAAATAGGTCCATATTATCCAGCTGACAGGCTCTACAATGGGTCTACAGTTAATTTTCATGTCTGTTTTCTTTCCATGTTGCACTCACTAAATTCTAAGACAGACAGGCAGTTTTATTATCGGCTAATATAATAGCTGCTATACGGCTTTAAACGATATAATAGCATTTGTAAAGTTTATTCTTCCGCCATTGGCCGATTAACGCAAAGATGTACCTTTCAATCACACACATCACATCACATTTCCACTGTTTAAATCTGTAATATAGCGCTTTCACCTCTAGTGTAAAGTTATGTTTCTTCGTTATAGGGGTATAGTTACAAGAGCGCTAGTTAATATTATTAAAATACTCAAAGTGCTATAACACTATTCTGTAACCTCCATGGCTGTATAAAATATTTCGTATGATTCCTTATACTACTATTTGCCGTACAGTGGCCATATAATTGTATAAGATAGCGCTCAAAGCGCTATTCTAGAGCTACATAGCTCTATTATAAATTGGTAATACAACAGGCGTAAAAACCTGCTTTAAAGAACCTAGGGCTTTAGAAAATACCTCCCATACACTCTTGAGCGCTATAAAAGCAACTTATAACTCCTTTTATCTATTAAAGTACTCTTTAACATCTCACGGTGGTATAAAAGACGCCACTAACTCAATTATAGTTCTTATTGCTGTCTACCGACGCTATTGCATGCTCTTTTATCACTATAAGTTTTTTTTTTGCTACTAAGCGGCTAATGTACCACCGAGGTGTTGAAGGGTTTTTAAATATACTACTGTACATCTTAAGGAAAATTGTACAGCACTTGAACGACTCCTATACAACCCTCCTCCTCCCTCCTCAACTCCTGTATAAGCAGCTTGTGTGCTAGTTGGGCAATAACCTTAGCAACAAGCAACAACATGAGAAAAAATATTATTCTTCTTTTCGATTCGATGGAAAACGCTTTAGATGTTATGAGACCAGTAGGCAGTCACACCAATAGCAGCGTCAGTGGCGTTCATTAGGTCCTCCAAAGTGCAAGTATTTATTTATGCACAGACAAGTAAATTGGGGACCATACCCAGACCATGCCGAAGTGTCACCAACAGAATCATAAGTTGCACCAACATGCACTGAGCCCGGGTGGTAGACTACGGCCGACACCCTGTCACAGAGACAGGCCTGTGTCCCAGTACACCTGTGAGAAGGCTGATAACGTCGATTAGCTACGCTATGACGCAAAAAGGACTACTGTAGGTGCACGTCTTTCTAACCTTTCTGGGAATACTGGCGTGATGTTATGTTAGAAGAAAAATCAATCTGCCTGCCTTTTCCCAACTATGTTGGGGTCAGCTTCCAGTCTAACCGGATTCAGCTGAGTACCAGTGTTTTACATGGAGCGACTGCCTATCTGACCTCCACAACTCTGTAACTGGGTAACACGGTACCCCTTGGCTAGACTGGTGTCAGATCTCAAGCTTCTGACTACTCGTAACGACTGTCAAAGATATTCAAATGACAGTCGGGACCAACGGCTTAACGTGCTTGCCGAGGCACGGAGGAAACTCGGTATATTGAAAATGGTCACCCATCCTCGGACCGACCTCGTCAATCAAACCTTGATGATCGACCCGTGCGGCTATTATTATTTAGCCAAGAGCTCCTCTCGAGTTATGTTAGAAGAACATCTAATTTCAAGGAAACAGTGTTACGTATGCAGTTATTCATTTGTTTTTCTTTACTATATTTAATTGAATCATATATTTCTATTACACATTGCATTATTCAATGGATAATTTCTCTGTCGTCACTGGCGAGTCATTGAACTATCTTGTGGTTAACCTGACCTAGGGTTATGAAGATGATGACTTTTGACCACAATGCCCACACTAAACCTACGTAGTAAGGAACTATTACAGTCATTGGAAAACTGGGAATGGGTTTTCTAAAATATTAGACACGAATAGTTTTTTTTTTGTCAGCAACACTGAACTGAATTAAACACGCACGGTACACACAAATAACAATTAAATGATATGATAAAATCAAAGTCAGTTCAGGTGCCAAAAAAGGCGAATGAGATCAATTTCAGCGATACGTCAGACAGGGTTTAAAAAAAGAACTTGCATCTTTATCGTCATTACAATCATATTCCACAACCACAACGCTTGGTAAACGGATAAGCTAACGATATTATCTTAATCTTCAACATCACAACAAAAAAGGTCCTTCCTATACCTCAGATCAAATAAAAAGTCAAGATGGAACGTAGCAAACAACAAGTTGACGCTGGTTAAAACTACGCCTTGTCTTATACATACACAATTACACGCACACACGCCTTAGCCTTAGCTTGTCAGTGGAGCTCACAGATCAAATAAAAAGCTCGACTGAAAGCTAAGGCATAGTTTCGTTGTACGTGTAATTGTGTATTGTATACGGCAAGGCGTGGTTTTAACCGGCAACAACATGTTGTGTGCAACGTTCCATTTTGACTTATTATAGAGGTAAAATTTTATGTTTGTAATGAGACTATTGAGTAATATTCACTGGTACGATTAGGTAATCCGATTACGAAAAATCTCTTACCAATAGAAAACTACATTATCAAAGCGTGCCATTATAATCAAGGCTACTTATTTATACAAAAAACCATGGAAGCAAAATCGCGTATAAAAGCTAGTGTTTTAACATAAACCATAATCACCTTTCGAAGTTAATACATGGGAATAGAGTGGTATTTTTCGTCGAAAGTCAGCAGCAAACTTGTTTTGAATTCACTTATCTATCTCTGGTTTTTATTGCGAATGCTTTTTAGTAGTTCGGTATGCACTTTTGCAGTTTTTCTACCTGCGTATTTTGTTTTGACAGTTGAAACGGAATTTTAATGTAGGTTCTTATTGTTTGAGTGCTAAGCTTAGATAACAGCTGCTGCCTATTGTTTTCTGAAACAAAATCACTTCGAAGTAATCTTGAGAATTTTGTCTGCATAAAAACAAAACTGGTTTAAACTTTTTCTATGGAGAGCTTTTGCAAAAAAAAAGCAGTATTAAATATAGTTTAAAAACGCCACGTTTTGTTTAAAGATTATAACTAGTTTAGTATGATTAATATCACCACAGATAATATAATACAAGCATAACATCACTTAGAAGATTAAAGTTTTCAACCTTGACGCTTTTATTATTTCTAAATCAATCTTTTGGGTTAGTATGAGCTTTTAGGGCTTTATAGCCCTAAAAACCCATACTAACATACTACATCTTCTATATCTATAATATAAAAATGAATCGCAAAATGTGTTGGTAAGCGCATAACTCAATAACGCCTGGACCAATTTAGCCAATTCTTTATTTTAAATGTTTGTTGCAGTTCAAAGATGGTTTTTACGGTGAAACAAATTCTAATAATTGCTGGAAAAAAAATAAAAACAGCCCTTTTCTTTTCCCATACAAAAGTTTTATAACTAAAACGTAGAGTCAATTTGAGTTGCTTTGTGTAGGGTAGGGTAGTGTAGGGTAGGGTAGGGTAGTATAGGGTAGGGTAGGGTAGTGTAGGGTAGGGTAGTATAGGGTAGGGTAGGGTAGTGTAGCGTAGGGTAGTGTAGCGTAGGGTAGCATTTTTTTTTTTTTTCCTTTACACTAATCCCACCATCGAAATTGACGCCTATTGATTGCAAACACATACATTCCGTTCAATCTTTCATTCCTCTCGCACTTTTATTCCTCATACTTAAGTTCTTCTTGCATTCAATCTCTTGTAAACTGTGTGGGTTTATTTAATTAACTACGGGCATTTTTATTTCAGTCGGGTGTAAAAAATCTTAAAATATATATACAAGTTACAGTTCTGTTCATCCCAGAAATAAAATTCAATAAAAAGCTAATTATCACAGTTGTACAAAAATACTATTTGAAGCGGTTGTGCAAAAAAAAAAGTTCTATTTATCACAATTGTTCAAAAGTGCAGTTTATCACAGAGAAAAAGTCTCAAAAATATTGCAATTAGGGATATATAAAAAAATACACAAAAGTGCAGTTTATCACAGAACAAGTTATCACAGCAAAACTTACACGACAGATTAGGTACTAACATGAAGTAGGTACCGCCGGTTATATGTGCCTGTGCTGCATTCCGTGCTTACATTTAAATATCATACAAAATACTAATGAAGCACGGTGCCCTTCAGGTTTTGTTCCGACGTATATATATACGCAGTGGCTACTCTAGTGCAGTACTCCAAAACCTTCTCCCTAGTTTTCTTGTCCATGAGCCCATGCAGATTCTCCTTCGTTATTTTCCTGTCCAGCTCACATTCAAGTTGGTAGCGCTCCCTGATAAATAACGGGCATTCTACAAGTATGTGCTGGACAGTCTCTGCCACGCCTGGATCGCAGACGCATGATGGGCTCTCCTTACACTTGAACCGATTCAAGTATTCAGAGAACCCACCGTGCCCCGTCAAAACCTGCGTGAGGACGCCTTCGGGCCGCACCTGTTGTACAGTACGGAAAGCCACTATTGCGTCCTGAAGAAACATTTTCGTCACAGTAGCAGTCTCGCCCGACACATATCTCCGATTCCATTCATCAAGCGATTCCAAACGGATCTGTCGCTTGATAAATGAAACCGGACACTGGTCGTAGTCCGGCTTCCTCCGTGACGACAATGCTGCCTTCTTGGCCCGCTCATTCCCCGGCAAGCCCGCGTGGGCCTTGATCCAGAACAAAGTAACAACTTTGCTCTGGCCCAGGGCGTGAGCCAGGTTGGCGCGTGCGCGGACTGCCAGGGGATGGAGAGGGCCATGGTTTGCAAGCGTCTGCAATGCTGCCATTGAGTCACTGTACACACCATAGCTCCCCTCTTGCTGCGCGAGGATCACTTCTGTCGCTCTACAAATGGCTAGGAGTTCCGCCTGGTAGACTGTGCAGTACGCGGCAAGGCTAAGCTTGAGGTTCCGGACTTCACCTTAATTATCCCAGATGGATAACGCGGCTCCTACCTTCCCCTCAATCTTGCTGCCGTCAGTGAAGATTCGCACCGCCTGCACATTGTTACTGTCTAGTAACTCTTGGTCTGCCAGGCACATGAACTCCAGGGGTATTTGCATAGCTGGATGAGGGGCTTCCGCAAACCTTACCGCACTCTCGATCTCCCTGTCTCCTGGCAGAAGCCGGGATGATCCTCTCCTCGCTTCATACAGGGCGGCTGTCTCTTGTATGCGCAGGTCTAGAGGTAGTATCCCAGAGAGTGCCAGTGCCGAGTTCAGAGAGACAGTACGGTAAGATATGCAGAGCTTCTGAGCGAATCCTCGTTGAACAGAGCTTAACTTCTTCCATATACCCAACTTTTTTGCAGCGGGTGCCCAGGCAGCGGCTGCGTATGTCACTATGGGCTCAATCGTTGCTGTGTAAATTGTGCGTATGACTTCCGTGTTTAATCCCCAGCTCACCTTTGTAGCACGGGACAGCCGCTTGTATACGTTAGCTGCCCTCTTGCAGACGTTCGCGGCATGCTCATTAAAAGTGAGCTTATCGTCTATGGTTAGACCCAGCAACTTCATTTTCTTGACCATACCGATGCCGACCCCGGCCATACTCAGTATTGGAGTGTCGTACTTAAGCTTATTGGTTATGGTCATCGCACAGGTTTTGTGCGGTGCAAACCTCAGCTTATTTCGGACGCCCCAACCCTGAACATGGGAAAGGGCTGCATTGACAGACCTTGAGACTTCAGTCGCCTTGTCCCCATCCACGACCAAGACGATATCATCCGCGAACGCCTGCACGAAAATTCCACGCTGCTCAAGGTCCTGCAGTAGTGGGTCGAAAACGAGGTTCCACAGGATTGGACCACCGATCGACCCCTGGACACAGCCCTTGCTAGTCTCTCGCGTGCATTCCTCCCCGGCATACCGAACCTTGACCTTCCTACCGTCGAGATAGCTGTCTATCAGCCTCCTGACGTTAACCGGGCAATTTTCCTCAGCTAGTCTGACCCTTATGTACGTATGTACTTATACGTAAGGTAGTGTAGCGTAGGGTAGGGTAGGTTAGGGTAGTGTAGGATAGGGTAGTGTAGGGTAGGGCAGTGTAGTGTAGGGTAGTGTAGGGTAGGGTAGTGTAGGATAGGGTAGGGTAGTGTAGCGTAGGGTAGGGAAGGTAGTGTAGGGTAGGGTAGTGTAGGGTAGGGTAGTGTAGGGTAGGGTAGCGTAGGGTCGGGTAGGATAGGGTAGGGTAGGGTAGGTAGGGTAGATAAATGTTTGGTGTTTTTATGGCAAAACAAAGTTTGCCGAGTCAGCTAGTAAAATATAATTATCTAGTAAACAGAAGTGTTCTACATTCTCAAAAATAAACATGACAGGCGACTTACCGTAGTAACCTCTTTCCTAGAAACCAACAACAGATTTACTAGGAAACACAAGATAAATTCTACAATTATTACTATAGGACTTCTTGGTAATACAATACATTTAAATGGATCTGCTTCAATATTGAATACTACATAATATATTGAATGAGGAAAACAGGGGTTACGGGAATTCACACCATGGATGGTACTTTAGTATCTATTGTTATTTTGGTCCTAATTAGTCCAAGGAGAGGTACCTACTACATAATATAATAATTATAATCCTTCAATTTCGATGTAAACAAGCATTTGTTTATAACCAGTGCACGTGGAACAAAGAATCATCACAATAATACATAACATAGGCTCTGTTGCGCATTATGGAGTACTCAATTCTGGGCGCATTGCTGTTAAGGCGGTACCCCGATTAAAACGCCGCGCTAGCCGTTTTTGTGGAGTTTTTAAGAGCTATCTACTCGTTATAAAATCAAGCTCTAAAAAAATGGTTATTTCATAAAATCTAAAAACCTGAATGCTCAAAAAGCGAGCTAAAAGACATAAACAAGGAGAACATCATGCTGTGCAGTCGGAGGATACATATTCGCGGGCTGGCTGACCAAAACCAGATGTATCCTCCGACTGAACAGCATGATTTTCTTCTTTCCAAAAATAAAAGGAACAAATAAACATGAACACATTACCCTCCTTCGGCAGTCACGTAATAAAAAGAAATATCAAATAATATAAATACATTAAACTTCTACATAATATTGATTCCAAAATGGTAGTATACTTTTTTTTTAAAGAAATATATGTTTTACTAATCTCCTTCCAACAAAATCATAAAAATGAGAAATAATGATTGATAGCATGCATCTCCTCGTAAAGTGTCCATTAATTAATTTTTGTACTAACACTAATGGATAGACAATTTGATAACGAACATTTTGTAAGTTTTTTTCAAAAGGCCAATATTTATTTATTTATTTATATATGCTTTATTGTAGGTACACCAAGTTTAAACACAGAAAAAGGAAACTTAAAACTAAAATACATACAACGGGCGGCCTTATCGCTGACCGCGATCTCTTCCAGGCAACCTGGGATGGAAAGTGATAGCCTGGACATGAAATGGGGTTGACATTGGTGTAACACATAACATTACGAATATTTTCCTTAAATATACAATCATATTAAAATAGATACACAAATACATACATATGTTATATAATAGATATTCGATTTTATAAAGATTTTATTCTAATATCTGGGCGTATTCACCACTGTAATTCATGCGCCACCAGTGTGCCGCTAAGGCACTAAGAATGCTAAAGATTTTTGGTCAGAGTACGGCCTTAAGTAAACAATTAAGTTCTTTATCCTGTGTTAGATAATGCACTTTAAAAATGCCATGAGATTTGTTTATATAAACAAGCCTAGCATGCCCTCCGCTAAATAAAAACCGGCCAAGGGCAAGACGGACTCGCGCACGAAGGGTTCCGTACCATTATCGCAAACAACGGCAAAAAAATCACGTTTGCTGTATGCGAGCCCTACTAAAATATTTATTTTATTCTGTTTTTTGTATTTGTTATTATTGCGGCAACAGAAATACATCATCTGTGACAATTTCAACTGCCTAGCTATCACAGTTCATGAGATACAGCCTGGTGTCAGACAGACAGACGGACCGCGGAGTCTTAGTAATAGGGTCCCGTTTTTACCCTTTTGGGTACGGAACCCTAAAAATGATCTAGGAAAGACTGATCCACAAAAGCTGTAGCATGACTAATAAATCAATTAAGACGTTTCTGACTAAAGTGGAGCGATCTTCACAGGTTGGCTGAAAACGGCTGGTAGTTAGTTGCTGAGAATTCAGATAAATAGTGTGCGATTGGAGAGGTTTATGGCATATAGCAGTGTACCTACTGCTATTTGTGCCTTTTTCCCGTGGTGGTAAGTAGGAACTACAGAACGCCACCAGCTACAATCCTTACATAATTGTATTGTTTACGTTAAATTTATTAAGTACTAGTGGCCCGCTCGGCTTTGCCTGGGTCTTAAGAGGAAACGGGGGCAGAGAGCGCCGACTGAATTTCCTAAGTAAAATGTCATAATTCGAGGTTTGGCTCTCGTCTATTTTCTCCTCCAATATTGAACCAATTTAAAAGATATTCCCTAAACTGAAAATGAAAGATATATTCCATGTCCCTATGTTTTCTTTTTTGATGATACATTCTCTTTAGAAGCACTAGAACCCTCAAAAAATGCTCCAAATTACGCTGTCAAGTTACAAATGGCTGGCTTAGTGTACAAATTTGACAAATATAAATGAAAAAAGGAAAACATAGGGACATAGTATATATCTTCCTATACCAGTTTATGGAATATCTTTTAAATTTGTCCAATATTGGAGGAGGAAATAGACGAGAGCCAAAATTCAATCGGCGCTCTCTGCCCATATTTCTTCCTTTTAATGCCCATAACCATCTAGAATAAAGCACCTTTCAAATTATGACAGATTTATTTTAATAATATTAGTTAAGACTACAATGACTAATCTCGCTAAGCGATGTTCGTTCAACAATTCACATGAGGCAATTATAGGGCAATAACACACAAGCGGTTTCATGATTAACACAATAAACCACGATAGTACTGGGAACTCCAACACAGCACAGATATGCGGTGTTAAGGAATATTGGACGAGTAATTGCTAAACAGATTAAAATTTAATAATTAATGAGACTCGGAAACCGGGAAACTTAGTGTGGGAATTGTGGGATCCCCTCAGACATACAGATAGACAAGATGTTGGGCAAAGGGATGGGGTGATTGCAGATAGTAATTTGTTATCATGGGATGAATTGAATTTTGTTTTAAGTAGTGCTTTATGATAGAGCAGTACTTTGCGGTATTCAGAAGGCTTAGTGCGAGTTGTGTCTCACGCTAGAGTCAATTTGTATTGAAACTGGTTAGACGCAGTCTGGTGACGGCAAGGAGAAACCTCTTTTTTTGTATACATTTTGACGTAAGAGATCGTTTACGTTATCACGACTGAGTACGTTAAACAACTCGGAATAAGCATACTGTTTATTTATTTACACTTTATTGTACACCAAGAGAAAAATAATTCAAAAAGACATCTTATAAATAAAACAAACATTACAACAGGCGGACTTATCGCGATTAGCGATCTCTTCCAGGCAACCAAGAATGGAAAGCGACAGCCTGGACACAATATGGGGTTGCACTTGGTGCAAAATAAAAAAATTAAAAGATATTAAGAAAGTAGGTACTAAATACAAAATAATAGTAATAATAGATACATAAATACGTACATATAACTAATATACAGACAAGAAAACAATTCAGCTTTTATAAGATTATGATCTCAGTAACAAGTAGTGCTCCTTCACAAGTCGCTTGAAAACAGGCAGTGATTGCGCGCGCTTTATAGTCACAGGCAATGCATTCCATAGACGAGTGGCCTGGACAGTAAAAGATTTGTCTAGGAAGATAGTGGAGTGCATTGGCATTTTCAGTTTCATATTATCCGATGACCTAAGAACTTTCGCAGAAACTGAAACCGTTTCTTGAGATAAAGCGGGGTAGAAGGAAGAAAGAGAATATTATACATGAGAGAAAGAATATGAGCTGTTGTGAGTAGTGAAATCACTCGATGTTGTGAATAAGTGACCGTCGTCATTGAATCGTCCCAGTCGTCCTGAGCGGTAGTAATCTTTATGAGTTTATTGTTTCATTTAAGAAATTACACGAAGTAAATAAATATCAATGAAAATGGGTAGGTACTTACTAAGATTGATTTATTGATGGCTAAAATGAAAACACATGTAAAACGTTTCAGGTAAAGGTCGATTTTTATCAGCCGATAAGAAGAATCAATCAATCTGCAATCAGTTAGCAATCGTGATGATAATCCCAATACTCAAATTTGCCTATAAACTGTATCGATTGAATGGAAGGCCAATTAGCGGGCGTTTTTAATCACTAAACACAAATTAATTACATCATTTATCCTCAACTGTGATTGAGTACGTGCTTTACCTTGCGTAATAATGTGTAATAATGTATCAAACGCTAGCTTGCGGTCAGAATCTCCTGACCGCAGCGAACTATTCTCTACTAGGCTACAAACTAATTACTCACGAAGTATATCACTAGGCTACTATACTAGTTCCTCAAACTAAATATAGCATTCTATATAAAGACACAATGTATACATAATATTCTATAGTTATATCTAAGACACTTCCGTTGCATATCCTGTGCAATTGAAGCATTATTTTAATTATAACAATGTGTTAATTTTAGCTCTACCTTTTTTCCTGGAATTTCCTCTAGCTTGCAGTACAATGCGAGTGATTTACCTAGTTTGATTTTAATTAATTCTTCGTATGGTTCTGTTGTTACCGTGTTACCAAACGGGAACGTTTACCTAGAATTATCAATTAACACAATGGCCATTTTTTAAGTTAATGCAAATGATATTACTATTGGCTAAAGGCGGGCTTTTAGGCCTTTCACAAAAGTAATTACTTTTGTGAATAATTGTCTAAAATATTCGTGTAGTAACCCAACCTTGGGCCGTACTATATATAAAAAGAGAAGGCCATCATGAACCCGTTGTGAAAAAAAGTTAATAAAAAAAATCATAAAACCCTACTGCTTGAAAAGCGAGCTAAAAAGAAAATCGTTCTGTGCCGTCGGAGGATACATCTAGTTATGGTCAGCTAGCTCGCGAATATGTTTCCTCCGATGTTCTCCTTCCTTCTCGATGTTCTCCTTGTTTTTAGTTCGCTTTATAAGTAGTTGGGTTTTTGTTGTTTTAATTTTTTTTTCTTATTTACAACTATTTAGTTATTTTTTTTAGGATTAGGTACATTTAAACATATGTGTAATATATTTTTGAAATCACCTCTTAAAATCCTTTATTTTGATATCCCAAACGGTGGGTTTGGAAAAAAAAATTTGGTGCCCCTTATTATGACGTCCAAATGCTGCCATTTGTTTATTTTTCAATTTAAATGTAGCCAGTGACACTCGCAGGGTTAAGCTAAATCGATTGACGTAAGAACTATCAAAATTGGCTAACGCGTTTGGTCTCTAGACCGCCACATAGGAACAAACATACATACATACATACATAGACTGATAAACACATTACCCTCCTTCGGCAGTCGGGTAGAAAGGAATATTGCTCTTCGTCCTGTATAGCTCCGTCTCTTTCTTACAGTGCAACCATGACAGTTTTGTCACGTCAGAACAAGGCCTCTGTAGTTATGTTCTGAGGATTGTTTGAGTGATAATTGGAAACCTTTTCGCAGCGAGTTATTTCGATATGCCACGAGTTAGCAACTCGTTGCTGTTAACGCATAAATCATAATTACTATGTACGAGTTACGAGTACGTTAGTTGGCACAAACCGAGCATTCTATTCGCAACTAGGAACTGAAATAAAAATATTTTTACAATATCACTACAATATTTTTACAGCAAGATTGTATATTGCATAAGTGATGAGTGATGACCGCAGACATAAATCTAACTAGATAACGCAAGTCCCTCTATCTGTATGAAAACCAAGCGTGCCACTTTTTCACACACAATTTAAAAACAAATTTACTTGCCAATGAAAGAAAACATTTCCAATGCCACTGCCAACATTTTCTATACATACTTTACAGCACTATGCCATAAAAAGGCAGTTTTCTAGTTTTCGGTGGATTTCAGGTGCAGATAATGCTAAATGAAAAGCTCAGATTACGATCATTTGTCGTAACTTTAGTCCATTTTTTGGCACGCGAAGTACATACAATCGCGTCATCTAGTTAAATGTATGTCTGTGGTGATGACAGACGATGATGTTTTAATACAAATTGAAGTTAGCAAAATAAACGCAAACGCACGTGGAGAATAATCGGCGTAGTCTTGCCGACTACGCAAGCGCGAGGTCGCGAGCGTAACATAAATAGCGCATATTCTTAGTTGGTGCTAATTTCGGTTGTTCTCATAAAAATGCCAAACATCTCATGTTTGATGTTTATAATACAAAGTTGAGTCATCACTAAGTGCAGAGTTTTTGCAGCTGATTTAAGAATAACATCCAAGTCATTCCTAGTGCATGTGTTCAAATCTCGTGGCTACACTACATCAGACTTATAATAATAGGTTTGTCTACCATCCGTAAAGGAATTAAAACTGAACGGTTGTCGTACCGAACCCAAAACAAAAAAGACACAGTTTAGGCACAGTATTACGCTTATCTATGGTATTACAATTCATTATATAGGTCATAATGATCGATCTTCAAGGTTAAGCAACGCTTGCCGAAGTCGGTCCGTGGATGGGTGACCATTTCAACATACCGAGTTTCCCCCGTGCCTCGGAAAGCACGTTAAGCCGTTGGTCCCGGCTGTCATTTGAAGATCTTTAACAGTCGTTACGGGTAGTCAGAAGCTTGAGATCTGACAGCAGTCTTGCCAAGGGGTATCGTGTTACCCAGTTACTGGTTGTGGAGGTCAGATATGCAGTCGCTCCATGTAAAACACTGGTACTCAGCTGAATCCGGTTAGACTGGAAGCCGACCCTAACAGCAATTGGGAAAAGGCTAGGCAGATGATGATGATATAGGTCATAATGTTTTGAAATTCATCATTGGCAGTCTTTTCGCCTTTGATTTTGAAACTACAGTTTCCAAATTACAAATCTATAACACTTCAGGGCCAGGGTCAGCATATTATATTTTTACTAGCTGACCCGGCAAACTTTGTTTTGCCATAAAAAGACCAAACATTTATCTACCCTACCCTACCCTACACTACCCTACCCTACCCTACCATACCCTACCCTACCCTACCCTACCCTACCCTACACTACCCTACCCTACCCTACCCTACGTACCCTACCCTACGTACCCTACCCTACCTACCCTAACCTACCCATTAAAAAAAAAAAAAAAAATAGATGTTGACCTATTCTCAGACCTAGGTACTGAATATACATATAAAATTTCATCAAAATCTGTCAAGCCGTTTCGGAGGAGTATGGCAACGAAAACTGTGACACGAGAATTTTATATATTAGATTGATAGCCATTTACGATGCACTCACTCGATGTAACCACCTCACGAGCTGAAATGTTTATCATGGGCCGTTTCAACTAATGATCGTGGTGTGGTTATAGCTTACTGGCCACCTGACCACCTAGCCAACCGGCCATGTGGCCATCTGGCCGTATGGCCGGGAGGCCGTGGCCACTCGATACTCGTTATTTATTGGAAGCATTACGGCATATCAGTCAGCAGCACATTTCGCTGTTTTTCAGCTGTGAGATATTATGTGTTGAGCGAGAATTTGGTCGGTGTGGCGAGAGTAAATATAACTGGCTATGCTTTTACCAATCTGGGGAAAACGCTGCTTCCTCTTAGATTCGAAGAAGCGTAGATACTATTATGGATGTTATATACTTATATGCAAGTTAGCCTTTTAATAAACGCACCCACGATACAGGAAGAATTTCCTAGTGTGGGGCAACAATACCTACATACTTTGTTAACGATAGACACCCACAAAAAATGAGTAATAATTATATTTATAACTATAGCTTCTGCCAGCGGCTTCGCCAGCATGAAAGCTAAATTATCGCGGGATAACAATTATCCTTTGTGCTATCCTGACTATAATCTATATCTGTGGCAAATTTAATCCAGATCCGTTCAGCCGTTCGGGTTTGATTGAGTAATGAACATACATCTATCAAAATTTTCGCATTTATAATATCAGTAAGAAGTATAAATTTTTTCCAATTAAAAAAACTTTTTTTAAACAATATTTTTAGCTAACCGTGCATTGTCATCCAAACCAAACGTGTATGCAAAATTTCATCTTAATCGGTTGAGGATAACTGCTTTAAAAATAAGTTGCAAGATTCGACCCGAACACACTTACATACATACATACATACAGCGCAAGTAAATAAAAATCTTGTAAAAATAAAATAATTTTAATATCTTGCTGAAAAAGATAACAAGACCCGCTATGAGGGGGGGGAGGGGGGGGGGCGAACCTACGTGACCTACGTATAACTCCGCACGTCATTTCCGACAATTCCAGAATTTACACAAAATCCAGGCAGGAAATTCTGATCTGGTTTTTGTAACAGTCACTTTCGGTTTACTAGAATTTTTATGTTTAATGGAAAAACATTTTTTGTCCTGTTCAATTTAAGTAAACATAAAATGTTTCGACCAAATAAATGAAACAATTTGATACCAGTTTTGGTATTCGTCGTTTCGCATATACGTACGCGACCCCAATGTGGCACATATTCTATTATCTTAATCACTCACACGTAATGTAATCGAGGTGTGATCGTAAGCGAGCTGGACTAATTAACAGTGTTGCCAGTGACAGTTAGTCAAATATTACATGAGACATCTCAAAAAATTACATTTTCATGAGAAAAGTTACGTTACCTGATTTTATGTGGAAAATTACACTATAAGCTCACTCGCTCGCCGGAGTAAGCGGGATGGAAGATTGAAAAATAAACGTGACTGAGTGAGTAAAAAAGCAAAACGTCAATATGTGTGTCACAAACTCAGGTGTGACAACACGACAAACGAAAACTTCCATAGATGCGACCCGTTTCACGATTATTTTTCGTTTGCTGGATTTCGATATTTTTATTAAGTTCTAAAAGTTACAATAGAGGTTACATGAGAAGGTCAAAAGTTACGTAAAATGTAACAAAAGTTACGTACTGGCAACGCTGCTAATTAATGACGTTTTTACGAGAGCTCCTTTGTACTGACAACTCCACTTAAGTCACTGGGACAACCGTCCTTACTACTACGAAATAGAGGCGTTGTGAAAGACAAACAGTTACTATGGACTTGCCCAGTTGTGGCTAAACTTACCCACCTATCCGTCTCGTCAGGGGTGTTGAACTGTGGCTCGTGTGCCACTTACGAGTTATGAACAATTGCCTTTTATTACTGCGTACTGGCAGGGGAGCTACGAGGACGATATTCACTTATCTTTGACCTGCTGCGAGAATAGGGATGGGCGGTCGTACACCTTCAAATGACCGACCATCCCTTGCTATGTCCTTGCGTTCTTATTACACACGAATACTAATGACGCAATTACTAAGTAATTGGTTTTGCTAGGCGTGAACTGTTAACGCTTCTAAAATTGCACGACTTTTTAGTTTCATCAAATCTAGTATGTATTTAGATTTTGAGACAAGGTTGTTACATATCTATTCAGATCGAATAATAGAATACTACTAGAACGTGTCTTTACAAGCAGTTAAAATGATTTGGTGTTAAGATTCTCATTAATTTAAATAAGTTTCCAAACTACGCATGTTTCTAAAAATAATCATACGTATATATGGCATCCAGTTGAGCTAGGAAGTAAACTAGAATTACCAGATATTTTACGAAAACTAGTTTTTATGACATTTGTGTTAACTAGATAGGGACTCGTTTAGATATATTATACGCAATATATATGTGTAACACAATCGGCTAGCGTTGTGATATAATGTTTTTTTTTGCATATAATCAGCTTACTCCGTAATTATCAGTAGTATTAATCATTAGTTAGTTGAAAAACCTGATTGGTATTCTTTTACAAATTTTTGACCAGGGTTATCTCAGAATTGATATAGTCTTGAGGACAAGTCTGAGGCCTATTCAGGGTGTCCACCGGTTGTAGGCAGTACTGGTCCCTTAAGGTTATACTAGTCGATCATTCTGCCATACAAACGTATTCTGGCGATTACTCCACTGTTTGACGACGTACGTTCAAAATAAAAAATTATATCAATTTGTCTCATCATTATCTAGCCATGTATGGTAACAAAAAAGTTAAAAAAAAATAATTTAAAGTTATGAGCGTCGAAAGTTCCATATTCCAACACTAATTTTAACGCATCTTCTAAATTCAACAATGCAAGTAATTTTATTTTGAAAATATACATTTTGTCGTTTTTTCTTGATAGATATCATGAAAAAACGACAAAATGTATATAATGACTCCCAAAGGTCTGTTAATAAAATTTCGCGGGCTTGTTTTCGTCCTAAATCATCATCCATTTCGATACAAATTTGCAAAAGTGCTAATTCGTACGCGACTAGCTTCTTACTGCTCATCACAGCAACTCTTTCGCACGTGTTGTCGGTTGAGATAGCATGCATTTTAACCTCGCGCACAAAATAGTTCGTGCGGTCGACTAGGGGAACCTTAATTCAGTTTGAAACGTTCAAAGCCGTGAAATAGGAGACTCCGTTTCTGGCAAAATTCTAAGGACGGACTCCGTGTGGTTCTTGTTGATAAGAGTCCTATATAATCCACACCTTTTACAGGCAGAATGTTTTATGATAATCCTCCACTGGAAAAATACTCCATGAAATTAATGATATTGGTGTTGCCAGCAACAGTCTCTTTACATTTCGTTATGAAGCAATTCCGTGGAGTTGCGGTATCCTTATCCAAACAGGGGCGAGTTGTTGACCCGTGCGTGCGTCACCGAAGTGTTTGCTCACCCTCGAGGTGACCACACCGTGAGCTTGTCGTGGGACACGGGCGTGGCTGTTGACACGCCACTGGTGGCATAGAGACGTGGGTTAAGTGGGTTGGAGGAGCGTGGGAATAAGTGGTAATTGAAATGCAAGGAGGCAAAGAAGAAACTGAACTACCTGCACCAAAATCGACAGCTTTGATGCTGGCTCAAAAAGCATGCTGCTTGCATTGAGCTAATATGTACTAGTACATTATTACCTCAATGGCTGCTTGGATGAATCAACTAGTCGGTGAAGTTAATCTGAAGTAGTATTGAACATAGGTATACTTGTTTGTTTGTATGTTTGTTAATGTTTGTAAAAGGTAGACTTTTGAAGTTCTAAACCAATTACGATTATGCTGGGTTTTCGCAAGATAGATCAAAGTAGCGTCAACACAGAAACAGCGTCATATAATATTTAAAAAATGTAAGCCTCGATCACATTTCGAGACTCAAAATGAGGTTTTTAAACCAGAACATCCTAAAACATATTAATCAAACCCACTTCCGCTGTATAATGATTAATAAATGCTTCTACAGATTAAATTATCGTTAGGGACTTATGCAAATACGTATTTAATCTTGACGCATTATTTCTGCATTAAAAAAAATACAGTTGTCGTCATAGGAAACTGCTATATATAGGGATAACGCAAGAACAATCAAAGAAAATGACGTCATTGACAACAGAAAGTAATATCTACAGAGGAGTTGTTGAACTAGTCCTATCAGGCTCCACCCGAGATCAAATAAAAAGTCAAGATGGAACGTTGCAAACAACAAAGTGAAGCCGGTTAAAACTCTGCCTTGCCGTATCCATACACAATTACACGCACACACGTATAACGAAACTACGCCTTATAGCTTGTCAGTCAAGCTTTTTATTTGATCTAAGACCTCGACTGACAAGCGAAGGCGTAGTTTCGTTGTACGTGTGTGCGTGTAATTGTGTATGGATACTGCAAGGCTGGTGTTTTAACCGGCTTCACTTTGTTGTTTGCAACGTTCCATCTTGAAATCTTGACTTTTTATTTGATCTGAGGCCCCACCTGACGAGAAAAGCGGAATAGATGAACTTATTTACCAAATCAAGAAACTCAGAGAGTAAAAGTATTATCAAAACCAAAATCAACAAATTTTTATTTCAAATAAACCTTACTTACCGTACTTTTGAATTGTCAAACAAAAATATGAATCCAGTTGCACTTTCGCAAGCGTCAGTACCTAGGTCTCTATGGAGAAGAATGTGCAAGAAACTCCACGGACACCATTTTCCATCAGTTTTAATTACAAATATTTGGTTACATCATACTTGTTGGAAAAATACATATATGTGAGAACGATGTTAAAAGACGTGCACGTAAAAGCGTCTAGAGTAAAAAAAACTCTAGTAGTTTTGCTGCCTACCCCGATGAGGTAACTCTGTGACTTTATGTTTGTAAACAACTGATATTTAAAAGGTCCCGTAATCAAGTGCACTACCGCTGGTCAATAACCTCAGTTCCACGAAAGCAGCTGTTGCAAAAACTTGCGATAAAAATGTATTTATTTTTCCTGCATCGTGGTCACAGCAGTCTTATCAATAAATGCCTAATTACCTGTTTTAATTCGAGGTCACGGCGTTTGGCGGGGTCACAGGGGGCGGGGGTCATAGCTGGCCAGCAACACGTGGTCGGGCTTTGTGCCCCTCGGTGGGTTAGTAGGGCTCGTAACGTTGGGGGACAGGGTCTTCCTTATCTAGAACATTGAACTTGGTGCCAAAGTACGCGGTTCTGATAAGGACGTCTGATAATTATTTAATGTGTTGATGGAATACTTAGTAAAAATATTATTTATGAGCTACAATGACGTTGTCTTGAGGTTATTCGTGTCAGTCACTCGCCAACGCGTACTACTGGTACGCGAAATTTGTGAGACTTTGACTCAAAATATAATGAACGGATTTTGATGAAGTTTTTCAGTAATATAGCTTGTTCATCCGAATATCATCTTTTTTTCGGCGGCGGGTAGTTGTGACAATACGCACGAAAAAATTACTCATTAGAAATTTAATAATTTTAATTTAATATTAATAGTTAAAGTACATAATTTTATATGTATTATACTATTTAATGATAGCTACCTGCTAGTTTGTGTTATTTCGAAATTTCACTGATTATAAATACAATCAATTAACAATGGAATCACTAAAGGGGTCAATGGCTGAATTAATGACCCAATTTCAAGACAGAATGTCAAAATTTGAGGCGGAACTGGCCAGGACGTCCAGCACAGCAGCCAGCAATCCAACTGAACTAGCGGCTGACTATACGTCGTTCAAAACCTTCGTGCTCCAGGCCCTCAGCTGTCTTCAACGACAGATGGAGGCGGTTGCTGGAGAAGTTGATGCACTTGAGATGAGGGGCCGTCGAAAAATGCTCCTTATGCATGGTGTTGGTGAGGTGAGCAACAAAGAGACAGCGCTGGTGGTTGCTGAAGTTGTGCGTGATAAGCTGCAGCTGGAGGCGTTTTCTGTTGCCGCTATACGGAGGTGCCATAGAATGGGCAATCAGGCTGGCACTGGCAAGCCAAGGCCCATTCTCGTGAAGCTGCAGGACGTTGATATCCGTAACAAGATCTGGTATGCGAAAACCAAATTGAAAGGTTCTGGTATAACCTTATCAGAATTTTTGACTAGGTCGCGGCATCAGGTTTTTATGGCGGCACGTGAAAAGTTTGGCGTCACTAACTGCTGGACTAAGCAAGGCCACATACACATACAGGGGCCTGATGGGATCAAGCATCGTGTCGTCACCCAAAGCGAGCTCAAATCTATCGGCGAGCCTAAGCTGGACTCCGATAAACAAGAGGCAGTGGTGGCCAATAAGCCAGCCGCTTTTGCATTGAAGAAGAGGCGTGCGGCGGTTACTTCTGTCTCCAAAAAGTGATGATGCATTTTTACTGCCAGCGTCGTTCGGGTATTTTGATTCAATTATCAAGATAATTTCTCAATCAGCATTCGAATTCAAATCATTCAATTATCTTTGTTTGTTTACCTTCGTACTTCAATCTTCTTATTTATTTTTACACCTACCTAACTTTAAATCTTTCCTATTTTATTATAGTTTTTTCGTTATTATTTGTTGACATTACGTACGGCTCTCTCTATTCTGACACTTGACTCTTGACAGCAGTCAAGTGTCAAGTCCGTCAATAGTTGCATTCCAGTTACTTGTTATGCCGTATGTGACATTTAGAACATGTTTTGTCTATGGTAACAATTGATGCAACATTTTTCGTTTGTTTTCTTTCATATTTCATCATGGAATTAGAAATTACTTTTTTGTTTTTTCGTGTATTTAATGTCGATGTAAATACCCGAACGGTGCAGCTAAAACTTTTAAATTGTTTGTTTTAAAGTTATTTAATTATTTTTTTTTGTTAACACACAACTGGCCGGTGGACGAAATTCAACCTACCTTCATTTTATTTTTTTATTTTTACATATTTTATATCTTCGTGTTTATATTTATTTTATATTTACGTACTATATAATGGCGGATAGTGATAATGGCAGCTTTTTATCAGCGTTTAGTGACAGCGACAGCTTTAGCAGTATCCCGTCTCTAGCTGATACCCTTGAGTCTCAGTTCTCCGATGTTCCAAGGAATCTTAATGTAGTCCATATTAATGCCCAAAGTATTCCGGCCCATTACCATGACATGCTGGCGAGTCTGGACTGTAAGAACATACATTCCTTCCGACTGCCACCAAAACTGCACTCGCCCAATCCCTCCTTCTCCCAATCCTCGATTATGCCGATGTCAGCTATTTAGACCTAAATGAAGTGCAGCTAGATAAGCTTGAGCGACTCCAAAACTTTTGTATTAGATTCATATTTGGTTTACGCAAATATGACCATGTTTCCGAATTTCGAATTAAGCTCAAATGGCTGCCAATCCGCTTTCGACGGAATGCCCATATTTTATCATTACTCTACAGTATTCTGTTTATTCCTACAACCCCCACTTATCTCAAAGAACGCTTTAAGTTCCTTCATGACACACATTCTAGACACTTGAGATCATCGGAGAATTTGAAGCTTTTGATGCCTGCCCATTCCACAAAGTTTTACGACAAATCGTTTACAGTCCAGGCTGTGCGATTGTGGAATGAGTTGCCGTTGTCAGTTAGACAAGCCCAGTCACTGGTTTCTTTCAAAAACCTGGTTAAAAACCATTTCCTTTCACTGTAACGCTTTTCTATTTAGATCTTATCTCTGTCAATTTACCCCTTTTTCTTTTTTGTTTCTCTCTCTTTCTATTAGTTTCATGTTATATTATGTATGTATGTTTGTATAAAGGTTTATGCATTTATTATATTATTATAATCTTGTATATATTTATGTTTTATTTTAATAGCAGTACACCGACTACCCCCTTTTTATTCTAAGTTTTCTTTTTTCAGTCCATCCAAAGGTTGTCTGGTAGATATCGCTGTCAGCGATAAGACCGCCTTTGTACCCATTTATATAAGTTTTTTTGTAAATGTCTATAATTTTATGGTGTACAACATGGTAGAACAAGACATGGTATTCTCCTCCCGTGACAGCTGGGTCACGTGATTGGCCTAAGACTACGTCATCAATTGCGTTGCGGTTCTCAAACTTTTTTAGTGGGGAAAAAGATAAAAATAATACAATAAGTACAAATGTTTTATAATTCTTAATAAATCGTCATATTTGATAATTTTTGTATTTATTTACTTTGCTTTCTTTTAATTGATTGCATTTTAGTATTTTTATTTATTTCGGAACGAAAACTCACAAAACTTGACTTGACTAAAATAAGTCAAAAATAATAAGGTTAGGTTAAGAATAGAATAGAATAGAACGACGGAACGACGTATTGACACAACTATGCCTTAAATTATGGAAAGCGTATATAAATTAAATAATAAATTAATGAAAGGCACATACCAGTTATTTTAGGTGAAGTTAGTTACAATATTGAAGCCACGCATATGATAGCGTCTCTTCATTGGGAAAAGAAAAAAATATATTACACCGCCTTTTATACTGCTGTTTTTACAGTTTACGAAACAATTAACAATTTTTCTTGTGTATCTTTCAAAGTTCACGGGTTCATCACAAATGTTTGGGAGCCACAGTATTTTTCTCACCGAGCGAAACAACGCTATAGGTGTGAGTGACACGACAATAGCGATGAAATGGCTAGTTGTCAGTATGACACTTGTCAATTCGATATGTTGCCACTGTGTGTGATTGAATTACCCGAGCAAAATGCATTTTTATCTTAACAAAGCAATTATGAACTAATAATTCAATATACAAATAAATTTAACAATAAATAGATGAATCACATGAGTTACGAAATAGTTAATCTAGTTAATAATTTATTTTATTTTCATTAACTATATGAGAAAGTACCTAAATTTTCTAAAAAGGACAATCAATGGTAACACTTATCGTGACGTAGGCTTTGGCCATCCTGGGAAGAGAATACCAGGCGAAGTATACGGAGTATGTTATTATACCATGGTGTACAATAAAAGTATATTCTATTCTATCACGTAAACTCTATGATTTTTAAGGATAGAAGAACTAATGATTTGCGGTTAGAGCCCTGGGTGGTTATTTAGTTAATCTTTTTAGGGTTTCGTTGTCAACAAGGAACCCTTATAGTTTCGCTATTTCCGGCTAGTATTAAAAAGCTATAATTTGTCATGGATATACATATTAATCACTTCGACAAAGTAGTAAAATAAAAACAAGAAAAAAAAAATTTGGCTTCCTCCTGTAGACGTAAAGTAGGGCTTGTTTTTTTTTATTCGTCTATCTCATGGTATGGGGTATTGCTGATTAGGATTTTGAAAAATATTACGGGTCTGTTAAAATCATGTTTCGATTCAGGGATCCGTTTGCGTAAAATAAAGCATTAAATTGCAAATTTTTGTAAGAGTCAAGTGTCCCCCCCTGCCAGACAAATAGTTGCTTTTGGCAATGTGAAAAAATTCATGGCAGTAGTATATATAACGAAATTAAAATGAAAACTATCACAGCGAAGTAGGCTTTACAACTTTACTGAACTTTTATAAACCATTCAAATTATTACGTGACGCTAGTTATCAATCTTTATACAAACGGTTGCCTCTACACGCGGTGGTAAGTACTCAAATATTTAGATGATACTTTTCAAACTTTACTTGTGAAGTTGGATTTTATAACCCGTTTTTAGACGTGAGCCGCTGAAACCATTTGAATGATCATGTAACAACAAGAACCCCTCTTCTTAGTCCGCAACTACGGAACCATTACTGCACGTGGCCCGACAGGCACTTCGTAGCCAATAAAATTCATACCATTGAGAACAATGTAGGTCAATGCTAATGAACTTTATAGTAAAGTTGATAACGTTATCGACGCGCTATCGTAATGACATGCTGCACTATTTCCGAACTAGCATGGATTCCATTTAGACAATATCTATTCATCTTCAGATAAGATAGTAAGGATTAAATTTAATGGGACGTTTTTAAAAGAATACTTAATATAATCCGTTTTGAGGTAGCAATAGTTATCTATTGCCTACCAGAAAAAAAAAACCGGCACGAAAATAGTGTTTTTTTACCCGACTGCTGAAGGAGAGTAATGTGTCTATAAGTCTATGTATGTATGTTTGTTCCTATGTGGCGTTCTAGTGACTAAGAATCGTTGGTCGATTTTGATGATTCTTACGTCAATCGATTCGTCTTAACCCTGCGAGCGTCACTGGCTAAATTAAAATTGGCAAATTGAAAAATGGCGTCTTTTGGGTACCTTAATATTGTGGGGCACAATTTTTTTTTGCTTCCAAACCCATCGCGTGGGGTATCAAAATAAATGGTTTTAAGAGGTGATTTCAATAATATATATCATCACTTGTGTGTTTAAATGTACCTAATTCTGAAAAAAAATACTAAAATTTACAAATAAAAAAAAGTTAATTAAAAAAGAAGAAGCTGTGCAGTCGGAGCATACATCAGGTTTTAGTCAGCCAGCTCGCGAACATGTATCCTCCGACTGCACAGCTTCTTCTTTTTTAATTAACTTTTCGGTTTTTAGGGTTCCGTACCCAAGGGGTAAAAAACGGACCCTATTCCGTCTGTCTGTCTGTCTGTCTGTCATCAGACCGCCTTTGTACCCGTATAATTAAGGTTTTCTTATAAAATAGATGTGTAACTTTTATGGTGTACAATAAAGTATATTCTATTATATTATATTATATTATATTATATTATATTATATTATATTATATTCTATTCTATTCTATTCTATTCTATTCTATTCTATTCTATTCTATTCTATTCTATTCTATTCTATTCTATTCTATTCTATTCTATTCTATTCTATTCTATTCTATTCTATTCTATTCTATTCTATTCTATTCTATTCTATTCTATTCTATTCTATTCTATTCTATTCTATTCTATTCTATTCTATTCTATTCTATTCTATTCTATTCTATTCTATTCTATTCTATTCTATTCTATTCTATTCTATTCTATTCTATTCTATTCTATTCTATTCTATTCTATTCTATTCTATTCTATTCTATTCTATTCTATTCTATTCTATTCTATTCTATTCTATTCTATTCTATTCTATTCTATTCTATTCTATTCTATTCTATTCTATTCTATTCTATTCTATTCTATTCTATTCTATTCTATTCTATTCTATTCTATTCTATTATATTCTATTCTATTCTATTCTATTCGATTCTATTATATTCTATTCTATTCTATTCTATTCTATTCTATTCTATTATATTCTATTCTATTCTATTCTATTCTATTCTATCTCATGAACCGTGATAGCTAGACAATTGAAATTTTCACAGATGATGTATTTCTTTTGCCGCTACAACAACAAATACTAAAAACAGAATAAAATATTTAAGTGGGGCTACCATACAACAAACGCGATATTTTGCCGTTTTTTGCGATAATGGTAAGGATCACTTCGTGCGCGAGTCCGACACGCACTTGGCCGGTTTTTTTATTTTTTACGCATAGGTCCTATGCCAAAAAAAAGTGTAATGGAAAACTTATACAAATTGGAAATATTTACATCCACGGTAAATGTTTCCACTCCTCGTAGTAGACTTAACCTATTCCACGTAAAATTCTCCAAATCAATGGCAAATGAACTAGAATTAGCAGAACAAGCTTATGCAATCGACTTGTAGTCAATTTTTCCCCAACATAGACACGATCGATCTTCACTCTAAAAGGAAACATTTTCCATTGTATTACCGTCATTATATAGTTAAGCCTTATAAATAACTGAACAATGTGGGCCAACAATCGCCTGACTGATCGAGGAACAGCTTTGGAAGTGTATTATATTATTCATTAGCGTTATGGTCAGCCTAATAATGGGGGCAGGGGGAAACTTGCCTTAATGGCGTTATTTATACGGCGAACTGTTACATGCACGCTCAATATGGTTTTAAGGACTGCCCTTTGTAAGGATTATTTCAACAGTTGATATAAAAACCAGAGGAGCTCGTGGCTAAATAATTACAGCCGCATGTGTCGATCTTCAAGGTTAAGCAACGCTTGATGAGGTCGGTCCGTGGGTGGGTGACCATTTCAAAATAGCAAGTTTCCTCCGTGCCTTGCCGTCGGTCCCGACTGTCATTTTGAGATCTTTGACAGTCGTTACGGGTAGTCAGTAGCTTGTGATTTCTGACACCAGTCTTGCCAAGGTGTACCATGTTACCCAGTTACTGGGTTGTGGAGGTCAGATAGACAGTCAGCTGAATCCCGTTAGACTGGAAGCCGACCCCAACATAGTTGGGAAAAGGCTAGGCAGATAGTATAGATATGAAAACCAGATAGCAAATAAAATTATTAGAAACTAATGGTCTATCCTACAGCGCTTGTAGCCTTATAATTTCCCGGTATAAAAAACCATACGTTTTCCGGGAATAAAACTACACGTTTCCGAAGATAAAAATTAGGCACTCAGTGATATGTAGATATTTGTAAACGAATTTTCTTATGGGTTTTTTTTTTCATAATCTGTAGGCTCGCGTTGGACCACTATCTCGCCTGATGTGAAGGCGGTACCCTGACCAAAACATCAGCGGCACTGGTGGCGCATGAATTACAGTAGTGAGTACGCCCAGATTTTAGAATAAAATCTTTATAAATCGAATTTTAGTCTTGAAAAAAAAATACGACAAAAATGTTCGTTATTAAATTGTCTACCCATTAAAGTTAGTACAAAAAATAATTAATGAACACTTTACGAGGAGATGCATGCTATCAATAATTATTTCTCATTTTTATGTTTGTTTTGGAAGTAGATTAGTGAAATATATAAAACAAAAAAAAAACGAAATCTACCATTTTAGAATCGATATTATGTAGAAATTTAATATATTTTTATTAATTGATATTTCTTTTTAAATGACGAGTAGATAGCTCCTAAAAACAGCACGAAAAACGGCTTGCGCGGCGTTTTGCTCGGGGTACCGCCTTAAGCCGTTGGTCCCGGCCGTCATTTGGAGATCTTTGACAGTCGTTACGGGTAGTCAGTAGCTTGTGATTTCTGACACCAGTCTTGCCAAGGGGTACCGTGTTACCCAGGTACCGGGGTTGTGGAGGTCAGATAAGTAGTCGCTCCATGTAAAACACTGGTACTCAGCTGAATCCGGTTAGACTGGAAGCCGACCCCAACATAGTTGGGAAAAGGCTAGGCAGATAGTATAGATATGAAAACCAGATTGCAAATATAATTATATTAATTATTAGAAACTAATGGTCTATCCTACAGCGCTTGTTGCCAAATAATTTTCCGGTATAAAAAAAACCATGCGTTTTCCGGGAATAAAACTACACGTTTCCGAAGATAAAAATTAGGCATATGCAGATCGTGATATGCAGATATCAGTGAACGAATTTTCGTAAGGGGATCAATACTTCGAGAGATAACCTAAACAATTTTACCTCATTTTGCCCGACTGCCCCAGAAAGAGTGTACGTAATGTTTTTAATCTTCGTTCTCAAAGCGCCATTTTCCTGTGTCAATAATGCCTCAGCAAGGCCGACCTATCTTATCAACCAAAGAAGGAACAATTAAATACCATTTATTGTCACTACCTGCAAACACAATACAGGATTAGGTAGATAGTGATGTCCTTCATGGTGGTCTCTAAATATCTGCTGTTGCCGATAACAACATAACGTTGACGTATTAAAGCTAAAATAACCACAGATAATATTATTGTTCTGCGTGACCGGCGCGGGGTTGAGGTCAGCTCTCAGCTGATAAGCTATCACTGTTATAGGCATGCGGTAGGTGAGATGATCGCCAGTGCGAAACGTTCTGTCACTGTCCACTGTTTATATGCCAACAGGCGGGGACATATTGGATGCTGGGAGAGTGATAGGACTGGTGACCGATGGTCTCTCATCAATCTAACTCATGGTGGTGATTCCATGAGATGAGTTTTCATTAGGAACACCTATTTATTATTTTCACAAGGCTAAATGATCTATGGAGATGTTAATTATTACAAACACTTTGATTTGAACGTGTCTTAAACATCTGTTAAGACGGTACCCTGATAAATGATACAAAAAATCGGCATGAGATATGAGCATTCCTATTGGTCTAGCGGCACTGGTGACGCATGAATTACAGAAGTGAATACGCCCAGATTTTAGAATAAAATCTTTATAAAATCGAATTTTGGTCTTTTGAAAATAGATTTACTACAAAAATGTTCGTTATTAAATTGTCTATCCATTAGTGTTAGTACAAAAAAATAATTAATGAACACTTTACGAGGACATGCATAATATCAATAATTATTTCTCAATTTCATGTTTTTTTGGAAGTAGATTAGTGAAATATATACAACATTTAAAAAAAAACTAAATCTACCATTTTAGAATCAATATTATGTAGAAATTTAATGTATTTTTATTAATTGATATTTCTTTTTAAATAACGAGTAGATAGCTCCTAAAAACAGCACAAAAAACGGCTTGCGCGACGTTTTGCTCGGGGTACCGCCTTAAGACGGTACCCTGACCAAAAAATCGCCATGAGATATGAGCATTCCTATTGGTCTAGCGGCACTGGTGACGCATGAATTACAGTAGTGAATACGCCCAGATTTTAGAATAAAATCTTTATAAAATCGAATTTTGGTCTTTTGAAAAAGAATTACTACAAAAATGTTCGTTATTAAATTGTCTATCCATTAGTATTACAAAAAATAATTAATTAACACTTTACGAGGAGATGCATGCTATCTATAATTATTTCTCATTTTTATGTTTATTTTTGGAAGGAGATTAGTGAAATATATACAACATTAAAATAAAAACGTAATCTATCATTTTAGAATCAATATTATGTAGAAATTTAATGTATTTTTATTAATTTATATTTCTTATTAAATAACGAGTAAATAGCTCCTGAAAACAGCACGAAAAACGGCTTGAGCGGCGTTTTGCTCGGGGTACCGCCTTAATCTATACCAATATTATAAAAGGGAAATATTTTTTTGTACATTTGTTTGTATCGAATAGGCTCCGAAATTACTGGACCGATTTAAAAAAATCTTTCACCTATGGAAAGCTACATTATGCCTGAGTAACATAAGCTATAATTTTGACGGGAGCGAAGCCGCGGGGGTCAGCTAGTGTTATTATATTATTGCAAATAGTTAACTCATTGAATTTTTTTCGTAAAAAGTCTTGTCACTCTCTTCGATGTTTTAGAAACCAAACAATGTCTCATTATCTTAAATGAAAATCTTCTCGGGATATCTTTTACTACCAAGGAATCCTCGACATTTTTCAGTTACAATAATTTATACAGTGGTTACTGGTTGCCGGAAGAGATGGGTGAGCTCTATTATTATACGTCGGTACTACGCTACGAATTCTCTGGCATTGAGTGTGTCACACAATTAGATCTGCCTCATTTGGAGATGCCTGGAATCTCAGCGGTGCGAACATAGGAGACGAAGTACATCAAGATTAGTTCCTTATATCAGCTTCTGTATAGCTTTTTAGTGGAACGGAAGCCTTATCTCGAGTTATCACTACTGATATCCGTTTTTATCCTAATTACAAATCTGAATATTTAATTGCTTTTTTTATCTATAGAAACGATTTTGTATGTAAAGGAGAATGCGCATTTTGTAAGGGAATTTGGGCCCCTTTCATAATGGTTGTATCTTGATGAATTTGGTTGTATATTGTAGGAAAAACATGTTATATTCATAATTAGAAATCATTTTTTATTTATTTTGCAGGATTCACGAGATAAAACGATGTTTCTGTTCTTGAAATGAACCCTTATTACAATGCATTAAGGTGCACACAAATGTCCAAGTAAACAAACCTGATCTGTTGTTGTCTGTACATATAAATTAAAGGACACATATGGAAAATAACACAAAATATAAATCCTATTTTTGTATAATACTGAAATCGCAGACACGATACCTCATAAGGGGCCTGTGTATGGGCAATCTTCTTTTATATTTCAAATAAAATAATAACATTCTTCTTAATTAAGAAGTGCTTTTTTTATAAATCCTAAAGAAAATTTGTTAAGTTATGGAATTATATATTATATTTGCCGCTAATTTACGGGCTGATTAAGATAAACCTAACTTTAACCTTTGTTTTTTTTTTAATTCATTGTTTCTAATTACAACTTTAGCTCCAATCCCAACAGGATAAACAATATCACCTGTTATATTTAGTGGGGGAAAACCGATGAGAACAAACCCGAGCTTTAATAGACAATTGAACTATATTATATTCTATTTAAAACACACAATATCAATCAAATTATAATAATAGTTTACCTCAATATGGCACGTTATCCTATATCCCCTAGGCCTGTGGTTTCTCCGTGTATAGAGGTGGAGATCACTCAAAACTCTTGAGTAAAACACTCCTTCTTCTGTCGCGATCTCCTTATCCTCCACTGTGCACGGTCTTGAGCTGCGCTGGCGTCTAATTATACTACTTTTAGGTATTTTTCTTTGGTATAAAACAACACTAACTAGTATAACTCGCGCGAATCGTAATACGCGCTAAACACGCGCGATAAGGCGATGGGTACGTCTCGTCGACGCGATAACAAACAGCTGACTGCCGAGCGAGCCATCGCATCGCTTTGTTGTGAAATGTGAATGTTGTGATAACTCACTTTTGTTTATCAGTTTATCACACATGATTATAAGCATGGGGACGTTTACGATTTAGATATTGATTGATTTAAGGCGGTACCCCGAGCAAAACGCCGCGCAAGCAGTTTTTTGTGCTGTTTTTAGGAGCTATCTACTCGTTATTTAAAAACAAATATCAATAAATAAAAATACATTAAATTTCTACATAATATTGATTCTAAAATGGTAGATTTAGTTTTTTTTTAAATGTTGTATATATTTCACTAATCTACTTCCAAAAAAAACATGAAAATGAGAAATAATTATTGATATTATGCATCTCCTCGTAAAGTGTTCATTGATTATTTTTTGTACTAACACTAATAGATAGACAATTTATTAACGAACATTTTTGTAGAATTATTTTTTTCAAAAGACCAAAATTCGATTTTATAAAGATTTTATTCTAAAATCTGGGCGTATTCACTACTGTAATTCATGCGCCACCAGTGCCGCTAGACCAATAGGAACGCTCATATCTCATGCCGATTTTTTGGTCAGGGTACCGTCTTAAGGCGGTACCCCGAGCAAAGCGCTAGTCGTTTTTCGTGCTGTTTTTAGGAGCTATCTACTCGTTATTTAAAAAGAAATATCAACTAATAAAAATACCTTAAATGTCTATATAATATTGATTCTAAAATCGTCGTATACTTTTTTTTCAAAGAGGTATATGTTTCACTAATCTACTTTCAAACAAAACCATAAAAATGAGAAATAATTATTGATATGCTATCATGCATACCAATAATTCATCATATCATATCATGCATACATGCATAGCTTCTCCTCGTAAAGTGTTTATTAATTATTTTTTGTACTAACACTAATGGATTTTAAACAATTTAATAACGAACATTTTTGTCGTATTTTTTTTTCAAAAGACCAAAATTTGTTTTTATAAAGATTTTATTCTAAAATCTTGGCGTATTCACTACTGTAATTCATGCGTCACCAGTGCCGCTAGGCCAAAAGGAATGCTCATATCTCATGCTGTTTTTTTGGTCAGGGTACCGCGGTTAAGTACAGCTACTATTTGCAGTAGCAGGTTTGTGCACTAGGTAATTATCTGTTGTCATATTGGATTTGGAAAATCTTCTACGTAACTACGACTGTATTTTTAAGGTTGCCCTAGTCGACGGCACGAACTATTTTGTACGCGGGGTTAAAATACATGCCATCTCATCCGACAACACGTGGGCAATAGATAGATGCTGTGATGAGCAGTAAGAAGCTAGTTCGCGTACGAATTAGCACTTTTGCAAATTTGTAGCGAAATGGATGATGATTTAGAACGAAAACGAGCGCGCGAAATTTTATAAACAGTCTTTCGGGAGTATGGTCTATCCCTGTATGGTGGCTGTTTTGCAATTTTCCTTCTTCTTATAACATTTATTTCCGCCCAAAGATGCGTTAAAATTAGTGTTGAAATATGGAACTTGCGACGCTCATAACTTTCAAATATTCTTTTTTAAACTTTTTTGTTGCCGTACAGGGCTAGATAATGATGAGACAAATTGATACACAAACAGTGGAGTAATCGTCAGACTACGTTTGTATGGAAGGATGATCGACTAGTGTAACCTTAAGTCTCTTTATAAACATTGCTAAGATGTATCTGGAGTTTTATGTGATTAACTTACTTATCTCATAATTATTGTATGTTGTTGAAATTCAGATAAAGACCAGACAACCTTGACAATTTGTTATGAGAGAGCTCTTAATAGATTTGTCTTGAGAAGATTATGAAAAATACGTACTGTCCAAACACCACTCTGTACTATTTATTGTGTGCTTGAATAGAAACAACTGCTATCATTAAATAAAATGTCTACATTTTGTAGTCTTGCATTGAAAACATTTTCAGATTAGTTAATAATAACAACAATGTTTTAAAGAGAAAAGATTTTTTTTGTTTGTACCGAATAGACTCCAAAACTACTGGACCGATTTAAAAAATTCTTTCACCTATGGGCATAATTATAAACATGTGCTATAATTTTAACGGGAGCGAAGTCGCGGGGGTCAGCTAGTTAATAATATTTTAGTAATATTACCATTTTATAGAATTACTAGCTTATGTCCGCGGCTTCGCCCGCGTAAAAAGTGTTTTATCATGCTAAGTGAATACAAACTAGCCTATGTCCTTCATAGGGTCTCAAACTATCTCCATGCCAAATTTCATTAAAATCGGTCCAGCCGTTTCGGAGTCTATAAGGAACATACATAGTTTCTCTTTCATATATATAGATAGATAAAAGATAGATTACTAATAAAAAAGTAGTAGTATTATCTAGTATTCCAATCAATCTGCCTAGCCTTTTCCCAACTGTATTGGAGTCGGCTTCCAGTCTTACCGGATTCAGCTAAGTTCCAGTGTTTTACATGGAGCGACTGCCTATCTGACCTCCACAACCCAGTAACTGGGTAACACGGTACTCCTTGGCAAGACTGGTGTCAGATCTCAAGCTTCTGACTACCCGTAACGACTGTCAAAGATCTTCAAATGACAGCCGGGACCAACGGCTCAACGTGCTGTCCGAGGCATGAAGGAAACTCGGTACGCTGAAATGGTCACCCATCCATGGACCGACCTCGTCAAGAGTTGCTTAACCTTGAGTATCGACTGAGTATTACCTAGTATTCCATAACCCATTAATGGTATTTCATAGCTTACTTGTTGTGGTATTTTGATTGTGGCCAATAACTGGCCTGCTGCAGGTCGTAGACTTGTAGTTCGTATTCCTAGCATTCGTTTCAATCGTTGCCTTATTAACTAGGAACTTTTTCAGTTTTCATCGTATTCTAGAAAAGTAAATAGCTAAACAGAAGTTGAGCATAAATGATTTTATTTCTGTAAGTTGGTTTGTACAAACACTTTTACATGTCGATCATATTTTTTAAAACTAGATGTGGTCGGCGTTTCCTATCTGACTACTCTGAGAAGAAAGGCCGAAACAAACTCAGAGGTCACAGTCTCTTTTAAAGCCCTGACAAAATCTTGGTTAGATCATGTGAAGACAATGTAGACTGATGTCTGAAATGGTCTTTTGAGGAAAGAACCAGCCAGATTGAGTGACCTGTGCAGTCTGTTCACGCATTTGTCCATAACCCGTGCAGCTCAAAATTTAAGGAGCTCAACGATTCGACGTACAATACCAAATAAATTACATTCAGGTAGGCCGCATAAACTACGCCAGACCATGATTAAAAACTAACTTACGTGGGACACTCAGAAAGTTTTGCGAAACTAAAAAAAATTGTTCTATACGTACATATATTTTTATTAAATCTTTTCAAAGTACTTTCCACCAGCCTCTATACAAAGATTCATGCGCCTAAACCAGTTTTCAAAACACTTTTTGCAGTCCGCCGCAGACACCTCGTTTACAGCCTGCTCGAACGCAGCCAGCGCATCTTCCGGCGACGAAAATTGTATCCCTTTGAGCTGATTTTTTATTTTTGGGAATAAAAAGAAGTCACACGGTGCTAGATCAGGGCTGTAAGGAGGGTGACCCAGGAGTTTGACTGGCGTGCTGTCCAGGAAGTCCCTCGTTTTGAGTGCGGTGTGCGCAGGTGCATTGTCGTGGTGGAGCAGTAGCCCGCGGAGCCCTGTGTTTGGTCGCTTGTTGCTTATAACAGAGAAAACTTCTGGCAAACATTTGGTAGTATACCATTCGGCATTAATGCTTCTTTGATCCCGTAAGGGAATTGATACCAAGTGGCCAGTCAAATTAAAAAAGCTAGCGATCAAAATCTTACCCCCGCTTCTAGATCGCTTCACTTTGGTAGGCGTTGGCTCATTTTGAAACACCCAAACAGTCGACTGGCGCTTGGTTTCTGGATCGTATTGATAAATCCAGGACTCATCACCTGTAACGATGTCGTAAACACGCCGAGACGAGCCTGCTTCAAATTTGTTAAGCATATCACGGCACCATTCCACCCGGGCCTGCTTCTGAGCATCGGTGAGGTTGTGCGGCACCCAGCGTGATACTATCCTCCTCACGCGAAGATGGCTGTGTAGAATCTCGTGAACGCTTCCCGATCCAATCTTCAATATGTGTTGAATCTCCTGATATGTAATTCGCCTATTGTCTTGGATTAAATTTTTCACTGCTAGCACGTTTTCTTCGGTAACAGCCGTCAAAGGGCGACCGCTTCTTTCGTCATCCCCCAAAGTTGGTCGACCGCGCTTGAATTCGTTATACCAACGATACACGGTTGCCTTGGAAGGGCCTTCATCCATGAATGCCATTTGAAGTCTATCGTACGATTCATCCGGTTTCAGGCGACACTTGAAATCGTATAAAATCATAGCTCTAAAATGTTCCCGGCGCAGATCCATATTTCAGTGAGACACAATACTTTGAATTAACTCGCAAAAAATGTGGAGGGAAATTTTGAAATTGGAACTTACTTATTTTTACTTATAAATAATCATATTTTCGAAAAACATTATAACTGGCCAGTCTCCCATATATAAAAACTTTTTTTCGCAATACTTTCTGAGGGGCCTGGTATATAAATTAAAATTAAAAACAAAATAAAAGAACGAGCAAATTTATATTTTCTTTGTGGACTGCTATAACATTAGTATAAATATTATTTAAGCATGTGGCACTAGTAGGGGTTATTCTTGTGGACTCCAAAAATAGGTTTACAAGATTGTAGGACTGAAACAGACTTATTATTTTACTACAAGAACCTGAGTTTTCTGATAAATTAACATTACAATCACCACAAGTGATAATGGATTTATTCGAGTTACAAATCTTATGTAACACTTCAGCAGAAAATCTCATTAAGAATTCTTTTAGATATTAGCTAGATTTAGACATGCATCCAAGACCCTACTGATCAAGAAGTCTCTCTACACCGTCCAACGTCCATATCTCGCTAACTATTCCATTTGCTGGACTGTGGCACTTACTGGGCAATTAGAGGGTATTGCACCTGGAGCCGGCACGTGTGAGCTCATAATCTAGACGCGGGTTACTGCGGGTTATCAGACGGAGATAACTGACTGGATTACTGCGCTTATCGGGTCAACTTGTGGATGGAACGGTTACGGGCGCTTTTACAATGTTGTTTTTTAGTAGATAAGTATCGCACTGGCGCATGGTGTCGAAAGGAAAATTGCATACTATCATAAATCTGGATCTGTTATGTCTGTATCAAAAGTAACTAGGTACCTATCGTGCATTGGAGATATTCTCATCTGAAGGATTATCATCATCTTCATCATCAGCCTTTTTAATGTTCCCACGCGGGCCCAGTGCGGATTGGTAGATGTCACGTGTCTTCGAAGTTTTGGTTCTAGGACATGCCGGTTTCTCACGATGTTTTCCTTCACCGTTTTTGCGAGCAGTGGTGGTGAGACAATTTACACAAAGTAAAGCGCCTGCCTGGACCTACAACTTATAAGTCATGGCCGATACCACTAGGCCACCACTGCACTGAAGGAACATTTGAGTTCAATTCGTAAATATAATATTTAACAGCGCGGTGCCATTGAGAGTTACTACTCGTATGTAGTTAGCGCTAGGTACTTCTAAACTAGTAAACTATTATAATATTGCCATTCTTGTATAACATTGAAGTTGAGTTCTTTTTGAACTACAAAATAACTTCTACGAGTAGTTACTAGTTGACAGCTCTCATTGTCCGCGCTTTTAGACAAAAACTGTACCAATTTTTATAGAGCCTATCTGTCACTATATGAAGATTATTTGAACAGAGTATTAATTACTATACACCGATAGTAAAGGTCAATAAATAGATGAGTTTTCGCTATATCACAGAAAATCCCTGAATCGAATTCTTTGTTCCCAAATCAATGCGTAAGTAGCTTTATTTAATCTTAGAAGAAATTGAACATGTAGTAATAAATCTTACGCTTTTCCTGTCCGAGGCTCCGAGGGGACGTAGAGACTGCAGGCCTAACATGATAGATGCGGCTTCACTGGCAGTAGACAGCGAAGGGATCTTCAAAGAGATACAGACAGGGGTAGGCAGGGGCCATGGTTGGCTGGCTGGGTGCCGTCGTGCATAATGGATGAGTACGTGTATCTCTTTGTACTGCCTGTAAGAAGATACTACGCTGTGAAAAGTGTCTGCAATTTTTTGTATAAAATATGAAGTGCCTATGTGAAATTCAAAAGAACGCAAGGCACTACGTATGAATGCGAGCGCGAATTACATTATACATTTAAATTCTATTTCTAAAGGCTTTATTAATTCTAAAACATGTGTGTAAAGTTTGTGTAGGCCAATTTAGTATACTAAACTATAAATATAAAAATAATAAACAGATTCTAATTAACCGAACCTTCCTTTTACCAAAGCTACGGGTAAAATACATATTCTAGTCTGTAGTTAAACTACAGACATGCTAAAATCATCATAAGGGATGTGGTGTTACTATTCTTCAAGAAGGGTGACAATGCCCTACTGAAGAACTATAATCCCATCTCACTTCTTAGCCATGTCTACAAGCTGTTTTCAAGAGTCATCACGAATCGTCTCGCGCGCAGGTTGACGTATTATTCCGTAAGGGCTTCAGCACCGTAGACCACATACATACGCTACGGAAGGTTATACAGAAGACCGAAGAGTACAACCTGACTCTCTGTTTAGCGTTTGTGGACTAAGAGAAAGCCTTCGATTCGATCGAGAATTCGAGACTCTCTCCAACGGTGCCAAATCGACTACCGGTACATCGAAGTGTTGAAGTCTTTGTACAAAACCGCCACCATGTCAGTTCGACTTTATGATCAGACCTCCGAACCTATCCTTCTGCAGCGACATGGAGGTGTGAGGCAGGGAGACGAAATATCTCCGAAACTGTATACAGCTGCGCTGGAGGATGACTTCAAGGTTCTGGACTGGAGAGGGCCAGGCATCAACGTCAATGGCGAGTGCATCACTCAACTTCGTTTTACCGACGATATAGTGGTCATAGCTGAGACCATGGAGGACCTCAGAAAATTGCTCGATGACCTCAGTAGAGCTTCCGAAAGAGTGGGTCTTAAAACGAACATGGACTAAACCAAGGTGATGTTGAATGCCCATGTTACACCCACTCATATCAGGTCAGAGACTCTACACTCGAAGTTGTGGACGACTATGTCTACCTGGGACAAACGATCCAGTTGGGTAGGGCCAACACCAAGAAAGCTCAACCGTCGAATCCGACTCGGATGGGCAGCGTTCGGGCAGTTGTGCGGTATCTTCTCGTCCAACATACCACAGAGTCTCAAGACGAAAGTCTATGAGCAGTGTGTGTTGCCGGTTATGACCTATGGCTCTGAGACGTGGTCGCTCACAATGGGCCTCATCAGAAAGCTAACAGTCACCCAAAGGGCAATGAAGAGTGCTATGCTCGGCGTTTCCTTGCGTGATCGAATCAGAAATGTATAGATCCGTAAGTGAACCAAGGTTACCGACATAGCTCGAAGAATTGCCACAGTTAAGTGGCAGTGGGTAGGGCACATTGATCGCAGAACGAATGGCCGATGGGACAGAAAAGTTCTGGAGTGGCGACCGCGATGCAGAAGACGTTGCGTTGGAAGGCCTCCCACCAGGTGGACCAATGACCTGGTGAATGTCGCGGGGATCCGACGCTTGGGGAAGGCCTATCTCCAGCAGTGGACTTCTTTCGGTTGATATGATGATGACGATGCGAAAATAAAAAACTTAAATAAATGAATAAGTAGGTTTACTAAGTATTATATATCTATTCTATCTATATCTATAAAAGCGAAAGGTGACTGACTGACTGACTGACTGACTGACTGACTGACTGATCAATCAACGCACAGCCAAAACTGCTAAGCCTAGAAGCATGAAATTTGGCAGAAAGGTTCTTCAAGTGACGTAAGTGTGCACTAAGAAAGGATTTTTGGAAATTCTACTCCTAAGGGGGTAAAAAGGGGGTTGAAAGTTTGTATGAAAAATCTAATTCCTCCGACCAAAATTCTTGAAACTTAGCACAAATAGTATTCTAAGTAAATGATAAAGATTGACATTATTAGTTTTTCGAAACTACCCCTAAATAATGATTTAGGGGGTGTTGATGTTTGTATGGAAAAATCAGATTTCTTTGATCACTAAACTTGAAACTTGCCACAAATACTTATCTAAATGAATAATAAAGGTTGCTACTATTATTTTTTGAAACTACCCCCAAAAGTCGATTTAGGGGTGTTATTTTTTTTTTTAAGAATCTTATTACTTCAGTTAATAAACTTGAAACTTTACATAAATACCAATCTAAATAACAATAAAGGCTTTCATTGTTGGTTTTTCGAAACTACCCCCAAAATATGATTTAGGGGATGTAATTTTTTTTGAAGAATCCGAATCCGAAATACCATCCCAAATAAACAATAAAGGTTGTCATTATTATTTTTTTGCAACTACCCCCAAAAGACGATTTAGGAGGTGTTACAGTGTTTTGGAAAAATCTGATTTCTTGGGTCAATAAACTTGAAACTTGCCACAAATACTAACCTAAATGAACAATAAAGGTTGCTATTATTATTTTTTGAAACTACCCCCAAAAGACGATTTAGGGGTGTTATTTTTTTTTGAAGAATCTAATTGTCTAAATAGTCAATAAAGGTTTTTAATGTTAGTTTTTCGAAACTACCCCCACAAGATGATTTAGGGGATGTTCAATTTTTTGAAGAATTTGATTTCTTGGGTGAATAAACATGAAACTTGATATTAATACCATCCTAAATAAACAATAAAGGTTGACATTATTAGTTTTTTGTAACTACCCCCAAAAGACGATTTAGGAGGTATTACAGTGTTTTTGGAAAATCAGATATTTAGGGTCTAGATAACTTGAAACTTGTACAAATACTAACCTTAAGGTTGCTTTAATTATTTTTTGAAACTACCCCCTAAAAGACGATTTAGGGGTTTTATTTTTGTTTTTTAAGAATCTTAGTACTTCAGTTAATAAACTTGAAACTTTACATAAATACCAATCTAAATAAACAATAAAGACTTTCATTGTTGGTTTTTCGAAACAACCCCCAAAATATGATTTAGGGGATGTAATTTTTTTGAAGAATCCGTATCCGAAATACCATCCTAAATAAACAATAAAGGTTGTCATTATTATTTTTTTGCAACTACCCCCAAAAGACGATTTAGGAGGAGTTACAGTGTTTTGGAAAAATCTGATTTCTTGGGTCAATAAACTTGAAACTTGCCACAAATACTAACCTAAATGAACAATAAAGGTTGCTATTATTATTTTTTGAAACTACCCCCAAAAGACGATTTAGGGGTGTTATTTTTTTTTGAAGAATCTAATTGTCTAAATAGTCAATAAAGGTTTTCAATGTTAGTTTTTCGAAATTACTCCCAAAAGATGATTTAGGGGATGTTCAATTTTTTGAAGAATTTGGTTTCTTGGGTGAATAAACATGAAACTTGATATTAATACCATCCTAAATAAACAATAAAGGTTGACATTATTAGTTTTTTGTAACTACCCCCAAAAGACGATTAAGGAGGTATTACAGTGTTTTTGGAAAATCAGATATTTAGGGTCTAGATAACTTGAAACTTGTACAAATACTAACCTTAAGGTTGCTTTAATTATTTTTTGAAACTACCCCCTTAAAGACGATTTAGGGGTGTTATTTTTTTTTGAAGAATCTTATTACTTCAGTTAATAAACTTGAAACTTTACATAAATACCAATCTAAATAAACAATAAAGACTTTCATTGTTGGTTTTTCGAAACAACCCCCAAAATATGATTTAGGGGATGTAATTTTTTTGAAGAATCCGTATCCGAAATACCATCCTAAATAAACAATAAAGGTTGTCATTATTATTTATTTGCAACTACCCCCAAAAGACGATTTAGGAGGTGTTACAGTGTTTTGGAAAAATCTGATTTCTTGGGTCAATAAACTTGAAACTTGCCACAAATACTAACCTAAATGAACAATAAAGGTTGCTATTATTATTTTTTGAAACTACCCCCAAAAGACGATTTAGGGGTGTTAATTTTTTTTTTAAGAATCTAATTATCTAAATAGTCAATAAAGGCTTTCAATGTTAGTTTTTCGAAACTACCCCCAAAAGATGATTTAGGGGATGTTAAATTTTTTGAAGAATCTGATTTCTTGGGTGAATAAACATGAAACTTGATATTAATACCATCCTAAATAAACAATAAAGGTTGTCATTATTAGTTTTTTGTAACTACCCCCAAAAGCCGATTTAGGAGGTATTACAGTGTTTTTGGAAACTCAGATATTTAGGGTCTAGATAACTTAAAACTTGTACAAATACTAACCTTAAGGTTGCTATTATTATTTTTTGAAACTAAATCGTCTTCCTTAAATCGTCTTTTGGGGGAAAAGACGATTTAGGGGATGTTAATTTTTTTGGAGAATCTAATTTCTTGGGTCAATAAATATGAAACTTTACTTAAATACCAACCTAAATCTATATCTATAAAAGCGAAAGGTGACTGACTGACTGACTGACTGATCAATCAACGCACAGCCAAAACTGCTAAGCCTAGAAGCATGAAATTTGGCAGAAAGGTTCCTTAAGTAACGTAAGTGTGCAATAAGAAAGGATTTTTGGCAATTTCACCCCTAAGGGGGTAAAATGGGGTTTGAAAGTTTGTATGAAAAATCTAATTCCTTCGACCAAAATTCTTGAAACTCTGCACAAATAATATTCTAAGTAAATGATAAAGATTAACATTATTAGTTTTTCGAAACTACCCCCAAATAATGATTTAGGGGGTGTTGATGTTTGTATGGAAAAATCAGATTTCTTTGATCAATAAACTTGAAACTTGCCACAAATACTTATCTAAATGAATAATAAAGGTTGCTACTATTATTTTTTGAAACTAACCCCAAAAGACGATTTAGGGGTGTTATTTTTTTTTTAAGAATCTTATTACTTCAGTTAATAAACTTGAAACTTTACATAAATACTAATCTAAATAAACAATAAAGACTTTAATTGTTTGTTTTTCGAAACTACCCCTAAAAGATGATTTAGGGGATGTTATTTATTTTGAAGAATCTGATTTCTTGGGTGAATAAACATGAAACTTGACATAAATACCATCTTAAATAAACAATAAAATTTGTGATTATTAGTTTTTTGCAACTACCCCAAAAGATGATTTAGGAGGTATTACAGTGTTTTTGAAAAATCTGATTTCTTGGGTCAATAAACTTGAAACTTGCCACAAATACTTACCTTAATGAATAATAAAGGTCGCTGTTATTTTTTTTTTAAACTACCCCCAAAAGAAGATTTAGGGGATGTTAGTTTTTTTGAAGAATCTGATTTCTTGGGTGAATAAACTTGAAACTTGGCATAAATACCATCCTAAATAAACAATTAAGGTTGTCATTATTAGTTTTTTGCAACTACCCCCAAAAGACGATTTAGGAGGTATTACCGTGTTTTTGAAAAATCTGGTTTCTTGGGTCAATAAACTTGCCACAAATACTCACCATAATGAATAAATAATGTTGCTGTTATAATTTTTCCGAAACTACCCCCAAAAGACGATTTAGGGTATGTTAATTTTTTTGAAGAATCTTATTTCTTGGGTGAATAAACATGAAACTTGACATAAATACCACCCTAAATAAACAATAAAGGTTGTCATTATTAGTTTTTTGCAACTACCCCCAAAAGACGATTTAGGGGATGTTAATTTTTTTGAAGAATGTGATTTCTGGGGTGAATAAACATGAGACTTGACATAAATACCGTCCTAAATAAACAATAAAGGTTGTCATTATTAGTTTTTTGCAACTACCCCCATAAGACGATTTAGGAGGTATTACAGTGTTTTTGAAAATCTGATTTCTTGGGTCAATAAACTTGCCACTAATTTACTAACCTAAATGAATAATAAAGGTTGCTCTTATTATTTTTTGAAACTACTCCAAAAGACGACTTAGGGGATGTTAATTTTTTTGAAGGATCTGATTTCTTGGGTGAATAAACATGAAACTTGACATAAATACCATCCTAAATAAACAATAAAGTTTGTGATTATTAGTTTTTTGCAACTACCCCCAAAAGACGATTTAGGAGGTATTACAGTTGATTTACTTAGCTTTAGCTACTTTCCGAATGCACGGTAGAATCAACTTTTATTCCATGTAAATTTAAATTGTGACATTCAAAAGTGCCGCTTGGTGCCCCAGTTGAAATAAATATCTTTTGTCTTTTTTGAAGAATCTTATTACTTCAGTTAATAAACTTGAAACTTGACACAAATACTAATCTAAATAAACAATAAAGACTTTCATTGTTAGTTTTTCGAAACTACCCCCAAAAGACGATTTAGGGTATGTTAATTTTTTTGAAGAATCTTATTTCTTGGGTGAATACACCTGAAACTTGACATAAATACCATCCTAAATAAACAATAAAGGTTGTCATTATTAGTTTTTCGAAACTACCCCCAAAAGACGATTTAGGGTATGTAAATTTTTTTGAAGAATCTTATTTCTTGGGTGAATACACCTGAAACTTGACACAAATACTAATCTAAATAAACAATAAAGACTTTCATTGTTAGTTTTTCGAAACTACCCCCAAAAGACGATTTAGGGTATGTTAATTTTTTTGAAGAATCTTATTTCTTGGGTGAATACACCTGAAACTTGACATAAATACCATCCTAAATAAACAATAAAGTTTGTGATTATTAGTTTTTTGCAACTACCCCCACAAGACGATTTAGGAGGTATTACAGTGTTTTTGAAAATCTGATTTCTTGGGTCAATAAACTTGCCACTAATTTACTAATCTAAATGAATAATAAAGGTTGCTCTTATTATTTTTTGAAACTACCCCCAAAAGACGACTTATGGGATGTTATTTTTTTTGAAGAGTCTGATTTCTTGGGTGAATAAACAATAAATTTGACATAAATACTATCCTAAATGAATAATAAAGGTATCTATTATTATTATTTTGAAACTACCCCCAAAAGACGATTTAGGGGATGTTATTTTTTTTGAAGAATCTGATTTCTTGGGTCAATAAACATGAAACTTGACATAAATACCAACCTCAATAAACAATAAAGGTTTTCAATAAATAGTGTACGGGACGGACGTGATCGTCCAAGACCGACAGGCAATCAGGAGGTTGTAAGGCTCCTGCTTGAACGCGTTGACGCCCCTTGCACCTATTGTTCAGTTGTCATCTGGTAACTATGGACCTTGGAGACACTTGAAGGTTGCCAAGTAGGTTGAGGTGAAAAACGTGATGTCCAGGTTAAATAAAACTATTTGTTCATGGCCAGAAGCGATGTTCCTTCATGGTCCTCGATGCGCAATGATGCGTGGAAATACTTTAAGTGAAATAATGGCTACGAAATGTTCACGCGCCTGCGCACTATTAAAGAGGCGAACTCGACTGCGACGAGGACCACAACATTCCGACCGCAAAAACTTTTATTTTTCAAAAAATATACGCTAAGACTCGTAGCTTGAAACTGACAGGAACTACCCTTCCACTGGACCGATTCTGGTGAAACTTGTACTTTTGGATAGGTCTCGAGGAGACCTTCCCTCCGGTCTTTGATCCAGGTCCCTAGCCCCTACCATCAAGGAGTTCTCGTAAGGAGAATGTCGAAGAAAGGGAATTCCCGCCAGTTTGAAGCTTTACAATCGAGTTTCTCCTAAAACTAGACATGTTAGCTCTAGGGTACCAGCGAGGGACTTGGAGCCCTCCTACTGGGCCGTTGACACACATAAGTGTTACAGTTATATTCAAAACATTCAGGCGTACAGCCGCGAAATGGTGCGAGAAGTTAGCTTATGCCCCTGATCTTGGCACATAAACTCGATTCCTACTCAGACTGCTGGGTGGATTTTCAAGTTACATTCACACCCGGGTAGCCCTCGTGATGGGCTATCCCAAGGTAGAAGTCCGGTAGCTACATGTCCAACCCCCGATGAGTTATCGTTTGTTACAAGTTTGTTTACATAGCAAATCCATGTAACCTCGCACCATATCAGGTCGCTTAACTCCTCAACCACCAGAGCTAAGCTCCTTCCGGAAGTGTGGTTGGGTAGCTGGAAAACTAGGCTGTCTGACGGCGGTACCCTGATGGGTGTACCACCAGCCTTTCCGCAGCTTAAGGTGCCGGGAAGCGGCCGAATACTAAATTTTACGTCGTCTCACAGCTTTAATGTGTCTGTGTGCGTTATATACACCTATATACTAGTTTTGTGTCATGACTGAGTCTAGACGCCCGCCTGTGGGTCCACGAAGGTAATGCTTCAGACAGCATATCTACAACCGACCAGGCACCAAGTGTCCCTGGACGTAGTGACCCGTCGGCAGACGCATAGAAACGTCCATGCCGGCATACACAGACACATCACTTCAAGCAAGTGATGTCTATGTACTAGAATTACACAGGTGCTATCTATTTATAGGGCCTAGACAAAATTCTAGGTCACCTAGAAGCGCTAAATGGCTTGTATCGAATTTTCCAAACACTTACTTGAGTAAAATGTATGTATATTTCCCTTTTTAGAGTGAAAATGCACTATGACTGGCCATGTACTGCTATTATGTATAATTTCTCAGTCATGGTATCCAGCCATCCTATCTAGAACACCTAGGTGGTGTTTCCTAACAAAACAATTATGTGTAAGGAAGCAATCTGATTGGTTGGTGAATAGAATACCTATAGCACCACCTGATACCCTGCTCAAAACGGGGGGTCTAAAATAAGTAAACAAAATATTTTTATTTCCTTAAACCTATACATTTATCATATAACTAAGGTACCTTATGTATAATTCTAACACATAAGCGCTATATTCACACTATAAACTATGTAAAAGCCCCCAAAACATGAGTTTAAAGTTATCAAAATTCTACAAAAACTGGTTTTAGTATAAATATAAGGTGCCGCCCTCTTACAGGTCATTGTGAACTAAACGCTCGTTGAGGACGGTTGTTTTTTACGGAGTTAAATACTTGTTTCTTTCCGTAATAACACAATCAGTATGCATATTAAAGCTTCTAATTTATTGTTATTAGACTATATAATTCTATTACCTACTGATAGACACATAAAATATAATTTTAGTGTCTCAAAAACATGAGCAAAAATTAGTTACGAGCTTTACTATAAAAGGTTTTTTCACCTACCGACATCGCTTAGTATGCGATGGCGCTCTGGGGTGAGCAGACGTGTGTCTGTCAATACTATTTATATTTTACATATGACAACCTATCTAAAGGTGACGTATCGTCGCGAACATCTCTCCCGCCGTGCAGTGTCGCGTCGACTCGATGCTACGTTGGCGCGGCGCTGCATCAGCATTGTGAGCGGCGCACGTCGGCAGCGCTCGTGACCTCGACGCTCTGCGACACGTCGCTCAGCTCTCGCCGCTGGAACTCTGCTGCACTCATTTTGGCAAAGGAATGAGCTTCTTCACCGGACGCTTTAGAGTGCCGCCAGTGGTGCGCACCTCAGCGGTCCGGACTTCTCCATCAGGGCCAGGGTATATGGCCTCGATGCGGCCTCGCGGCCACGTGTTGCGAGGCAGCTGCCCGTCCGCGATAAGGACGGGGTCGCCCACCAGCAGGCCAGGCCCGCGGCTGTGGGGCTCCCGCCGGTTTTGGAGCTCCGGCAGGTATTCTCGCACCCACCGGCGCCAGAACATGTCGGCCAGGATTTGTGACCGACGCCACATCTTTTTGTGGTCGATGTCTTGCTCGGTGAACACGCCGGGGTTTGGGAGTCTAGCCGACCCACCAAGTAGGAAGTGGTTCGGCGTGATAGACTCGTCGTCATCGCCGTCGACTGATACATGTGTCAGCGGGCGGCTATTTACCGTGTACTCTGCCTCACAAATCAGTGTGGACAACACCTCTTCGTGTGGGTGTTTCTCTGTGAGTGCGGTATACAATGCGTTTTTTACGCAGCGAACTAGACGCTCCCATGCACCTCCCATAAAGGGCGCTGATGGGGTGATGAAGCGCCAAGTGATGCCTCGGCGACTGGCCTCCTCTCGGAAGGCCTCTCGTAGCTCTCGATCGGCACCGTGCATGTTGGTGCCGTTGTCTGAGTGGATCTCAGTTGGACATCCTCTGCGGGCGGCGAAACGGCGCAGCGCTAATATTGCGCTGTCTGCGCTGAGGCTGGCGGCGATCTCGAGGTGGACAGCTCTTGTGGTGAGGCATGTAAACAGTGCTACATATCTCTTGTGATGCTGGCGACCCACGGTGACAGATAGCGGGCCGAAGTAGTCTAGCCCGGTGTACGTGAACGGCCTTTGGTGATGAGCCAGGCGCGTTCGTGGGTGGTCGCCGGTCGCTGGCACAGGTGCTTGTGCCTTACGAATACGGCACTGAAGACATTGTGCCAGTACTTTCTTGGTGGTGGGACGCATCCTTACGACCCAATAATGCTGCCGTACCTCATTTATTGTGAGTTCAGTCCCACTATGTAGTAAGCTGCGGTGTGTCCAGTCTATATAGAGCTGGGTTATATGATGGTCGCCATGTAATATTGGCGGTCGCCTTACATCTTCTGTGACCTCGTCAGTGGCGGCTATACGGCTTCTAATACGTAGTAGGCCATCTACTACTTCTATTTGCAGCGCGTGTAGCGGACTATTTTTGTCCACTATTTCATGTGCATGCAATCTAGCTATTTCTTGAGCGAACGATTGCTGCTGTGCAACTTGTACGAGTATTTTCTCGGCTTTTTGAAGAAAGCTCGCATCTATGTACTGCTTTCGGACTTCTGGCGCTATGTATGACGGCTTGGTTGCTGCAGTCGCTGTCTTCTTTTTCTTTCGCCAGTCCGTGTCCTCCTCAGCGTTTTTCCGGGTTCTTTTGTAGAACGTTTTCTCTGTCCTTTGTTTACAGAGATGTATAAAACGTAGGACGGTAGCAGTCGCACGTAATAGCCGCTCCCATCTTGAAAAGTTGACGGGATTAGGTATAGCTTCTATGAGCTTCGAAGTGTATGTATGTCTGTCTGTTATTTTCTCCAAAACAGATTTTTCTTTTTCTGTGACAGTGAGCGTTCTTTCCTCTCCTGTCTCTTCTGTGATTGGAGGTTTTTCTGATGGCCATGAAGAAGGGTCTTCATACAAAAAACTTGGGCCACAGAACCACTCGTGTTGTGAGTCAAACCTCGGCGGCACGTCACGAGTCGCTATATCGGCGATGTTCAACTTCGTGGATATCCATCGCCAATCCTCCACTTTGCTACCTTCTTCTATGGCAGCTATGCGATGAGCTACGAAGGCTTTATAGGTTCGTGCTCCTTTTCTTATCCACGACAAGACTGTTTTGCTGTCTGTCCAATACGTGACCGACGATGGATTGTTGTCGTGTTCACGTTTCACAGCTGCAGCCAGACGGGTTCCCATCACCGCTGCCTGCAGCTCGAGGCGCGGTATCGATTGTAGCTTTAATGGAGCTACTCTCGCCTTGGCCATGACTAGGCTCACCTTCTGTGTGCCTACTGCTGTGGTGGCTCGCCAATACACAGCTGCTGCATATGCCAACTCGCTTGCGTCGGTAAATACATGTATTTGTATTTCTGTGGCATCACTATAACCAGGATAACATCTTGGTATGCTGATGCCCTTGAGCTGCCGCAGGTTTTCGATCCAACTTCTCCACTGAGATGCCAGGTCAGCGTCTAATAGCTGGTCCCAATCGACGCCTCGCCTCCAAGCTTCTTGTAATATTTGTTTAGCTCGAATCGTAACAGGCGAGGCTAGTCCTAGGGGGTCGTATAACGACATAACAATTTTGAGAGCCTCTCTTTTTGTAGGGGCCTCCTTTTCTAAAATTCCTGGCGGCAGTCTCGCAAGCGTTAGGTTGAAACCTAGCGTATCTTCACTAGGTCTCCAAATCAGGCCGAGTATTTTCTCTGCGCCTACTGTATCTCCGATGTTCACAACCTCAGTGCAGGTTTGTGACGGATCGATATTTTCTATCAGGCGCTTACTGTTTGATACCCATTTTGTTAGGTCAAACTTCGCCTGTTGGTGTATTTTCTTCACCATTGTCGCGACTTCTGTCGCTTCTTCGACTGTTTTATAGCTGTCCAGATAATCGTCCATATAATGGCTCTCTACTATAGCTTTCACTGCTACTGGATGCTGTTCGATGTGCTTTCTTGCGTTCCAATTTTTCGCAAAGATAGCGGTGCACGGCGAGCTTGCCGCGCCGAAAATGATGGACGTCATACGATATTCTTCTGGGGCTCCATCTCTTCTGTTGCCTCTCCATAGGTAGCGAAGTGAGTCTCGGTCTTCACTTCGTACTTTTACTTGCATGAACATCTCGGCTATGTCTCCGGAGATGGCCACGCAGTGTCTACGAAATCTCATCATGACGCCGGGCAGCGACTGCAGCAAGTCTGGTCCAGTTAGCAGGAAGTCGTTGAGTGACTTTCCTCTCGATTTTGCGGCGGCATCATGTACTATTCGAATTTTCTCTGGCTTCATGGGGTTGAAGACATCGAAATGAGGCAGGTACCAGGTTTTTCCTGGCGTGCTTGACTTGGGAGCCTTCTCAGCATATCCCTTTTCCATCAGGGAGTCCATCTGTTGTGTGTATTTCACACGAAGAGCGGGGTTTTTATCCAGCTTCTTCTCTATGGAGACTAGCCTTTTGAGTGCTGTCTCGTAACTATCGGGCATCTCTATTTTCTCGTCCCGCCATAACATAGCGGTTTCTATGTGCCCATTTCCTAACTGTCTTGTGTGACGGTTCAGTATATCTTCTGCCCTCTTCTGGGGGTCAGAAGCTGGTTGTCGTGGATTGATAGCCAACGACTCGATAGCGAAGAATTCACGGAGCTGCTCGTTCAGTTCCGCATCTTGCCTTGCGTCAACGGACTGACACCCGTTGACATAGTGCACCTGCTGGCCCAGTGTTCTGGTGTGCGCGCCGTGCAATGTCCAGCCCATCATGGTTTTCGACGCGATGGGTTGGCTTCTAGGTCCTCTGCGGACTTCAGTGGCCAACAACAAATGCCAGTTGTCTTGGCCGACGAGTATCTTTGGCACTCCAGCAGGATACGTAAGCTGCGACGTCAAGTCTCGAAGGTGCCTACAGCGGGTTACGTCTTCTTGACTGACTGCCTGTGGTGACAGGTTGAGCTTCGAAATGGTGCGCGCCTTGAAGGGCACCCTATCTCTCATACGACTTGTGAGAGTGACGGTTATACGTCTCGATAAGGGAGTGTCGATCATGGTGTTTCCGATAGCACCGATCTTCAGAGGGTCGATTGGGCCCACTGCTCCCACTCGCTGAGCGATTGCTTCGTCGATCAGCGAAACGGTGGATCCGTCGTCAAGGAGTGCGTATGTGTCTGCCTCTCCCGCCGGTCCTATTACCCGGACCGGTATCATCTTCAGGAAAGCTTGACTCGATTCAGTTCGCGAACTGGCCACCGTCTCCTGAGACTCCTTCTTCTCTTCTGGAACAGCAGGCTTCCTTGTCCTGTCTGTTTGAGGCTTCTTACCCCTATGAAGAAGTCGATGGTGCGTGGCTGTACACCCCTTATGATCACACTGCTTCTTGTTGCAAGTGTGTCCAGCACGACGTTGTCTTAGGCAGCGATAGCACAAGTTGTAATTCTTGGCTAGCTCCCATCTTTTGTCACTTGCTGCGTCTCTGAACCTTTGGCAGTCAGACGCGTAGTGACCACTTTTGTCGCAAATTCGACATTTGTTTACCGGCTTGTCGGTAGCTGTATGCGTCCGTTGTATGACGCGTTTTCCCGCTAGAGAATCCGTTTCCTTGATGTTCTCAGGCGGGGCGAATGCACTGCAGAAGTGAGCTTGCTCGGTTATGAAGTCGCTGAAGAGTGACAGATCCGGCAGCGACTGGTACTTTTCCGTGTACGTTCTGTACCATTGTACACGCAGAGAATTGGGTAGCTTCTCAGTTAGCTGGCGCACCAGCTCGGCATTGAGCAGATAGTGCCCCTTCTTGAGAGCTCGCAGAGTGACAACTCCGCTTCTGACTCGACTTGCAAAGGTGCAGATGTCCTTGGGCGACTCGCTGCATTTTGGTAGCCCTCTAAGTCGGTCTGTTTCGGCCTGAGCTATTGAGTCAGGACGTCCAAACTGTAGTTCCAATTCTCTCATGATCTCATCCGGCTTTGCGTTCCCGATGAGCTCTGAGCTCACTGTCTCCAGTGCGCGACCACGCAAGCTCCTTCTGAGTCTTGCCGTGTTTTCTATGTCGCTGAAGTAGGCATGAGTTGCCTCGTAAATGGCTCGAAAAGATAGCCATTCTGTATGAGCTCCACCGAAATTCGGCAGAGTCATGATAACCTGCGACGCCGATCGGTTAGGCGTCCATGGTTCGATTTTTCTGTCGGCTAGCGACGCTATAGCGGATGTCAGCTCCGTTAGAAAAGGACGGAGTGACTCTTTCGCTTCTATTTGCCTTGGCGGCTCCACGTTGGACGGCTCTGTCCTAGGTGGTTCGATGTTAGACTTCACTTGTGGATGTTCTATATGGTCGATATGTTTCCGGGAGTCCGCTATAGCGTCGACGGCCGCAGCCGGGGTCCAATCGTCATTGTCCCCTTTGGCGACGTCATTCTCCCTCAACGGTGTGGGCTCTGGCGCCTCTTCGAGCCACGAACGGACATACTCTTCATTAGAATTTCTGTCATCCATATATTCATCCTCAGAAGCTTCTTCTTCTGCTTTTTGAAGTGCTAACTTAGCGAGTTCCAACTTTATTTTCAATAAGTCTTCACGAGCTCTTGAAATTTTCTTACGTGACCGGGTCGACTTGCTAGTTGACGGCGGTCCAGTATGTTCGATACGGGCGTCACCCCGGGTAGCCATTACTTCTCCTTGAACAAAGGTCTTATCCCGGATCCTTTGTTTTCTACCAGAAGGCTTCAGTGTTTTTTCTGAAGAATCTTCTGATTTCGATGCCTTCCTGCGTGTGCTTGGTTCCTGTGGTTCCTCCTCCTCATGTGTGGGCGTGTTGTCACCTATCTGTGACGTTGGTGGGCTTCTGACTGGTATGGACTTTTCTGTCCCTTCAGTAGTGGACGGTGAGCGTGGGGGCAGCTGATGTTGTACGCCCGCACCTGGACGCTCAATGGGGACTGTCCATGATTCAGGCCTCTTGTCCTGGGATCTGGTAGTCGGCATCCTGATTGGTTCAAAGTTTCAGTTTGAATACGCCAAGTACAAGTCCAATCTTCAACTTGTCTTCAAAACGTTGGCTCGAAACGGCTGAGTCCAATTCTAGACTTCTTCAATATGTCAGTTTGAATCGGCTGAGTCCAACTCTAGACTTCAACACGAACTGGTTGACATCTATTTTCGAGCTTCAAAACGGCTATGTCCAAACTTAATTTTTTCTTAAAAACTGCTAAGTGGTAACTCTGGGTTAAGTCCGATTTCAGTCGTCGGCTTGAAGAGGGTTCGCTTCCTTTTTCAAACTTCGAAAAGTATCTCCAAACTCCGGGTTAGTTTAAACTCCGGGTTATATCCGACCCTCTTAACTCCAGGTTATTCTTCAAACTATAAGTCGCTAGTCAGTCTTCAAAACTATAAGTTCCAAATCAGCTTCAAACTTCAATGTTGATACGTAAACAAGTTCACTATAAGACTTTCAACACAAAATGGGTAAGCACATGAGCATATGTTTTCACTGTACTTACTGTTGTCTAAGTGTCAACTTGTCCAGCAGCCTCCAAGGTTGAGCAGCCGGTCTGGTACCAATCACTGAACTGTTGGTCCAACTCTTGACGTTAGTAGTCACTTCAGACTCCAGATATCCAGGTTTGAAACTCCAGACTTCGATCGAGAGCTTCTATCTCGATAACGACTATTTGTTTTTAAACAAATTCTAAGTCGAAAATAAGCCTTCAGCTATAACGCTTCAGGAAATTTCAGCAACTATTTTTTCGTTCTATTTTATAGAACAAGTCGCCCACACGACTATTCAATATGCTTCTGTGTGTAAGCCTCTTCTTGGATAACGCTTCAGCGATAATCCTTCAGCCGTAACCCTTCAGGAATTCTATGAACGTCGTATGTTCGTTCTATCTCCTAAACGAGCTCCCAACACGCTGTTTGAAAACTCCGATTATGAGTTTCCTAGCGATAACTCTTCAGGCTATGCTATATTCCTTCAGGATACAGTTTCTGTGTAATCTTCGATTACTGTGAATTCTCAGTAAGCAGGTTACACAACAGAAACAGCTCAAAAAACCGTCTTTTCGCGACGGTAATCACACGGGAACGGTTAGCTTCTCAGGAAGCCGGTAGAACCACAGGAATAGCTCAGGAATGGCTGCTGTGTCCCAGCAAAATGGTTGTCTTCCAGGTAGTCCACGCGTGGGCCTAATCCACTCGTGCACTCTTCACGACTGTAGTCGCTCTGGAAGTTTCTACTATGAGACGATAGTACGTTGCGCCTTTTGACGACGCTAATCACCCAGTAATACGGTTGCTGACCAGTAACTGGGTTATCTCACCCAGGAAAGGGTTTCTATCGTCCCAGAGTGTACGCTATGTTTTTGACTGTTAAAGAAACATGATCTTAACCCTGGCACTTGTAAGGTTTACGAGATGGAACGTCAGTATTCTTATTTCCCTGGAACTTTTCTCACGAACGCAACGCTTAGTACCCCAGTTGGCACATTTGTGTGGTGTGTAATCTTACCAGATTTATATTGAGGGTACCTTGAGATATTTGAGCATCAGTTTTCTTTGTTCTCACGAATGTTCACAGGCGTGAGCGTCAGTTTTCTTTGTTCTCAGGTACTAGTTTTCACAGGAACGATACGTTTTGACATTACCCAAGAAACAGGAATGTAACCTCAATATATAAGGTCACTTTACATCAGGCTTGTTTGTTCTCAAGGCAGCGTTCGTGTCCCCAGGGCATCAGGTTTCTTTTTTCACAGGAATGGGACATCAGTTTTCTTTGTTCTCGGGAACAAGGCTCTTCCTTGGCCTATATTTTCACAGCGTCCGGGACATCAGTTTTCTTTGTTCTCGGGAACAAGGCTCTTCGTTGGCCTATATCTTCACAGCGTCCGCAGGTCTGGTATGTTTCCCAGAAAATTCGGCTCGACAGGACCAGCAAATGGTCCGTAGGTTACCAATATACGGCTCGACAGGACCAGCAAATGGTCCGTAGGTTACCAATATTCGGCTCGACAGGACCAGCAAATGTACGGGACGGACGTGATCGTCCAAGACCGACAGGCAATCAGGAGGTTGTAAGGCTCCTGCTTGAACGCGTTGACGCCCCTTGCACCTATTGTTCAGTTGTCATCTGGTAACTATGGACCTTGGAGACACTTGAAGGTTGCCAAGTAGGTTGAGGTGAAAAACGTGATGTCCAGGTTAAATAAAACTATTTGTTCATGGCCAGAAGCGATGTTCCTTCATGGTCCTCGATGCGCAATGATGCGTGGAAATACTTTAAGTGAAATAATGGCTACGAAATGTTCACGCGCCTGCGCACTATTAAAGAGGCGAACTCGACTGCGACGAGGACCACAACATTCCGACCGCAAAAACTTTTATTTTTCAAAAAATATACGCTAAGACTCGTAGCTTGAAACTGACAGGAACTACCCTTCCACTGGACCGATTCTGGTGAAACTTGTACTTTTGGATAGGTCTCGAGGAGACCTTCCCTCCGGTCTTTGATCCAGGTCCCTAGCCCCTACCATCAGGGAGTTCTCGTAAGGAGAATGTCGAAGAAAGGGAATTCCCGCCAGTTTGAAGCTTTACAATCGAGTTTCTCCTAAAACTAGACATGTTAGCTCTAGGGTACCAGCGAGGGACTTGGAGCCCTCCTACTGGGCCGTTGACACACATAAGTGTTACAGTTATATTCAAAACATTCAGGCGTACAGCCGCGAAATGGTGCGAGAAGTTAGCTTATGCCCCTGATCTTGGCACATAAACTCGATTCCTACTCAGACTGCTGGGTGGATTTTCAAGTTACATTCACACCCGGGTAGCCCTCGTGATGGGCTATCCCAAGGTAGAAGTCCGGTAGCTACATGTCCAACCCCCGATGAGTTATCGTTTGTTACAAGTTTGTTTACATAGCAAATCCATGTAACCTCGCACCATATCAGGTCGCTTAACTCCTCAACCACCAGAGCTAAGCTCCTTCCGGAAGTGTGGTTGGGTAGCTGGAAAACTAGGCTGTCTGACGGCGGTACCCTGATGGGTGTACCACCAGCCTTTCCGCAGCTTAAGGTGCCGGGAAGCGGCCGAATACTAAATTTTACGTCGTCTCACAGCTTTAATGTGTCTGTGTGCGTTATATACACCTATATACTAGTTTTGTGTCATGACTGAGTCTAGACGCCCGCCTGTGGGTCCACGAAGGTAATGCTTCAGACAGCATATCTACAACCGACCAGGCACCAAGTGTCCCTGGACGTAGTGACCCGTCGGCAGACGCATAGAAACGTCCATGCCGGCATACACAGACACATCACTTCAAGCAAGTGATGTCTATGTACTAGAATTACACAGGTGCTATCTATTTATAGGGCCTAGACAAAATTCTAGGTCACCTAGAAGCGCTAAATGGCTTGTATCGAATTTTCCAAACACTTACTTGAGTAAAATGTATGTATATTTCCCTTTTTAGAGTGAAAATGCACTATGACTGGCCATGTACTGCTATTATGTATAATTTCTCAGTCATGGTATCCAGCCATCCTATCTAGAACACCTAGGTGGTGTTTCCTAACAAAACAATTATGTGTAAGGAAGCAATCTGATTGGTTGGTGAATAGAATACCTATAGCACCACCTGATACCCTGCTCAAAACGGGGGGTCTAAAATAAGTAAACAAAATATTTTTATTTCCTTAAACCTATACATTTATCATATAACTAAGGTACCTTATGTATAATTCTAACACATAAGCGCTATATTCACACTATAAACTATGTAAAAGCCCCCAAAACATGAGTTTAAAGTTATCAAAATTCTACAAAAACTGGTTTTAGTATAAATATAAGGTGCCGCCCTCTTACAGGTCATTGTGAACTAAACGCTCGTTGAGGACGGTTGTTTTTTACGGAGTTAAATACTTGTTTCTTTCCGTAATAACACAATCAGTATGCATATTAAAGCTTCTAATTTATTGTTATTAGACTATATAATTCTATTACCTACTGATAGACACATAAAATATAATTTTAGTGTCTCAAAAACATGAGCAAAAATTAGTTACGAGCTTTACTATAAAAGGTTTTTTCACCTACCGACATCGCTTAGTATGCGATGGCGCTCTGGGGTGAGCAGACGTGTGTCTGTCAATACTATTTATATTTTACATATGACAACCTATCTAAAGGTGACGTATCGTCGCGAACAAATAGTTTTTCGTAACTACGCTTAAAATACGACTTCGGGGTGGTAAAGATTTTTGATTACTTTTACTGCCCATAGCTTCTTTTTATGACGTTGGGGAGCACTTAGGAGGGGTTTTTGGAAATTCAACTTTTTAAAGGGCAATTCCTTTGGCAAAATAATAAAGGATGGCATCATTAGTTTTTTCGGATTTACCCCTAGAAGACGATTTAGGGGTGTCAAAGTCTCAGGTTTAATAGCAGCTTATTTTTGGTTGCCATCACACGAACGAAATCGCGGACGGAGTTAATATTATAATTGTGAAAGTGACTATGTCTGTCTCTCTGTCCACCTTTTCACGTTTAAACCGTTGAACCGATATATAGCATAGTTTTTATCCCGGAAATCTTACTTAAGGGGGTGGAAAGAGAGGTAAAAGTTTGTATGGAAAACCCACAATATTATGCTGCGATATAAAAAATAAGCTATTCGAATTACTAATGCTTCGCAGACGAAGTCGCGGGCAACAGCTAGTGTAAATATATATTAAGTATTGTTATTCATTTATTAGGTAATAAATTAATAATAATACAGAAATATAACGCCATTATACATTATTTATCCTTATTTTGATGTAAATTATTTATTATCATATTTTCTCTTTAGGTATATTGTTTGTTAGCTCGAAATAAAAATTGTTTTGTAAACATTATAGTTAATAGACAATAAACATCAAACGTAACTGTGGTTTTACTAGTGCAGATGACAGTTAACCGATGTTTAGAACCAACCCTTTCGTAAATAGGTAATGGAACTGTGGTACAATGTGGGGAATGGTACCAAATAAACTGTACAACAGCGTGCTGGTGCCTACACTTATGTATGGAAATGAAGGTTGGGTATGGCAAAAAAGACATGAAAATAGGATGAATGCAGTAGAAATGCGTTCCTTGCGAAGTATGTGTGGTGTAACTTTAAATGATAGATTGAGGAAAGATGTTATAAGAGAACGCTGTGGTTTAAAAGAAGATTTAGTGACTTAAATTGAAAAGAGTTTGCTAAGATGGTTTGGTCATGTTGAGAGGATAAATGAAAGGCGATTAACGAAAGGTATTTACAAGGCAGACGTGAATGGAAACGCCGGGAGGGGACGCCCTAGAAAGACATACATAGACCTCATTGGTAATGTTCTTCAGAAAGGCCAGTTGCGCAGAAATCATAACCGGCGTGTGTGTATGACTAGATTTTTGAATGTGAGTGAAGCAAAAGAAGTATGTAAGGATCGCAGCAGGAAGCGTTCTGTAGTTTCTGCCTACCGCCATGGAAAAAAGGCGTGTGTTTATGTATGTATGTTATATCATTAATTTCATAAAAACATGAACTTTATACTGAGCAAGTGAAGTTGATAGGCGAAAAGCTATTAGATATTAAGGCACGTTAGCCTTTAAACTAAATGAGATTTTACTACTAACTTAATTAACTTAGTTTTATACCTAAATATATTCGAATGTGCGTGCTAACGTCCAGTAGATATTTTTAAGTAAGGCTGATGTAACACGGTCTAGATATTGTGAATTTGATAAATGTAATTCTGCGGCATTGACAGATTAAAAAAAAAAAAAAAATGTTGAATTTAGCACACAGTTTCCGCATTCAGTAAAAATATTTACATACAATATATGCCCAAACAACAGCTTAGACCACGAAGCCACCGGCTTTTGGCCGTTCCTTCGGCACGTACGGTGTCCCGAGCTAACTCGCCTCTAGTTCGGGCGCTTACAATGCTAAATGCCCTTCTGACATCAGCACCGGAGTGTGACCTGTTTGCTGGGCGATAATAGTGAATAATTGTATTATGTATTCTTTGTACATTTTTTTTTTTTTTTTACTTTTGTAAGTTTTTTCTTTTTTGTATTTTTCTTCATATTTTTTTTTTATATCGTGTTTTTCATTTGTATATTTTTTATCTCATTGTGTAACGCCTTAGGTGTGACCTGTAATGTTACACATGTATACTTAAATAAATAATATATAGGAGAAAAAAAACCATCCATAAAAAATATGTTTAGGCACTGAAATATTTATATCGACAATAATGTGTTTTTATTTCTGTCATAGTTAATGACTGGGGAATATTTGCCTGTTTGTGCTGATTGTCCAACGTCAGACCACCGCAGTTTCCATGTATAGCACTAACCTACTTTGATAAACTTTGTTTTTCGGTATTTGGCACGTATTTAGGAAACCATTGTGAACTGGAAATCCCCTATTACCTACAGTTATTTCTAAAATAATTAATGTTCGATCTTTGATAATACCTCAGCATAGGCACCATGTTTATGTATTCAATAGGTATCATGTACATTGCTATAAATTTTTACGTTTCTGTGTAAATAAAAAATCAACCCTTAAAGCTAATTCTAATTATGAAAGCTATTACTAGTGATAATCAATACATAATAAAATAACCATATACGAGCATATACTGATGCCAATTAGGACATATGGTATCCAACTTTGGGGCTGTACTAAACAAAGCAACATCAAATTAATCCAACAATTCCTAAATAAAGTGCTCAGGAATGCTGTAAATGCACCCTGGCACATAAGAAATGACGATCTTCACCGTGACCTTAAAACGGAATTCGTCACCACCATCATCCAAAAATTTGCTGAAGCCCACGAACACAGACTTCATCGACACGTGAATGTTGAGGCTATCCAGCTGCTAGACAATACAGACTTAGTGCGTAGGCTAAAAAGAACTAAACCTTTTGAATTAGTGTAGTGTACAAAGTGAATGAATAATAGTGACAACGCTGTAAATACACGAACACAGTGTTTTTATAAATTATATCAGACTCTAAGAAAGTGCTACAGACTTGTGTAAAAGTGCAAATGGACACTATTTATAAAGTAATTTATAAAGTTAGAGTTAAATTGCTTATTATTAATGTACAAAAAAAACTAGTGATAATGGCGGGCAGTGCTTCCACACCGAGCTAGGCATGGCGTGTCTAGACAGGGCGTGCTCTCCGTGGCAGACACGAGCTGACTGAACAATTTACACGTCACCTCATGCTGACAGGCGCACCTGCCTTGCTGGGACGAATATTTACACCACATTGATGTTTTCTTGATCAATTAAGTATCAATTCGACCGACTAGGCTAGTCTCTAAAGCTTATTTCTCTTTGAAATATTAGTTAGTCTCCATATTGGTATTATGCGGATAACGTCTGCTTTTTATCGATAATAATAATAGGGAATAGGAAAATTTTATCAATACCTAATTCAATTAGGTACAGTACTTGCTACCAAAAATGCGTCGTGCACAATGTTAGATTGAGGAAAAACGAAATATTAGGTTTTTGTAATTCCTATTATTTGATAGCTCTATATAGAAATTATTTATGTAACCTATTTATAGGATAGCGTGCGTATAACGTATTTAATAAATAAAAATGTTTAATTTCAAGGGCACACCTAGTTTGCCACACTATCACCCCATCGCACCATACTACACCATGTCACACCATGTCACACCATGCTACACCATGCTACGTTGGAATTAACTTAATATTTATGTCGCCAAGCGGACGCGGGCGATTTATGGGCACCGTATGAACTATTTTAAGCCAGCCATGAATAAAATAAAATATTATTATGGGATTTGTCGAAGGGGTTAAAGTAACAACACACGCAAGTAATTAAAAACCATCACTTATCATTATTAAAAGCAGCCCTAATTCTAACGATGTAAAATTTAGTTTGCAATAAAAAACTACTAACCAACAACGTAAAAGGAGACCGAAACAATAACTTACGGGCTCCGTCACATCATAAACAGCGCTAGAGCAATAAGTATCAATCACTCGGCACTGCGGGGTCGCCGTCCTGCATCAGCTCAATTAAGACCGCACTCATAAACCCCCAGGTCCCCAGTCACACTTCACAACACTTGTTATCGATAAGGAATAGTTTGACAAAACAATTGTTTGTAAATACGGCCGGGGCGGGCGGCGCGCGCTGGGCGGGCGGCGCGACTGTTGGGTCAACGACCGCGTGTTGGCGCGCGTCGCCATGGCAACGCTGCAGTCTTCCTAGAACAGAGATCGTAGATGAGACGGAAGGTAGAGATTGGAGGTGATGCAGTTAGGTATCATCCTGAAAATATTTTAACGAGAGTCTTGGGGCTATGTGAATCTTAGAGCATTTAACCTATGGAGACGGCAAGCCGCGAATCACCGAACAAATTTTTCTGCCACTTTCTGCGGGAGGCGAGGAAAACACATACAGCACACTACAAAAAAATTACAATCACTCACAGATACATGCATCCTATTGCTACAAACGCACACGAAAAAATAATAACCACACAATCAAAAAAGACACACACATTGACAAATTTGTGTGTATCTACGCAATAATCCTATGACAACAGATACAAAGTGCTAGTGATGTGATACAAAGAATGACTGGAAATTCATTTTAATGCATGAATGAATGAGCAAAATGTTAATTCGTTTTATTTTTGTTATACTAAATAATAATAAACTTAAGTAATTAATTTCACAAATAAAAAGAATACGCAATATGATTTGTGGTCTGCTAAACTACGTAGGTAGGTAAGAAAGGTAGGAGAATTTAAGATACACTAAAAAAAAACTATTGAATTTATTTTTAGTCAATAATATCAACCGGATAGACTTTTATTTGACACTTTTTTATGTAACACACGTCAGTTTTTCGTTTGTTTTGAACTATTTGAGTACGGTGTTTCCTAGCTAAGCTAGTTTGATATCTTATATAGGAAAACATACGTGTATGGTTTCATAGCCATAATCTAGTTCATATACATGTCTCAATGATCACGCCTAGAGGCAATCACTGATTTTTAAAATGTACCAGTTTATTATATACATGTCGAACACATTTCTGTGGATCAACTTTTTTGGTTAAAAAGGATAAACGAACATTTGAGTATTTTTAACATTCGCAATTGTATATGGCTTCGAATTGATGTGCAGTGGGGTTGTCATTGTAACTACCATGGCTGTGATAGTCTCCTCTCGATAGAGGTATCAATCAAAAATCTAAATCGCTTCATCTGTTTAGGAGCTATGATGCCACAGACAGACACACAGATACACAGCAATTCACGTCAAATTGATAACACCCCTCTTTTTCCGTCGGGGATTAAAAAATGATTGAAAAGTCACTAACGAAACGAACAAACTTACTTTTTATTAGCCTAAAACTTGAAAAGAAAATAATTTAAATCTGTTCTCATAGACATTTATAAATGATATATTTTTTTAGTTCAACCTGACTTGTCCAGAAACAAACACAAACAAAATTATTTTGATACTGAACATACTGATTCAAAAAAATCATTTAATTTATCAATCATTCATTCACGTTTTTCCCAGCACTATGCACATCGCTACCGTGTCAGCCCCTGTACTGCGTTTGTGCTACCAACGTACCACTGAATTTTTCTATCGTAAAGGCATTATCCATTATTTCGACATTGTTCTTAAATAAAACTATGTTGATGTATAATTTATACTTATATGTGGTAGGAAACACCATGGCTTCGCAAATTGAAAGTGGCAGCTCGCTTTTTGCAAGAGGAAACCGCACAATTAACCATTTTTTCGGAGAACTAACTTGCGACACAATACGATACACAATGGCGGCGGTCGGCGAATGAACTAGTTTTATATAACGCGTATGGTCATATGGCCAAGCGACTTTGGCAGAGGGGTACGCTCAGCTATGCCATCTCCATAGGTTAAATGCTCTAAGATGTGAATACATACTAATATGTGTTGTTAATGCGAAAGTGTGTCTGTTTGTAACATTTTCACGTCTAAACCGCTTGACACATTTTGATGACACTTTGCACATCAAAATCTGATAGATTATAAGACATATAAGTATCAATTTTTACCCGGTAGTACATTCCTATAACACATAATACAGTAATTCAGAATAATTTAGTAAATTTTTTGAACTTGTTTCAATCGTCCGGATTTAGACAATTACCAGGCCCCTCAGAAAGTATTGCGAAAAAAAGTTTTTATATATGGGAGACTGGCCAGTTATAATGTTTTTCGAAAATATGATTATTTATAAGTAAAAATAAGTAAGTTCCAATTTCAAAATTTCCCTCCACATTTTTTGCGAGTTAATTCAAAGTATTGTGTCTCACTGAAATATGGATCTGCGCCGGGAACATTTTAGAGCTATGATTTTATACGATTTCAAGTGTCGCCTGAAACCGGATGAATCGTACGATAGACTTCAAATGGCATTCATGGATGAAGGCCCTTCCAAGGCAACCGTGTATCGTTGGTATAACGAATTCAAGCGCGGTCGACCAACTTTGGGGGATGACGAAAGAAGCGGTCGCCCTTTGACGGCTGTTACCGAAGAAAACGTGCTAGCAGTGAAAAATTTAATCCAAGACAATAGGCGAATTACATATCAGGAGATTCAACACATATTAAAGATTGGATCGGGAAGCGTTCACGAGATTCTACACAGCCATCTTCGCGTGAGGAGGATAGTATCACGCTGGGTGCCGCACAACCTCACCGATGCTCAGAAGCAGGCCCGGGTGGAATGGTGCCGTGATATGCTTAACAAATTTGAAGCAGGCTCGTCTCGGCGTGTTTACGACATCGTTACAGGTGATGAGTCCTGGATTTATCAATACGACCCAGAAACCAAGCGCCAGTCGACTGTTTGGGTGTTTCAAAATGAGCCAACGCCTACCAAAGTGAAGCGATCTAGAAGCGGGGGTAAGATTTTGATCGCTAGCTTTTTTAATTTGACTGGCCACTTGGTATCAATTCCCTTACGGGATCAAAGAAGCATTAATGCCGATTGGTATACTACCAAATGTTTGCCAGAAGTTTTCTCTGTTATAAGCAACAAGCGACCAAACACAGGGCTCCGCGGGCTACTGCTCCACCACGACAATGCACCTGCGCACACCGCACTCAAAACGAGGGACTTCCTGGACAGCACGCCAGTCAAACTCCTGGGTCACCCTCCTTACAGCCCTGATCTAGCACCGTGTGACTTCTTTTTATTCCCAAAAATAAAAAATCAGCTCAAAGGGATACAATTTTCGTCGCCGGAAGATGCGCTGGCTGCGTTCGAGCAGGCTGTAAACGAGGTGTCTGCGGCGGACTGGAAAAAGTGTTTTGAAAACTGGTTTAGGCGCATGAATCTTTGTATAGAGGCTGGTGGAAAGTACTTTGAAAAGGTTTAATAAAAATATATGTACGTATAGAACAATTTTTTTTAGTTTCGCAAAACTTTCTGAGTGTCCCACGTATGTACAGCTGCACTCTGATTTTTAAAAGCTTTACGAAAATAAACTAGGCGGTATTATATAGAGCATAAAGCGCACATGCGCAACATCTGAAGAAGATCCGTTGAGCGACCTTCAGACATCGCGGAATGTTAGTTATTTGTGCGTTTGTTTATGTTCTGTCTAAGTTTAACCACAATACATTACCTAACATGAATCATGAAGAACATAGAATGAAAAGTGCAGTATTACGAGTAGGTAAATAGGTTATTTCACTTTTAATGTAACACTATAACACAAAGGAAGTAAGGTGTTAGTGTGTGTTAATAATATTTGCACGAAAAGATCTACGTTATTAAAAGGTCTGAAGACAGCACAAATAAATTGATAAGAAATTGATTAACCCCAATTTGCCAATTGTGCCAGAAAGCGTTTTATACTGTTAAAGATTACGTTGAGGACAAAAAGGCTTGGGATTGAGCTGCTCCAATTAATTTTATTTTTTTATATTTTGCACCGTGAATTTTGTTTTTAATTTTGATATTTTCTTTTTTTTTGGTTTTCTTGCAATGTCAAGAATATTTACTTTTTAGAGTATGTATTATATTATTTTATTTTAATTATTGTGAATGTGAAGACTATGTGGAACTTTTTTCTTTTTGTTTTTAATTTATCTTAGTTAGTTTTTAATCATGGCCTGGCAGATTGAGTAGTTTATGCGGCCTACCCGAATGTCCTTTCTTTGGTATTGTTCGTCGAATCGTTGAGCTCCTTAAATTCTGAGTTGAGCTGCTCGGTTATTGACAAATGCGTGCACTGACTGGACAGGTCCACTCAATCTGGCTGATTCTTTCCTCAAAAGACCATTTCAGACATCTGTCTACATGGTCTTCGCATGATCTAACCAAGATTTTGTCAGGACTTTAAAAGAGACTGTGACCTCTGAGTTTGTTTCGGCCTTTCTTCTCAGAGTAGTCAAATAGGAAACGCCGACCTCAACTAGTTTTAAAAAAATATGATCGACATGTAAAAGTGTTTGTACAAACCAACTTACAGAAATAAAATCATTTATCATTATCATTTATCAATGCTCGACTCCAACTCGAATCATCAAATTGACAAGTATAGCTTGTAACTATTGACATCATATTGACCATCAACGATCATCAATCAATTGACCATTAATGGTTTTCCCGTTGTCATGGCGATTGAGTCGAGTGGAGGTCCTCCAAACTTACTTGGAGTATTGGCATAAGGTAGGTATATAACTGACAACCTGACACTTTTCTAAACCTCTCTAGAGTGCGCGCACGATAAGTCTGCGCGCGACGGGTGGCGTGCTTAATGTTGCCAGCATAACTGATATTTTTCCTTCATTTAATCAATAGTCATTTTTCATTACTCGAAACTTAAATTAATTTAAGTTAAGGATAAATAAATACTAGCTTTTTCTACTTGCATAGAATATGATGAAAAAAGCTTCATGAAATTATTGTAAATCTTTTATTGAATACTTAGTAGTACCTACTGTTAAATTTGGTCTAACAATGGTCCTGCAGCTATTTGGGTAACGGTGCGTTCAGAAACGCCTAAAACAAAATAACAATGATGCATTATATTACATGATGCCAGTCCTGTCCCGCTGGTATATTTATGTACCACCCAAAAACCAATACTGTCGGACACTGGTACGAAAATTTAGGGAAATTTTTGTATGGTGATATCCCTAAAAGTTACCTGTCAAATAAGCAACGCAGGCTCTATCTTTGTAAAACGGTACCGTAGACCCGTTATTGTGTTTTCCACTTCAAGAAAACATCCCTGCCATCACTTTAAATTACTTTTAGCATAATGATGGCGATTATTTACTTTAAATGACAAACGATTAGTTCCACTTTTGGCCGCGCGCAGACTTATCTTGCGCGCACTCTACTACTTTTACTACTACTTTTCATACCAATTTAGACTCTGCGTCTCAGAGTCTACCCAAAGCTAGGCATGAAGCAGTTCTCCTCGAATACTGCTTAGTCTGTGCGCTGCATTATGTAAGCACTGCACTCGGTCAAGGCTGAGAGGCGCTTGCTCCTTGTTGCTATGTCTTTGTCTAGGTACAACTCGTGAATGTGCTATTATGACTCTACAGAATTATGAGCTGAGCCTGGAACTGAGTAGTGTAGATTGTTGCGAAACGCGGTTTTAGTGTCACTACAGTACACCTACGTTTCACAACAAATATAATGTCGGGTTTGAGTTCGTGGGTTCAAATCCGGGCAAGTAGCAATGTGATTTTTTCAAATTCATAATTATGTACTTTCTAAGTTCGTCTTGGACATCACAGGCAGGAAAAACATTGGGAGGAAACCTGGAATTAAGACGGTACCCTGACCAAAAAATCGGCATGCGATATGAGCATTCCTATTGGTCTAGCGGCACTGGTGGCACATGAATTACAGTAGTGAATACGCCCAGATTTTAGAATAAAATCTTTATAAATCGAATTTTGGTCATTTGAACAAAAAAAACTACAAAAATTTTCGTTATTAAATTGTCTATCCATTAGTGTTAGTACAAAAAATAATGAATAAACACTTTACGAGGAGATGCATGTTATCAGTAATTATTTCTCATTTTTATTTGGGAGGACATTAGTGAAATATATACAACATTAAAAAAAACTAAATCTACCATTTTAGAATCAATGTTACGTATAAATTTAACGTATTTTCATTAATTGATATTTATTTTTAAATAACGAGTAGATAGCTCCTAAAACAGCACGAAAAACGGCTTGCGCGGCGTTTTGCTCGGGGTACCGCCTTAAATAGTTAATGTAAGTCTGAAATAGCCAAGTCAGAGGCCTGTGGGGTTCCCAGAGGCGGCTTCCAGAGGTGGCTACATCGATTTATTCCGTTATAAAACCAACAATTAATACAACTGGTATTTGTTTCAACTCATATTTATTTTCTATTTCGAAAGGATACGACTCTTAAAAAATAAATATGTGCGAACGAATACTAACAACTTGCATTTGGTATAATCAGCTAAGTCAAATCAAACCTAATCTTATTAGAACATGAACAGTTTCTGTATGGATGGCATTTACTTAGAATACCTAAGCAGATAGATAGGAAAAATGAATGGAAATATAGGTAGGTACAGTAAGTCACAGATGATGTCTCTTTAACACGCTTTTATTATTTATACTTATAAGTCGGCACAGCGTGTCGAACACAGAACAGAAAAAAACGCCTTCTGTGTCGAAAGCAATGAAATCTTAAGGATCTTTTAACTGGCTAAATTGAGTTTGGTATTTAAATTTTATAAACAGTCTGTAAATTTTTCACACCAACACTCACCTACACACACACACACACACACACACACACACACACACACACACACACACACAGATATGCAAAGTTATTGCAGACCAAAAGAACATGCGCATCTCTTATTCTTTTGTTTAACTATGTTTATTTTTTTAATTAATTTATTCCACAGCTTATATGTTATAAAATGTACCACAAATGGGTGAATACACTGCTGGCTCCTGTAACACAGGTTGCTACCTAGCACAGGAGCCAGGGCTTCAAATAAGTATGTTATACCTGAATTTTGGGTCAATAAACAATTTATCAATTATCAAATTATCGTGCCACCTACCCCATGGAACATGGTCGTGAGAAAAGCCATAGCTGACGCATAGAAATAGTAGGTACCCGAAAAGTATAATAGAAGGGCTAGAAAAATGCCTTAACTACTGTGTTGTATTGAGCAGTAAAAACTCTCCAAAGAAATGTTGGCTGAGACAATGGAAACATTTTTTTTTTCTTTTTACGTGCCTACTCCATCAGGAAATATAGCGAGAAGGGCTTTTAAGTTTTTATTTCTTTTTTAGTAATTGAAAATTACTTAAAGTTGGAAAAACTATAAGAAATTTTGGTTAGGATCATAGAGCCTTGGTATTCTGCGGTTTTATCTGTCCCCATGTTGAGAAACGCAGAGGCACGATGCTTATTTAAATTACGTGTAATTTGCACATGCGCAGACCAAAATTATGCGTTTCAAAATTACATCAGCAATTCTCTTTCTAGAACTTTTAGGGGTGATTTATCTAATACAGATAAATTGTATCTAAATAACAAATAACGATGGCGATTTGACATACTAAATTGGTCACTTTTAGGCCTCAGTTGAAAGTTGTTCGGTGATTGAAAAATCGGCCCGTAGGGTATTTTTATTATCACGCGGATTTGACCCGGATTTGCTCACGCACACGGCATTGGCCTGCATTTGGCCCCGCATGCGTTGTACTGTACCCTTAAGGTTGCCCTAGTCGACGGCACGAACTATTTTGTGCGCGGGGTTAAAATGCATGCTATATCATCCGACATCACGTGAGAGAGAGATTGATGCTGTGATGAGCAGTAAGAAGCTAGTTCGCGTACGAATACACTTTTGCAAATTTGTAGTGAAATTGATGATGATTTAGGACGAAAACGAGCGCGCGAAATTCTATAAACAGATCTTTGGGAGTCTAGATACCATGAAAAAAATCTACTAAAATTATTTGCATTGTTGAACTACTAATCTATCCCTGTATGGTGACTGTTTTGCAATTTTTTTTTTCTTATAGTATATATTTGCGTTATAATACTTTCGACGCTCATAACTTTCAAATAATCTTTTTTTTTTACTTTTTTGTTTCCATACAGATAATGATGAGACAAATTGATATATTTTTTTATTTTGAACGTAAATCATCAAACAGTGGAGTAATCGCCAGACTACGTTTGTATAAAAGAATTTTCGACTAGTGTAACCTTAAGCGTAATACTAAAAACACTTTTAGCACCAAAACAGAACAGTTAATTAAAGTACGCTACTGCGATCCAACAGTAGGTATCTACCTAAATTTTATCAGATCGAAATTTTATCCTCATTACCAACCAATTAGTTTTCGAAATAGGTTGATAGTGCTGCTTCCAAAATCTGCAGTCTACGATGCCTTTACACCGCCATCTATTGGTGGTACCGGCCATTTCAATAAAGATGCTGATGTTGTTGTGGTTGATCACTATGCGTTTTTTTAATAGCAAATTATTTGATGAAGAAGATGATAACACGATTTAAGACTTAATACCTATTTAAAAAAAACTTGTAACGATGGATGATTTTACTGCCATCTAGTATCACAGACCATAACTTATAGCACTGCGGCAAAGTCATAGTAGTTCCAGTTATTTTCACTAGGTGATGCTGGTAACGATTGACTAGCACTGCCATCTATCCACGTTTATCTGAACAATTTATAAAGCCCAAGTGGTCATATTGCGAATTCTAAAAGAGGGCGCTACTGTACACATTGTTTTGGTTGTTTTCAATCCTGAAAGTCAAGGACGCGTAGCACTCGTCGCATTAGTGAAATATCGTCAAATGACATTTTATTTAACACTTTTCTTACTCTTCGACATCAATAACTGATGTAACGATGATAAAGGAACAGCTTATATTTATATCCGTCTGCTTAGGAAGGAGGGTGAAGTTTTTTACTGAGTTGCAGTCCTTCCAGGGTATTTCAAAACTGCAGTATTTTATCCATTCGTTTTGTAATGTGGTTTTTATGACTCATCGATAACGGCTTCTTTTACTTTTACTACATTATTATTCTGTGCCACGGACCGTAAACTTTACTCCGATTAAAACTCAATTTCTGCACTTTTATTATCGTTCGACTGAATTTCATTATGTTTATGTAACGGGAGTTGTTACGAGAACACCAATTAGTTTCCATTTCAGTCACAAGTAGGTTCACAAATTGATTGGGCAATTAAACAATGACCCTAATGTTTGATATTAATTAAACCTGATTGATTAGGTAGGTAGGTATTGTTCAATTGGTACAATTTACCTAGTATAATATGAAACAATCGGGCTCTAATAGGTACCTACAATCATTTGTGATTGATTATAATTAACTTATTAACCTTTGATTGATAAAATCACTTGACAGCCATAGGTACCTATTAATTAATTGTTGTATTAATTCAATGTACATTGTATGGTATTAATTAATACTTGTAGCCGTTTAATCGTAGTAGGTAATACCCATTAATTCATATCCAAATTCTTTATTGTACACAAAATAAACATATAAAATACAAAAGGAAAACGTATGTACAAAGGCGAGCTTAACCCATAATTGGGTTCTCTGACAGCAAACCTCAGTGCTAAAGAGAAATTTACAAAATTAGGACAGTTAACAAAAGTGCACAACAAATACTTAAAACATTTGAATTCTTACTAACTAAATACACTACACAAATACGTGTACAGCACATAATGCATAAACATAATACATACATAAATCTAAAATACATACATATTTATACATATTAATCATGAGTCACGATGGACACGGCTAAACATACATTTCTAAAACCATGGATCACCAATCTTGGGAAACGGATTTGATGTTGATCCACCCCGTCCTTGCTTGATTAGTCGCTCATTCCTAAACTATTAATAATAATTTATTAATAATTAGTAATAATTTAATAATATATTTTGTATAGAAATTAAAATACAGATTATTCCTGTAAGAATAATAAAACGCGGAAAGTTGATATTCTGCTGCCTACAAAAAAAAATGCCTTTTCTGTTTTGCTTCAGTGTGACTGCACTTTTGACACTTATAGTACCTACTAAACCTAAAAAGAGACAAATAAAAAACTTTTTAACAAAAAATCAAACTGACTTTCAGAACAAAACACTACAAAGCGAAAAATAACTTTCTTTTCCGATGTCGGTGACCAATAACGGGCAACAATGGGTATACCAGTAAAATTTCAAAATTTAAAATACCCCCGACACATTTATCTTGCGAAAACACCCCGATTCAAACAGTAAAACGCCCATAACTTTTGAACGGCTGAACCGATTTTATTCAAACATAGCTAAGAACATCATCATTTGCCTAGCCTTATTCCCAATTATGTTGGGGTCGGCTTCCAGACTTACCGGATTCAGCTGAGTACCAGTGTTTTACATGGAGCGACTGCCTATCTGACCTCCACAACCCAGTAACTGGGTAACACGATACCCCTTGGCAAGACTGGTGTCAGATCTCAGGCTTCTGACTACCCGTAACGACTGTCAAAGATCATCAAATGACAGCCGGGACCAACGGCTTAACGTGCTTTCCGAGGAACGGAGGAAACTCCCTATGTTGAAATGGTCACCTTTCCACGGACCGAACATGTCAAGCGTTGCTTAACCTTGAAGATTGACCCGTGTGGCTGTTATTATTTAGCCACGAGCTCCTCGAACATAGCTAAGTTTTTTTTTTTTTGTTGAGAGTGTTCTTAAACATAGCTAAGAACACTCTCAACAAAATCACCATTCAAACAAAAAAAAAACGAATTCAAAATCGGTTCACCCGTTTAGGCGATATGATGCCGCAGACAGACACACAGATACACAGACACACAGATACACAGCAACACACGTGAAACTTATAACACCCCTCTTTTGCCGGCAAGGGTTAAAAAGACACCAACTTCGGAAAAGAAAGTTATTTTTTCGCTTTGTAGTGTTTATCGTTACTGTATTCAATATTTTTCATGACCTTTACCAAAGGTCAATATGTATTTGTAAATAAATTGATTAATAATCAAAGTTTTGTGGGGTAATCTTGTTGACAGTATTTCCTAGTGCAGACACTCTCCCACAAAGGATTTATCAAATAACTCGGACTTTTATGTAATAAATAGTTTGTAAAACACCTTTGTGGAAGAGAAATAAATATTTATGTCATGTTAAGCTAAAAATATCAATTCCAAATTAACAATTAAGTATGAGACTTTATCGTCAACGTAATTTTATTAAACTCCAAAGAAACTTTCCACAGGTATACTTAACAACAGTCTGTAGAAAATGAAATGAAATTAAAATAAGTTATTAGATTCTGCCTGTGACTCCAGCCAGTGACACCCACCTGATTCCACAGAGAAGTTATTTCAAAGCCAATCAAGAACAAAGCTCTCCCTTTATTTCACAATTAGGAAGAAGCCATTGAATTAAAATCACTTCTGTTTTGTCAAGCTTGACGAATAATGGCGGATGAAATATGATGGGAGAAAGGAGTCACAGAGATAATGGAGTGTAAAATTAGATATTCTTCTTTAGTTCGTCTCGAGACGGCGTGAAATAGTTTTAATTAACACCTAATTGAAGTAAAAGTAGTGTGCCGTTATATTTCACAAAATTGTTAAGATTGATGTCACTTTCACGGTGACCAGACAGTAATGTCTGCTGCCCAGCTGTTGATCTTGATGATGACTTAAAAAAACATACATACATATAAACTCACGCCTTTTTCCCATGGGGGTAGGCAGAAACTACAGAACGCCACCTGCTACGATCCTCATACTTCTTTTGCTTCACACACATTCATACATCTAGTCATACACACACGCCGGTTATGGGTACTGCGCACTTGGCCTTTCTGAAGAACATCACCTATAAGGTCTATGTATGTCTTTCTAGGGCGTCCCCTCCCGGCGTTTCCATTCACGTCTGCCTGTTTCATTCATCCTCTCAACATAGCCAAACCATCTTAACATACTCTTTTCAATTTTAGTCACTACATCTTCTTTTAAACCACAACGTTGTCTTATTACCTCATTCCTCAATCTATTAGTTAAAGTTACACCACACATACTCCGCAAGGAGCGCATTTCTACTGCATTAATCCTACTTTCATGTCTTTTTTGCCATACCCAGCCTTCACTTCCATACATAAGTGTAGGCACCAGCACGCTGTTGTGAACGGCGAGTCGAGCTTCCGGAGACATCGACTTGCTGGTCACAACTGCATGCATAGCACCATTCACTTTATTCCCTGCATTCACTCTCCTTTCCATATCCTCTTCAATCTTTCCATCCCTTGTGAACATACTTCCCAGATATACAAACTCGTTCACTTGCTCCACACTCTTACCATTTATTTTCACTTCACACTTCGATATATCTTCTTCTCTTTCAAACACCATTACCTTAGTCTTGTCTAAAAAAACAATAGGTATCTTTATTATTTTTGGGATAAGGGAAAGGGACATACACGTAGATTTATTACTAAACCACACCGTACACTCGAAGTTTACGGAAACAAAAAATGCCAATAACTTTTTTACCTCATCTTCTCATCCCAATCCGACTTGAGAATCGAATCAAAGCGCACAGCACCCTAACAAAAAGTTTGCAAGTCACATAATTGGCTCAGATACGTGAGCATAGCAAACCAATCCGTTTGCCATGTAACCATGGCAACCGTGCCGTCCCAGTCCCAGCGACTCGCTTCCCACGTCCGAATTTGAATGAAGAGTTACAATTATAAGTGTCTCGTGTTACCTCCATCCCGGCACTCAATTGACGGCTAATTCTCTAATTGTGCCGTCTGTGCCGTTTGCGCCGTAGTGCTGTAGAGCCGTCTCCGTACGACGCATATTCATCAGCTAATGTATTCAGGACACGACTGAATACGTTTACGAACCTGAATATGATTTTGAATTAGGAACGTGTGATACGGATCAAGGTCGGTATTTTTGCACAGGGATACTGGCAGCTGTAAAATTGAGAATCTTGTATGCGTAGTTAGTTTTTGCTATCTCATAAGTCGCCTTTGATTGAGTGTAGTGTCAAGGTAAATCTAGTGTACTACGTTCTATACAATACAATACCTAGGTTTTACATAAATGTAGGCCATTTACATTATAACAATAGTAAATACTATTAGGTATCGAAAGCAAAACAATGCTACGATAACAAATGTAAGGTCGAACGCACTGATCATTCCGATTGAATTGTTTCCATGTTATGTCAGCTGTAATGGCCGTAGAGGCCGAAGATGAGCAGTAGGTAAGTGAATTAAATTGATTCTAGGAAGGGATTCCTGGAGCAACCCGGGACCCTTACAATTTGGCCCCGGGCGAGAGAGCGAATTTAATCAGAACCAGAACAAATAATAAGCGCCCTAAACGAATGTCACAGGCAAAAATTTGTTGTTTGCTGACTTTGACATTTGCCTCAGGCAGTTGTGCAATAATTAAACAAGTTTGAATATGCAAAGCCCCCTCTACTGGCAGTACTTGTGTACCGATCCCGGTACATCGGACTCAGAAGCAATTTCAAGCAATGAATAAGAAATGACGTTAACATGGACTGACAGTTTCATTTCTTAAATTACAAATTTAGGTTAGCAGAAACACGTTTATTTATTTTCTTCTTTATCATTTGTTTTCCTTATTGGAATTTTTAATCTTGACATTTATCAATTTTCAAGACCCTTTTTGCATTGCCAAGAAGGCAGTAGATATCAAAAGTATAATGAGAGCTTCCATCCAACTAAACGAAAAATAGTAGACACAAAAACTGATCGATAAAAACAATTTGCAGTCTCGCAGACATTGCCCATTCGCCGCCGTGAGTACGATGAGTGCGATCTCATACCGGTCCAGTCATTAGGCCCGGACCGCCGCCGTACAATCGGCATACCGCGGCAATTCGCGGCCGCCACGGTCCACCCGCCGCGCACAATACGGCCCACATCGATGCGATGCTCGTTTGTTTCCACTCCATACCACCATTGTTGCTTCCTTCTACAGACATAATTGCCCTTTCAGCTGACTCAGATGCTTATGTAATGTCGATTCACTTTTGTTTATTGTACTCGTAAAATTGATAGTGAATTGTGGGAAGCGACTGTTTTTTATAAGCCTCGATCTTTTGTTTCCTTAACGGGAGTAGATAATGTCCTTGGACTCTGGACTTAAGTGATGTAACAATCTACCGGCGATAGCGATTGTCGAAAGGCCAAAATGTTTGACGATCACATGACGTTTAGATAGTGCCTGTCATGTACTTTTTGACAAAGGTTATCGTTGACAAAAAAACATTTTTTAGGGTTCCGTACCCAAAGGGTAAATACGGGACCCTATTACTGAGACTCCGCGGTCCGTCTGTCTGTCTGTCTGTCACCAGGCTGTATCTCATGAACCGTGATAGCCAGACAGTTGAAATTTTCACAGGTGATGTATTTCTATTGCCGCTATAACAAAGAATACTAAAAACATAATAAAATAAATATTTAAGTGCGATAATGGTACGGAACCCTTCGTGCGCGAGTCCGACTCGCACTTGGCCGGTTTTATAGTCCCTCTAATGCAATTTATATAAGTATAGAGTGGATACTTTTGTATGCGAAATTGCGAAGGACGCATTCCCAGCGGTCGTGGCGACTTGGGAGAGTCCCTATGTCCAGCTATGGTCTGCGGTAGACCGAGTTGATTGATTGATGCGGATACTGTGTGCCTGTCCTCAATTTGACGATACTTAACTAATTTATTCGTTAATACTTCGACTACATCGGATGATTGCCTACTTAGACCCACTTTCACATTGTTCCATTATGATTCATCAATCTGTTCGTTTGACAAATCAAACATCTTAAATTAGATCGTCTGCATATATGTTGGTTTATCAAATCAGTCAGATTATTTAAAGCAAATCTATACTATATTATAAACCTGAAGAGTTTTTTTGTTTGTTTGAACGCGCTAATCTCAGGGACTACTGGTTGGATTTGAAATTTTTTTTTTGTTCTGGCTAGTCCATTTATCGAGGAAGGTTATAGGCTATATCGACGGTCCCTACGTACAATCCCGCATGTGGTAGATACGTGATTTTCACTTTTTGTTTGCATAACCTTCAGAACACTCAACTCTATGGCTTCAGTTAAAAAAAAAAAATACTACTATCCAAATTGAACCTTATATCCACACACTCAATAATCCGTAACTGCAAAAATAAGATCAATTGCCGATGTAAAGTAACAGTAGTGGGACTAAAGGGATTTTACGCCGGAACGTACACGTTACCCCGTCCCACCCACCCCGCAACTACCACTTACGTTGAAATTGCGCGCGCGGCGCCGGAGACGCCAGACACGTTGCATTTTTCCAAGGAAAGTGTCTATAAATTACGAGAAACATGCCGCAAGGAGGAATAAAATAACATATAGAAATATACCACCATGTAATGCAAAGAAGAAAGAATATGCAATGTCAAAACAAAATTTTTAACGAGTCAAAAAGCCACCAGGTGAGTAATATTTCAACTATTCTTGCAGATACTTTGATTACTCAGAAAATAAATTAAACATTAATTGCATTTTACACAGGAAAATACTAGTATTTATATTTTTGCTTGAATTAAATACACTCAATACTATCCCGACGTAATTATCGGTATATGGGAGTTACGTTGTTTTACACGGGAAACGTTAACATATCAATGCCAATAAGTGGTACTTAAGTATTTTTACATGGGAAAACTTGATGAACCATTATTCCTAATTGGTACTTAAGTAACTTTACGTAAAAAAAATAAAGTAATCTTATATCAGTATCTGCCAATGACGGTGTTTTACTTTGGAACTCGGTGTTTTACGAAACCTAATTATTTTATTTTAGCACCATCTGAAGATTCAAGTGACGATAAAATATTACAAGATATTCTCAACCGAAGAACTGAAGTTACTATGGAAGCATTAGAGTCAAAATCTAATGCCCCGCCGTTGGATAAAATACCTATCGTAACATTCGTAACTCCAATTCCACTTTTGATTACCACGATAGAAGAAACAGTCGACAATATCAAAACATACACAGAATTATCAAACATTATACAGCCACATAGTTCATCCCTTTCGCCATCTATAATTACTCAAAAGGCGGTGGTTGGAACTTCAAGCATTCGTGATCTAAGAATCAAAGAAAATACTCATAATGCGATTGAAGCTGCAGCTCAGATTAACGCAATAAGTATTCATGGACATGATACAGTACATGTGAAACAGACTCCTGTTACAATTGCCCTTATTTCTAAAAGAACTCTTTTCCCCAATCCGGACACTGTAGAAATTTATTAGAATCAGAATATATTAGAATCAGAATATATTATATCCAAACCACAATCTGTATCCACTCATTGACTACACAATCCGAAGAAAATAGTAACATGGTTGTCGAAGATAGTAATTATGCAGATTTAACCACCAATAAAGCAACATCTCCAACATATCTGACACTATCTCCATCCACAATTATTCGAGACGTCGTGCTTAGATCTTCACATGATGCAGAGAATAACACTGCAGAAGAGATGGACTCACTCCCAATTATTGAAGCAAAATGTTTGGATACCAGTACTACTACTTTGGCATCTCCTTCTATATCGACAATGAAGCAGAAAATTTGAGTTTCTCTAACCTCAACATTATAATGAAACCTATGCACCATCCCACTGTGGTATTGATACCACAGATTCAACAGAAGCGAGTAACAGAGAAAGAAGACAAACAAAAACAAACAGGAAAGTTAAGAAGAAAACTGATTTGGGAAGAATACGAAAAGATAGAAAGAATGAATGGATTTGTCTAAGAAAGTTATTAAAAAATCTTGGCTTGAGTTATATTAGTCAAGGAGGAAAACAAAGATCTGTAAACGTAACGTGATTCCTAGACAGTATCATGGTATCTTTATCTGTTGACGTAATCACTTTAGAGTGATTACACAAGACACTCTCTCACTACAAGACTCTCACTTTAGAGTGAGTGATTAGATACAAGAGAACAGAGCTTAGCTTCTAAAACTAAGAGTTCCATGATATGCTTATGGTGCTAATTTTGTTTGTTATAAGTTTCATAATATTATTTTTAGAGCTATGTTGTCGGTTTTTAAGACTGACTTGTTTAAACATTCTAATTGATTCGAAGTAATTAGAGTTGTATTAGTTTTTATGTTATAGTTTTGTGTTGATGCTCAAGGTTTTAGAATTAATATTTCTGTTTCTCACTAACGATTAAGATGAAGATTAAGGTGAAGATTAAGTTTAAACAAAAGCTTTGTTTTTTTTTGTTGATAAACCTTTTTTTACTCATGTTCCAATAATTATTGATAAGCACAAAGTATCTTTTTTGAAGTAGTAACTACTTTAGTACTAACTTTTGATGTTTATAAGATTTATCTTCTTATTGTTTAGTAGGTTCATCAAAGTATTATCTATCAGTGATATTAATCTAAGCATACGAGTAATTACTTTAATATATTATTTTTAACGAATAGTTTTCAATGAGAATACGATTGAATTAACGTTGTTACATTGCATGTTCATATTTTTATAAAATAAGTTTATATCTTGTCTTGTTTTGACTGATTATCGTTACTGCAGCTGTGAATTGCATAATTTTAATCAATGGTTGTGCCTGCATATTATTATTATATTATTAACAATTTACTTTAAAAGTACATTTATATATATGACTGCAAATATTTGATTTAATTTATAGTTTACTCAAATTAAAGCTAATTATTGTAATTATTATAAAAAGTTTGTTTGTTAAAAAAGTTTTGTAAAATGTTTTAATTATTTGTGCTGAAAAATAAAAAATGGATACAGAAAATATTAAAATTTGAATGATTATCATTGAAGTTCCTGCCTTGATAGACACTCTAATGACATTTTAATAAGTGGCTAATACCCACATCTGTAGAACCTCAAATATCCTGCATACTGTTTCCCATGTATAATGTTGTATATGGCAGTTAGGAATTAAAACAAACGTAACACTTCGACGTAATATGGAATAAGTACCACTTACGTTGTTTGTAGTTGGAGAGTTTCCGTCGTAGAAATAGGTAAGTGATAAATGACATACTTAACATGATCTTTTTAAGGATTTTCTTCGCATTTCGTATAATATACCGCATTTAAAATTATAATGCCAAATTTCATCACTATGTGATAAACCAAACATGAAATACACACGTTTGAAACTTCACAGCGTCCTCTCTTAAAATTTTACATATTCAGTTAAGTTACTTTACGTAGGGACCGTCGATATAACATCACGCTACGAGCAATAGGAGCGGAGCAACAATGAAACATGTTCTTTAATCGGGGAAAATTTATTCTTTTTGCGAGCTTCCGTTGCGTGCAATGCGTAAACTGTTATAGTTACGCAACAATCATGTTTGTAGGGTAGGTAGGGTAGGTAGCCAGTTGACAAGAGCGAAGCCGAGTGGCACAGCTAGATGTATAATAAGATTGTATCAAAATAATAGTTAGGAAATTTTCTACTGCGAGTATTTTCAGCAGAATTCTCATGATAGACGAAGCTTCACACTCGAATGGACGTGTTCACGAACACGCTCCGTCGTGTGAAGTTATCGTTGTGTCATGACTCGTTTGACAGTCGTGAGGATATTATTGAACGCAGATGGAAATATTCTCTGGAATATACCGCGCCGTCTGAATAACTCATGCCTGAATTCTGTTATTTCTATCGAAGAAAAAAGGAATATGTATATCGTTTAGAAAGAACACGTATTTATTTTGCAAAAACCTACTCACTACTTACGTACTTTTCAGTGTTTGTTAACTTATTTAAGTTCGTACGTAGCTGTTTTTGGCTATCAAAATCATGTAAAAAAAAAATATGTATATTTTTGTATATTTGTATATTTTCAGTATATAGTAGTTACTGTTTGTATTCCTTATAACAAATAAATAATAACTGGATTGATTTAACATGAGCACCTACTTTTATTATTTATTTATTTATTATATACTTTATTGTACATCACAACAAACATACTTGGGCGCACGGTTAGTGCAGTGGTTGAGCGATTGACTGCTGCGCTGCGTGTCGCGGGATCGATTCCCGCACGGAACAAATAGTTGTATGTCCTGCAAATAGTTGTTCCGGCTCTGGGTGTTGTGTATGTGAGTTTATATGTTCTTAAACGCACCCACGATACAGGAAGAAATTCTTAGTGTGGGGCATTTTTAAAAAAAAAAAACGACTACATTCTCTCTCTATAAATCTCAGTTTCTCAAAAGATTATCCTGCATCCAACTTTAACTAAAATCCTTTATGTTTCCCGACTTTGTAAGTTCCGAGTTTCTGCGTATTTGCGTTCTGGTACTAGAATTCTATTTTTAGAGTCGCTTTGTGAGAAATTACTGGTTTTTACTCGGTACTGTGTTCGACTGTTTTAAATGGGATTTAGCTTTGTGGTGTTTGTGGTTTAATATTTTTAAAATTTTGTTTTATTGTTACGGTGGGAGCGTGAGAACAGGCTAATACAAGAGGTAAAAGTTGATTGAATAAAATTCATAACAGGTTTTGATTTGTTACATCCTAAATTCTTCATTTAAATAAATAATCGAGCAATAAGGAATGAGTTTTAAACGATTTTCCAAAAAGAAAGAGGTTTTATGTTCGACTTGGCTGTACCTATGTTTGTTTTATTTTTGTGTAAGTTCACCGATTTCTCCGTTAATTGTACAACCGATTTCCAAAGAAAAAACACTACAAAACGAAAAATAATTTAAATTTCGGCAGTCGCGGTGTTCTTCGTTTTTTGAAAGACGGTTGATATTTATTATAAAAAAGTTTTTTTTTTTTAATACTTCTTTTAGCACTCCTTCTTAGCGTATGCGTTTAAGTTTAAGTTTTATCCATTTCAGAAGCTTTTTGATTCCGTCATACTCGAGGGGAAAACGCCACAGGCATGGTCCAGGGGTGTGGAGGTACTCTTCTTCAAGAAGGGTGACAATGGCCTACTGAAGAACTATAGGCCCATCACACTGCTTAGCCATGTCTACAAGCTGTTTTCAAGAGTCATCACGAATCATCTCGTGTGCAGGTTTGACGATTTCCAGTCTCCCGAACAAGCCGGATTCCGTAAAGGCTTCAGCACTGTAGACCACATACATACGCTGCGGCAGGTTATACAGAAGACCGAAGAGTACAACCTGCCTCTCTGTTTAGCGTTTGTGGACTACGAGAAAGCCTTCGATTCGATCGAGACTTGGGCTGTACTGCAGTCTCTCCAACGGTGCCAAATTGACTACCGGTACATCGAAGTGTTGAAGTGTTTATACAAAAACGCCACAATGTCAGTTCGACTTCAGGATCAGACGTCGGAACCCGTTCTTCTGCAGCGAGGTGTGAGACAGGGAGACGTCACATCTCCGAAGCTCTTTACCGCTGCACTGGAGGATGTCTTCAAGGTTCTGGAGAGGGCTAGGCATCAACGTCAATGGCGAGTACATCACTCACCTTCGGTTTGCCGACGATCTAGTGGTTATGGCTGAGACCATGGAGGACCTTAAGAAAAAGTGGGTCTTAGGATGAACATGGACAAAACCAAGTTCATGTTGAATGCCCATGTTACACCTATTCCTATCAAGATTGGAGACTCTCAACGTTGTGGCCGACTATGTCTACCTGGGACAAATGATCCAATTGGGTAGGGCCGGGCCTACTTCGAGAATGAGGTCAACCGTCGAATCCAACTCGGCTGGGCAGCGTTTGGGAAGTTGCGCGGTATCTTCTCGTCCAACTTACCGCAGTGTCTCAAGACGAAAGTCTATGACCAGTGTGTGTTGCCAGTGATGACATATGGCTCTGAGATGTGGTCGCTTACAATGGCCCTTAACAGGAAGCGTATATAGTCACTCAAAGGGCAATGGAGTTGGCTATGCTCGGAGTTTCCTTGCGTGATCGAATCAGAAATGTAGAGATCCGCAAGAGAACCAGGGTTGCCGACATAGCCCGAAGAATTGCCAAACTTAAGTGGCAGTGGGCAGGGCACATAGCTCGCAGAACGGATGGCCGATGGGGCAGAAAGGGTCTGGAATGGCGACCGCGAACCGGAAGACGTTGCGTTAGAAGGCTTCCCACCAGGTGGACCGATGACCTGGTGAAGGTTGCGGGAATTCGCTGGTTACGAGATGCACGGGACCGGTAAATGTGGCGACGCTTGGGGGAGGCCTATGTCCAGCAGTGGACGTCTTTCGGCTGATATGATGATGATGAAGTTTTATCCAAAATTCAGCTACGCAAACTGACGCCGTCAACACAGCATACTATTGCCGTTGATTTCTCATAACCGTTTTCAACCACAGTATTTAATAAATAATCGTAATTTCAGCCGAAGGAGGTCCACGGCTGGACATAGGCTTCCCCAAATTAACCAATCCTATTTTTGCTAAAATGAACAGGGCAATGTAATGAGTACAATTCAAAAAGTGTGGTTTAACAGCTAAAACCTGACGTAAACTTTCGTTATATATGAGTTCGAAAGAGATCAATATAACATTTAATATCTCGAGGGTATGTTTATGAGGTATCTGTGTGCTGAGGACTCATTGGTTCGTTGATAAACGAAACAAACGTCGATATTAGTTTCAAAATTTCCAGTGGTTAGTTTCAGCCAGCGCAGTAAAACTACGAACATTAATGATTAACTTTCAAAACAACTTTGAATATTTGTACCTTGTAATAAGTGAACTGGATTCACTGGCCAAATTATTAGAATACGAGCGAGAGCTCATAACAGCCTGTGATTTCTGAAAGATTTGGCGGAGGCGTACCTGTAGTAATGAAAACCAGGTTAAATTGATTAATTTTGAAATTAAAATTGAGATAACTAGTTCAAATTTGGGCGCACGGTTGGCGCAGTGGTTGAGCGGTTGACTGCTGCGCTGCGTGTCGCGGGTTCGTTTCCCGCACGGAACAAATATTTGTATGACCTACAGATAGTTGTTCCGGCTCTGGGTGTTGTGTATGTGAGTTTATATGTTTGTAAACGCACCCACGATACAGGAAGAAATTCCTAGTGTGGGGCAACGTTTTATAAATAAAAAAATTAAAAAATAATAATATATATTTTGATAAATATGAATAAAATGCAGTGTTGGCGACTTCACAAAAGAAATTATATTCCCTAATACAAAATTGTTTACTTCCATAGTTTGGGAGAAAATAAAAAAGAACGAGCCTATGAACGCTAAAATGAAAATGGGGTTACCTACTTTGATACCCCATTGTTTTTTCATTGCAATATAAAGTAACCCCAATTTAAAAAGTATTTTTAATGAATTCACACCGTCCAATTCAAAATATTTTTCCTGCTACAAGTAAACTTATTCTTGCGCTGAGGTTTATGCAAAAACATGGCTGACATGTCAGCGTTGCAAAAAAAATGAAAATTGAGGTTCGTTGCGTTGTCACGGAGTTAGCTTTTAAAACATAAAACCGGCCAATTGCGAGTCGGAATCGCGCACGAAGGGTTCCGTACCATTATCGCAAAATAACGGCACAAAAATCACGTTTGTTGTATGGGAGCCCAACTTAAATATTTATTTTATTCTGTTTTTAGTGGTTGTTGTTATAGCGGCAACAGAAATACATCATCTGTGAAAATTTCAACTGTCTAGCTATCACGGTTCATGTGATACAGCCTGGTGACAGACAGACAGACAGGCGGACCGCGGAGTCTCAGTAATAGGGTCCCGTTTTTACCCTTTGGGTACGGAACCCTAATAAAAAATAAAGTTATCATCAAAGTTACCCCAGATCGCAATGTAACCCCGTTTAACCGGTACCTAAACAGAAATTTTGTCAGTCATGTTTAAGTTCCATGTTAAGTAACTGGGCTCAAATCCAGACTCCAGGCTGTTTTTTTGAATCGAAGTTCCCTAATGTGGCTTGCGGTTACAATTGACTCCGGAGAGAGCTGACCGCCATGATAATGGTTTACATCATGACTGTGTTAGTTAAATGTTACTTTTATCTATCAAATCACATTCAGAGTTGAAGAACAAGAAGAAAATCATGCTGTGCAGTCGGAGGATAAATATTCGCGAGCTTGCTGACCAAAGCTATAAATATCCTCCGACTGCACAGCATGTTTTTCTTCTTGTTAACATCTTTACATTCGGATTTTTTGGTTTTATTACCTTTTTTATTTACACTTTTAAACTTTTTTTTTCGATTGACTTTTAAACATAATAAATATTTTTGTAATCACCTCTAAAAACCCTTCATTTTTATATCCCACTCGATGAGTTTGGAAGAAAATAAAATTGCTGCAATTTTACAATATGGCGCCGAAAATCCGCCATGTTCCTTTTTTTTAAAGGCATTTGGGCGGCAAAGACCTATCTAACGATGTCTTAATTATAAATATCTTTATTCAAGTGGTTTGAAACAAACGAGGTAATAAAGAATATCACATACATACATACAAGATACGCGCGAAATACATAACCCTTTCCTTGCAGCCGAGTAAAAAGCGTGAGGATCTTCGTTCCTGATGGGAATACACCCGACCGCACAAGTTTTGTATTGACCACAAGTAAAACATAGGCCTTTGACCCCAAGCCCCACCACTAATCAGATACTCTTTTACAATCTATTCTATATCTATAAAAGCGAAAGGTGACTGACTGACTGACTGTCTGACTGACTGACTGACTGACTGACTGACTGACTGATCAATCAACGCACAGCCAAAACTGCTAAGCCTAGAAGCATGAAATTTGGCAGAAAGGTTCCTCAAGTGACGTAAGTGTGCACTAAGAAAGGATTTTTGGAAATTTCACCCTTAAGGGGGTAAAAAGGGGGTTGAAAGTTTGTATGAAAAATCTAATTCCTTCGACCAAAATTCTTGAAACTTAGCACAAGTAGTATTCTAAAAAAATTATAAAGATTGACATTATTAGTTTTTCGAAACTACCCCCAAATAATGATTTAGGGGTTGATGAAATTTGTATGGAAAATCTGATTTCTTGGGCCAATAAACTTGAAACTTGCCACAAATACTAACCTAAATGAATAATAAAGGTTGCTATTATTATTTTTTGAAACTACCCCCAAAAGACGATTTAGGGGTGTTAAAGCTTTTTTGAAGAATTTTATTACTTCAGATAATAAACTTGAAACTTGACATAAATACTAATCTAAATAAACAATAAAGACTTTCATTGTTAGTTTTTCGAAACTACCCCCAAAAGATGATTTAGGGAATGTTAATTTTTTTGAAGAATCTGATTTCTTGGGTGAATAAACATGAAACTTGACATAAATACCATCTTAAATAAACTATAAAGTTTGTGATTATTAGTTTTTTGCAACTACCCCCAAAAGACTATTTAGGAGGTATTACAGTGTTTTTGAAAAATCTGATTTCTTGGGTCAATAAACTTGAAACTTGACACAAATACTAACCTAAATGAATAATAAAGGTCGCTATTATAATTTTTTGTAACTACCCCCAAAAGAAGATTAAGGGGATGTTAGTTTTTTTGAAGAATCTGATTTCTTGGGTGAATAAACTTGAAACTTGGCATAAATACCATCCTAAATAAACAATAAAGGTTGTCATTATTAGTTTTTTGCAACTACCCCCAAAAGACGATTTAGGAGGTATTAGAGTGTTTTTGAATAATCTGGTTTCTTGGGTCAAGAAACTTGCCACAAATACTAACCTAAATGAATAATAAAGGTTGCTGTTATTATTTATTGAAACTACCCCCAAAAGACGATTTAGGGTATGTTATTTTTTTTGACGAATCTGATTTCTTGGGTGAATAAACATGAAACTTGACATAAATACCATCCTCAATAAACAATAAAGGTTGTCATTATTAGTTTATTGCAACTACCCCCAAAAGAAGATTTAGGGGATGTTAGTTTTTTTGAAGAATCTGATTTCTTGGGTGAATAAACTTGAAACTTGGCATAAATACCATCCTAAATAAACAATAAAGTTTTTGATTATTAGTTTTTTTCAACTACCCCCAAAAGACGATTTAGGAGGTATTACAGTTTTTTTGAAAAATCTGGTTTGTTGGGTCAATAAACTTGCCACAAATACTAACCTAAATGAACAATAAAGGTTGCTGTTATTATTTTTTGAAACAACCCCCAAAAGACGATTTAGGGTATGTTAATTTTTTTGAAGAATCTGATATCTTGGGTGAATAAACAATAAAATTGACATAAATACCATCCTAAATGAATAATAAAGGTTTTCAATAATTAGTTTTTCGAAACTACCCTTAAAATACGACTTCGGGGTGGTAAAGATTTTTGATTACTTTACTGCACATAGCTTCTTTTAAAACGTTGGGGAGCACTTAGGAGGGGTTTTTGGAAATTCAACTTTTTAAAGGGTTTGTATGAAAATCTTATTCCTTTGGCAAAATAATAAAGGATGGCATCATTAGTTTTTCGAATTTACCCCCAGAAGACGATTTAGGGGTGTCAAAGTTTCTTTGAAGAATCAAATGGCACTAGGATGGGGACCTCTACATCGATTTGTAACTACCGAACTGGACCGTTTGTCTCGGGTTTAATAGCAGCTTATTTTGGTTGCCCTCACACGAACGAAGTCGCGGGCGGAGTTGATATTATAAATGTGAAAGTGACTCTGTCTGTCTCTCTGTCCACCTTTTCACGCTTAAACCGTTGAACCGATTTAAATGCAATTTGGTTCGGAGATATTTTGAGACGCTGGGCAGGACATAGCATAGTTTTTATCCCGGATATCTTACTTAAGGGAGTGGAAAGAGAGGTAGAAGTTTGTATGGAAACCCCACAATATTATGCTGCGATATAAAAAATAAGCTATTCGAATTACTAATGCTTCGCAGAGGAAGTCGCGGGCAACAGCTAGTCTGCTTATAAACTACTAGCTGTTTCCCGCGGCTTCGCTTCAGTGGACCACCCCACTGGACCCGTTTTCGGGTTTATATTAAAAAATAAGTAACTCAGGAATAATGTAGCTTTCTATTGGTGAAAGAATTTTTAAAATCGGTCCAGTAGTTTCGGAGCTTATTCGGTACAAACAAACAAAAAAATATTTCCTCTTTATAATATTGGTATAGATAGTTTCAGTGATGTCAACAAGTCTGCTAACCCGAGGCTGTATCCATTAGATATAATAAGTTTAACATTACAGAAACATTGCCCACAGCTGTATGTAGTTGCTATTGAAATAAAAATACCTACTCATCATTACCCAGCTGCAAGGAAAGGGTTATGTTTTTCGCGCGTATCTTGTATGTATGTAAGTATGTTTGTATGTATGTAATATTCTTTATTACCTCGTATCTTTCAAACTACTTGACGGATTTTTATAAATTAGACATCGTTAGATAGGTCTTGGCCGCCCAAGTGTTCTTAGATAAGTTCCGTTAAAAAAAAAGAAACATGGCGGATTTTGGGCGCCATATTGTAGAGGTTGCAATTTTTTTCTTCTTCGCAACCCATCGAGTGGGGTATCAAAATGAAGGGTTTTTAGAGGTGATTACAAAAATATATACCACTTATATGTTTAAAAGTATTTATAAAAAAAAAAATCACTAAAAAGTCGTAAATAAAAAAAGCTAATTTAAAAATCAAAAACCCTAAAAAGCTGTAAACATGCTGTGCAGTCGGAGGATACATATTCTCGAACTGCTTGATCCTCCGACTGCGCAGCATGATTTTTTCTTGTTTGCTGCTTTTTAGTTCGCTTCTTAAGCAGTCGGGTTTTTTTCTAAATTAATGTCGATATTAGTAACATCCCACAAGGTCGTGAACAAACAAACATGTAATATAAATTGTTTATTTGATTGACGCGAGAAAGTTTTTACGTAATACAATCTATGCAATTCATTTAAGGCGGTACCCTGACCAAAAAAATCAGCATGAGATATGTATGAGCATTCCTATTAGCCTAGCGGCACTGGTGGCGCATGAATAACAGTAATGAATACGCCGAGATTTTAGAATAAAATCTTTATAAAATCGAATTTTAGTCTTTTGAAAGATAAATACGACAAAAATGTTCGTTATTAAATTGTCTGTCCATTAGTGTTAGTACAAAAAATAACTAATGAACAATTTACGAGGAGATGCATGCTATCAATAATTATTTCTCAATTTTATGGTTTTGTTGGAAGGAGATTAGTGAAACATATACCTCTGTAAAAAAAGTATACGACCATTTTAGAATCAATAATATGTAGACATTTAATGTATTTTTATTAGTTGATATTTCTTTTTAAATAACGGGTCCTAAAAACAGCACGAAAAACGGCTAGCGCGGCGTTTTGCTCGAGGTTACCGCCTTAATCGCGACTTTCTAAAGCAGTTGCCTTCAATGCATACAATACAATACAAATGAAATTAGTTAGATACATACAATAGTGAATAGATGTTGTTGTATTGAGACATACAGGATTAGAAAATTGATATTTAAAAGAGATATTGTGTTATGTAATAGTAACGAAATTGCTATCGGAAAGGTGATTGATTGGTTTATGTAATAGTGCTTATATTCCTTTTGAAATGGCATTAGAAATGTTTACAACACTCTTTACCCGACTGCCGAAGGAGGGTAATGTGTTTATCAGTCTATGTATGTATGTTTGTTCCTGTATGGCGTTCTAGAGACCAAGCCCGTTGGCCGATTTTGATGATTCTTACGTCAATCGATTCGTCTTAACCCTGCAAGTGTCACTGGCTACATTAAAATTGTAAAATAGAAAAAGACGTATTTTGGGCGCCATATTGTGGGGGCCCAAATTTATTTTTTCTTCCGTACCCATCGTGTGGGGTATCGAAATGAAGGGTTTTAAGAGGTGATTGAAAAAATATATAAAACGTATATGTTTAAATGTACCTAATTCTAAAAAAAAATACTAAAAAGTTGTAAATAAAAAATATATTTTAAAAACATCTGGTTTTGGTCAGACAGCTCGCGCATATTTACCCTCCGACTGCACAGCATGATTTTCTTCTTGTTTACGTCTTTTTAGTTGGCTTTTTAAGCAGTCGGGTTTTTCGTTAGTATAAAATATTTTTTTACATGCCATTCAACTGATTTTGAGTTCTATCCCGTAAATTTATAAGAAAACATAGAAAAAGCATAATCCTGTTACCAGAACTAACTGTTAATTCAGCTGCCATTTGTCATATTATTACCAACGCAATAGATGTCAAAATCGGTTGAACGAGCTGTAAAATGGGATTTTTTAAATGTCTAATGTTATATCAAATGGAGTTATAGGTTTAATTTAACTACTGCTGATGACGGTTCAAAGTCAAAGTCAAATTTATTTACTAAATAAACGCTAGGCCAATAAACGGCATTTTTGTACGTCAAGTAAATTAAAATTTACAAGTAATAAAACTTGATTCTACCGTGCATTCGGCAAGTAGATTGTTATGGAGAAGAACGCACAAGAAACTCCATACTTACTCTTTTAAAAAAATAGGTGTTTTACAATATTTACATAAAGTACATACATTAATATATGTGAGGACGATGCACCCAGAATAGCTCTACACACTACTACGTACAGGTATAAAGCATTAAAAAGCATTAACAGGAAAATTAATTAATTTGATTAGTAGGAACATGGTTCTCACATACAAATATTGCAAACATAGGTAAAATACCTAATTCAACAACAACGGAACAGCGTGTGAGTCAAATTGCTAAAAAAAAGTTCTGTGTTCGACTCCCACTTAGAGAAATGTGTTATCTTTTCCGACCACCAGGGGTTTCGCATTCTGAATATATTTCACAATTATTGCAATAGGCTCGCCCTCATTACATGTGACTTACATATAACTGGCGAAATGTGTTAGTAGATACAATAAGTATACCTCTGCTTATACCTTCAGAGAAAACAAGCGTAATGTTATCTCTTTCTGCAGTAAAATGCCTGAGCTCGCTGTTTTTCTCCGGCACTTATACAGATGTGGAAAAGTATTTAGATTGAAAAAGAAATAAAGAAGTCTACGTCTATTACCTCTATGCACGGGTCTCTAACAGGTGCTTTATTCTCAGAAGCCTTTTAAATGTTAAATGGCACGGTTTATGCCTTATTCTCAGGAGTCGCAGCACTTCGAAGAAATCGGGTTTTATATAGAAAACCTACATAAAAATCGTTATGGATTAGAACCCTGTACAGGCAAGAGTGCTTACTTTGTACAGTAGTCAAAGTCAAAGACAAAATTCTTTGAAAATTAAAGCAAATAAAAAATAATTTAGGCTTTCATAAATTCAATAGGTATCAAGCCTCTTCGTAGAATTTATTTCGACCTCTGTATGAAGCTTTAGCAGCTGTTTTAAAAGCTCAGTCAACATTTTGTACAGCTCTTTAATTCATGGCCATTCGATAGGACTTCACCAAAATACTGGAAAGTGTAACCGCACTGCAACATGGCCTATAGTGGCGTTAAACGATCAGTTTAATGCTGCACGTGCCTCCAGCACTAACATCGCGCTAGTGTTATTACTCCACACTCCACATGAGCGATATACAGGGATGTATACAATGATCCATCTCACTCCACCTCCACTTAAGGTTCCCCTAGTCGACGGCACGAACTATTTTGTTCGCGAGGTTAAAATGCATGCTATCTCATCCGACAAAACGTGTGAAAGTGATAGATGCTGTGATGAGCAGTAAGAAGCTAGTACGCGTACGAATTAGCACTTTTGCAAATTTGTATCGAAATGGTTGATGATTTAGTACGAAAACGAGCGCGCGAAATTTTATAAACAGACGTTTGGGATTCTAGATATCATGAAAAAACAACTAATTGTATATTTATAAAATTACATTATTTACATTGTTGAATTACTAATCTATCCCTTTAAGGAGGCCGTTTTGCAATTTTTCTTCTTCATATGGTATTTATTTCCGCCCAAAGATGCGTTAAAATTATTGTTCAATTATGGAACTTTCGACGCTCATAACTTTCAAATATATTTTTTTTTTCATACTTTTGTGTCCATACAGGGCTAGATAATGTTGAGAAAAATTGATATCATTTTTTATTTTGAACGTACATCGTCAAACAGTGGAGTAATCTCTAGACTACGTTTGTATCGAATAATCTTCGACTAATTTTTCGTTTTTTTTTTTTTATTAATAGCTAGACTACGTTTGTATGGAAGAATTTTCGACTAGTGTAACCACACGTAAAGCATGACGTTTTAGCAGTAATTTCGTGTTTGTTTTTAGAAACCCATTTGAACTTTACAGATGCTATGTACTTAATGATGACACGGCTTCCACTTTTACTTAAGGCGGTACCCCGAGCAAAACGCCGCGCAAGCCATTTTTTGTGCTGTTTTTAGGAGCTATCTACTCGTTATTTAAAAAGAAATATCAATTAATAAAAATCCATTAAATTTCTACATAATATTGATTCTAAAATGGTAGATTAAGTTTTTTTTTAAATGTTGTATATATTTCACTAATCTCCTTCCAAAAAAACATAAAAATTAGAAATAATTATTGATATTATGCATCTCCTCGTAAAGTGTTCATTAATTATTTTTTGTACTAACACTAATGGATAGACAATTTAATAACGAACATTTTTGTAGATTTTTTTTTTTCAAAAGACCTAATTTCGATTTTATAAAGATTTTATTCTAAAATCTGGGCGTATTCACTACTGTAATTCATGCGCCACCAGTGCCGCTAGACCAATAGGAATGCTCATATATCATGCCGATTTTTTGGTCAGGGTACCGTCTTAAGTAACCCTGCGTAAGGCATCAAGTTCTGGTTATCTTAATCCCATACTTTATTCAATGGCTACCAAGTTTAAGGCCGCCATGATATGTCAGACCCCCTGTCTAGATCACCCGCTGCTTAAAATATTCTAACACAACAAGTGATACCCTTGTATCTGTTGTTTGTTCGTTAATAAATTACAGTCGGGTCGGTTGGAATGTTCAGTTTCAGCTAGTTTGACTGAAAGCAAATTAAACTTTGATTTGTTTGGTAATCTCATTTTAATTCTTTGATCTATCTTCTATACTAATATTATCTATATCTATACTATATAATATTACTAGCTGACCCGGCAAACTTTGTTTTTCCATAAAAACACAAAACATTTATCTACCCTACCTACCCTACCTTACACTACATACCCTACCCTACCCTATACTACCCTACCCTACCCGACCCTACACTACCCTACCCTACACTACCCTACCCTACACTACACTACCCTACCCTACACTACCCGGTCAGGTACGCTGGAGTTGAAGTAGTAAGGGAAACCTCGAAGGGCTGTGTCCAGGGATCAATTGGAGGGCCGATGCTCTGGAACACCCTTCTGGACCCCTTACTAAAAGGGCTGGTAGATCGGAAACACTACTGCCAAGCCTTCGCTGATGATGTGGTGCTAGTATTCGATGGCGATACAGCGATCGAGATTGAGCGGAAGGCCAATGACGCCCTCGCCCATGTTTATCAGTGGGGTGTCAGCAATAAGTTGAAATTCGCACCGCATAAGACCAATGCGATGGTAATCACGCGGAAACTGAAGTTCGACACCCCGCGGCTCAGCATGGGAGGGGTAGCCATTGGCATGACGCAGGAAATCAAGATCCTGGGGCTAACAATCGACAACAAGCTTACGTTTAACAAGCACGTCGCCAACGTTTGTCAGAAGGCGACGGACTTTTATAAGCAGTTGTCGAGGGCTGCGAAGGTCAGCTGGGGCCTCCACCCCGACGTCATCCGCACCATGTACACGGCAGTGGTGGAACCGGTAATAATGTACGCGGCAGGTGCATGGGCACCTGCAGCCACAAAACAGTGCGTCACAAAGAGGTTAAATGCGGTCCAGCGGGGATTTGCACAGAAATTGTGCAAGTCCTATCGCACCGTTTCCCTAAACTCGGCACTAGTGTTGGCCGGGATACTTCCCCTCGACCTCCGAATACGAGAGGCAGCTGCCCTATATGAGGCAAGGAGGGGGTCACCCCGGTCGGCACTGGGAGATGGGGACGTCGAGCGACGCGCCGCATTTGCCTCTACACCCCACCCGGCGGAGCATATGAGCCTGCAGTTCATATGCCTGGCAGATCAGGACCAACTTGCAGACCACTGCTCACAAGCAGTGCAGATTTATACGGACGGCAGCAAAATCGATGGCAAGGTGGGGGCGGCATTGTCTTTTTGGAGCAATGGCGCCGAAACCGGATGCCAGAAGATTAAACTGTCGTCCTACTGCACGGTCTACCAGGCCGAACTGCTGGCCATATGCAAAGCCACGCGGGAGATCGCCAAGAAAAAAGACTCAACTTTTGGTATTTTCAGTGACTCGCGATCGGCACTGGAAACGGTCAAAAACCACCGCTCTCTTCATCCCCTTGCAGTCGAGGCCCGGGAGAACCTGAGGCAGTGCAACATTCAAAACAAGCATGTTGCTCTGTTTTGGATCAAGGCGCACGCGGGACTGGAGGGGAACGAGAGAGCCGACCAGTTGGCAAAAGAAGCGGCATTAAAACTTAAAAAGAAACCAGACTACGACCAGCGCCCGGTTTCATTCGTCAAGCGACAAATCCGTCAGGATTCGCTCGTCGAGTGGAACCGGAGATACTCAATGGGTGATACAGCCGCCACCACAAAACTATTCTTTCCGGACGCCGTGGAAGCCTACAAAATAGTAAGAAAAATAAGACCAACAGGGCTATTAACCCAAGTTTTGACGGGGCATGGTGGGTTTTCAGAATACCTGAATAGATTCAGGTGTAAGGAAAGCCCATCATGCACATGTGACGATGACGTAGGCGAAACGGCGATCCACGTAATTACGGACTGCCGCGGTATATGCCCTAGACAGATACAACACCGAACAGCAGCTAGGGATACAGATCACACAAGGGAACCTTCATGAACTCATCAGTAGGAAAATTTACAGAGAAACATTCAAAGCATACTGCCTAACAGTAGCACAAAAGACAGTCAGCAAAAATAAATAAGCTTAACATCAATGCTCGAAGACTTACATTGTTATGTAAGTCTGGAAGCGTACAGAGCAGTATACATCAGAAACCAACTGAATCTAGCTACTGCTAAAATATTTTTGCTGTAAAATATGTTTTAATCATAAGTTATTTTAATTAGTATAAAATGTAAATTTAAGAAACTCGTCAAGAGACTGAGTAGCATGTTAATAGTTCATAAGAAATTGTATATATTTGACCTTTAATAAAACGAGTCCCCAAGGTCTCGGACCATGTCCGGGGAACCTCCCTAGTTCGCAGAGCGCCGAGTGGTAGGCGCCGTCTTCAATTACCTACCCCCTACCCTACCCTACACTACCCTACATTACCCTACCCTACACTACCTTCCCTACCCTACGCAACACTACCCTACCCTACACTACCCTACCCTATCCTACACTACCCTACCCTACACTACCCTACCCTACCCTACACTACACTACCCTACCCTATCCTACCCTACACTACCCTACCCTACACTACACGAACATACAAAAAAAAAAAAAAAGGAAAAACCATCTTTGAACTTCAACGAACATTTCAAAAAAAGAATTGGCCAACTTGGTCCAGGCGTTGTTGAGCTTCGAGGCGGTCCGGCCGGTGCTCGAGCGCTGGCTCGGTAGGAGGCACGGCTCACTGTCATTTCGTGTGACGCAGGTGCTCTCGGGGCATGGTTGCTTCGGGAAGTACCTGTGTCGCATAAACAGGGAGCCGGACGCCCGGTGTCACCATTGCGTCGACTGCCGGGAGGACACGGCGCGGCATACGCTGGCAGAGTGTGCCGCTTGGGAGGAGCCACGCCGTGCCCTCATCTCTGAAGTAGGCAGTGACCTGTCGCTGCCGGCTGTTGTCGAGTCTATGGTCGGCAGCGAGGAGTCCTGGGACGCGGTGGTATCCTTCTGCGAAACAGTCGTCTCGCAGAAGGAGGCTGCGGAGAGGGATAGGGAGATTTCATCCGCTAACCCGATCCGCAGCAGACGCGCCGGGCGTCGGCGGAGGGCGGACAACGCCCTCTTCCAGCCCCCCTAAATGGGTCCAGGGACGATGGACTCGGGGACGTCCGTCGCCCCCACATATTAGGACCCGAGGTGGTGGCGCGTAGTGTTCCACGCGCGCCCCTCTTAGACGTTGCGAGGGGAGTCCAACACCTCACTCCCCCCCAACCCGAGGTCGTGGCCTGCAGAGGCGGGCTGGCACTAGCCGGGGGTTGCAGAAGTATCGTTGTTCCCGCGATCCCCGGTGTAGGTGTGAGACGGAACACCGGGGTGGTTTTTAGTCAGTAAGAGTCTGACAGACCCCTCCGCCCCGCCAGGGTGGAGGACATCCAATGAGGATTTTCCACCCCGGAAAAAAAAAAAAAAAAAAAAAAAAGGCGTTGTTGAGCTATGCGTTTACCAACATGTTTTGCGATTCATTTATATATTACAAGATAAAGAGGAAATATTTGTATTTTTGTATGTTTGTGTTTTTGAATGTAACGAATAAGCTTAAAAACTACTGGACCGATTTCAAAAATTCCCTGTATTCCCACGGGAACGGGAACAACGCCGGTGAAACCTCTACGCCTCTCGCCCAACCTAGGACGCTAGTAACAAATAACTTTTATTGTAATCAGCCAATCAAAAAATCTGCTTGGAATCTGGACTTGTGTCCGGTTGATGTGAATGTCTTATCAAGTCTTCGATTGCAAAATAATATCTGTAAGAAAGTGATTAACTAATAAAACCAAGCAAAAGCTTCATCAACATTGTAAAGCCCTAATTGCTTAGAACACCACAGTTTTCCTCTTACGAAATGTAAACCGCCACTCGAACGATCGTTTACGAATACTATCGAATATTGAGAGCTTGCTGAACCATCGGCCCGGCGGCGACTCAACGAGTACACCATACAATCTGCTCACAGAACAGTATACCCATGACCCAGTATCTTTACCATTGATCGTATGAAACCAGTACACCGTGAAAGCATTCATCTGGTATTAGTTGAAACCACTTCAATCGAATCAGGAATAGTATGGCCGTTTATTTTTTGTGTAGCGATAACGTAAACAGAGATGGATCTAATACGTTATCAGAATGTTTCTCAAGAGATTTTAATAAGAGGCAGATGTTCTGTTTGTATCTCGCTGTCCTTGGGAGTTCATACAATGTGTTTTTAGGGTTCCGTAGTCAAATGGCTAAAAACGGAGTAAACAGAGATGGATTGAATACGTTATCAGAATGTTTCTCAAGAGATTTTAATAAGTGGCAGATGTTCTGTTTGTATCTGGCTGTCCTTCGGAGTTCTTACAATGTGTTTTTAGGGTTCCGTAACCAAATGGCAAAAAACGGAACCCTTATAGATACGTTATGTCTGTCTGTCTGTCTGTCCGTCCGTATGTCACAGCTACTTTTTTCCGAAACTATAAGAACTATGCTGTTGAAACTTGGTAAGTAGATGTATTCTGTGAACCGCATTAAGATTGTCACTCAAAAATAGAAAAAAAAACAAAAAAATTGGGGGTCCCCATACTTGAAACTGAAACTAAAAATATTTTTTTTCATCAAACCCATACGTGTGGGGTATCTATGGATAGATCTTCAAAAATTATATTGAGGTTTCTAATATATTTTTTTTCTAAACTGAATAGTTTGCGCGAGAGACACTTCCAAAGTGGTAAAATGTGTCCCCCCCCCCCTGTAACTTCTAAAATAAGAGAATGATAAAACTAAAAAAAAATATGATGTACATTACCATGTAAACTACCACCGAAAATTGGTTTAAACGAGCTCTAGTAAGTAGTTTTTTTTTAATACGTCATAAATCGTAAACCGCAATTTACCAAGTACGGAAACCTTCGTGCGCGAGTCCGACTCGCACTTGGCCGGGTTTTTTCTTATTTGGTTCTTTTCAGTCAGTACGCATCGCGAAATGGGAGTGTGAAATTAATAATTTATTTGGGCTTTTGTGTAATTTTCATTCGTCAATAATAAAAGACAAAAAAAAAAGACAAAAAGATATTTATTTCAACTGGGCCACCAAGCGGCACTTTTGAATGTCACAATTTAAATTTAAATGGAATACAAGTTGATTCTACCGTGCATTCGGAAAGTAGCTAGTTATGGAGAAGAATGCACAAGAAACTCCATACTTTTTAAATTTACATGGAATAAAAGTTGATTCTACCGTGCATTCGGCAAGTAGCTTGTTATGGAGAAGAATGCACAAGAAACTCCATACTTACTCTTTTAAAAAAAAAAAAAAATGATTCTACCGTGATGAAAAAAATGATAACAAAACATAGCGTAGTGTGTTACAGTTTACTGATAGAATACAACTGTGCTTACAGTCCGTTTGTTTGAGTGCACAAACAAACAAGCTTTATTTCATAACAAAAATTCACGAGAGCGTAATATTTTCATCAAAACTTTACGTTTGGCGTACATTACCCGGCGTGGGATTTTTATATTTGTAAAAAATATAAAACCAGATGGACAGCGAATTTGTTTGTTTTCATCATTGCAGAGTTGTGCGTTAAGGTGACGTTTCACTAGCGCGTCTGTGTCGCCGTAAATAAATCTACAAGACTGGTTATGTTCGTAGTGGAATAGTTTTCTTACGTTTCTTTTCTTGCAGTCACTATACGTGATCTTGATAACATTCTTATCCCTTATTTGTGAGGAGGAACTGACTCTAATGTTCTTTACTGCCTATTAAGCCATGTTTGGTGACGCCATATTACGATCAGATAAGGGTATCGAGTAGCCAGTTGCAGTCAGTATTAATTTAAAAGATCTGTTTGCCGTGGACCCCTCTCTTAAGGCAACCCTAAACGTGCCTGTCATGATAACTAGGAAGGGTTAAGAACAGTCTGATTTATTGTTTGTTATCATTTTATGGAAATTGAAAGGCCGTTACGTGACTAATTACTAACGGACCAAAATGCCGAGATTTGTTACGATAGAGCCCATACTAACAAAGTTATGATTATGCTATCGTTAAACCTCTCCTGAATGAAATTTTGTTATACATCGAGTGTGAAATAAACCTGTAAATATTATAACTCATCCGATATTTTACACAACTTTTGCCACAAAGTCAAAGTCAAATGTGTTTATATCAAGTAGGCCATTATGCGGCACTTTTGAACGTTAAAATTTACAAGTAATAAAAACCGGCCAAGTGCGAGTCGAACTCGCGCACGAAGGGTTCCGTACCATTATCGCAAAAAACTGCATAAAAATAACGTTTGTTGTATGGGAGCCCCACTAAAATATTTATTTCATTCTGTTTTTAGTATTTGTTGTTATAGCGGCAACAGAAATACATCATCTGTGAAAATTTCAACTGTCTAGCTATCACGGTTCATGAGATACAGCCTGGTGACAGACAGACAGACAGATGGACAGACAGACAGACAGACGGACCGCAGAGTCTTAGTAATAGGGTCCCGTTTTTACCCTTTGGGAACGGAACCCTAAAAATTGATACTACCGTGCATTCGGAAAAGTAGCTTGTTATGGAGAAGAACGCACAAAAAACTCCATACTTACTCTTTAAAAAAATAAGTTTTTTACAATATTAACATAAGTACATACATTAATAAATTCATATACGTGAGGACGAAGTACCCAGCACTACTAAACTACATATAGCTATAAATAATTACAAGCACTAACAGCAAAAACGCGCAAACGCGCAGCGTAAACTCCTTTACTTGACAAATAGGAACATGGTTCTCACGTACTTACAAATATTGCAAACACAGGTAAATTACCTAATTCAACAACAACGGAACAGTGTGCGAGTCAATTTTTTTAAACAAAAAGAGAAGAAAAAATAAATAAAAATAAAGCGTTACTATAATTATGAATATAATACAAATTAACCAGTTTGATTTTGTCTACACCAAAGATAGGCTTATGGAGCAGGACCAGCATGTTATGCAGGACCACATAACATCTACCTACCTACTTACGCTTTTGTAGTATCAAACATGTGTGACTAAAACCGTTTTCAAGCCACTATTGTTTGAATTGAAAGAAATCAATGATTTTTTCTTCATACTTCTGAGAAAAAGTTCTCTAAATATTAGTATTTTCAGGCAATGTTTGATCTGCCCGGGTCGGCGAGTGGTTCCACAGATTCGTGGAAAATATCCCGCGGTTTATAATGTTGACCGCACGTAAACATTCGTTCGCGATTAAAGTACTCGCCGGAGACCTGAAAAGTGCTATTTTCAGTTGAAATTAATATATTTTAATGATACGGTTTATCCCTCTGGTTTGGAAATGAAAAAAAATATTTCGGTTTCATTTTAACTTCTTCCTTGGTTTACTTTTACGACCATCGTCAGAATTTGTGTTAGAATTGCTGTTTGTAACTGACGCCTCGTAACATAATTTTTATAGTTTAAATTTGTTACGATTATAATAAAAAACAAAAGGTTCTTGTAAAAGGTAGAAGCCGTGGCTAGAAATATTATTCATCATGACTTATGGCTCTCTTGAGGGATGAAAATATGATTGGTAAAACTACTAGGTACTATGAAAAAAAACCGGCCAAGTGCGAGCCCGACTCGCGCACGAAGGGTTCCGTACCATTACCACAAAAAACGGCACAATATTTATTTATGGGCGCACGGTTGGCGCAGTGGTTGAGCGATTGACTGCTGCGCTGCGTGTCGCGGGTTCGATTCCCGCACGGAACAAATATTTGTATGGCCTACAGGTAGTTGTTCCGGCTCTGGGTATTGTGTATGTGAGTTTAAATGTTTGTAAACGCACCCACGACACAGGAAGCAATTCCTAGTGTAGGGCAACGTTTAAAAAAAAAAAAACTAGTTTTAGTATTTGTTGTTTTAGCGACAATAGAAATACGTCATCTATGAAAATTTCAACTGTCTAGCTATCACAGTTCATTAGATACAGCCGGGTGACGGAACGCTGAGTCTTAGTAATAGGGTCCCGTTTTTACCCTTTGGGTACGGAACCCTAAAAACCATCTCAACTAGATATAATGAATTTATTAGCTTCTGCCAGCAGCTTCGCCTACGGGAAAGTTGCAAATTATCCCTAGGGAATAACAAAAAAGTCTTATGGCTTACAAATTAACCCTTCCAAGTCCGAGGCCATGATCATAAGCAGTCGCTGTTATCGCACTGCGCTTGACATTTCCACCTTGATGCCACTGTCCCTTAACGGTTCGACCATTGCTTACACCGAAACGACAAAGAATCTCGGTGTCTTAATTGACAGCAATCTTTCTTGGCGAGCGCAAGTGAATAAAGTTGGTCGTGAGGTGCATTTTCCTTCAATTCTCCAAAAACCCTACAAAATTTCCTGCTTTTTATAACCATTTTTTTTTAGATCAAACTTTAATTCAGCCGATCATTGATTACGCCGTTGCCTGCTATCTGGATGAGGAGCTCTTAAATAAGCTTGAGCGCTTGCAAAACCTGTGTATTCGTTTTGTTTTAGGTCTGAGGAAATATGATCATGTCTCTCAGTTCCGCAAGGGTCTCAAGTGGCTCCCTATCCGTCTTCGCAGTATCACTCGCATAATGTGCCTCCTTTTCAACATCCTTTTTATCCCTGCATACCCTGGCTACCTGCGCGATCGTTTTTCATTTACTCGCCCTGCCGATGCCCTTTGTAGATCCCGCCTTAAACGTCATCTCAATTTCCCATCCCATAAAACTCATTTCTATTCCCACTCCATCTCTGTTCATGCAGTACGATTGTGGAACTCACATCCACCTAAAATCCGTGACGCTCCAAGTATCTCTATTTTTGAGAAGCAAGTCAAAGAACACTATCTTTCTTCCATCCTGTGATATTTTGTATTATAGATCTCAAGTGGCTCCTATATTTTAATATGTATTTATTTTATTTTTCTCTTCAACATATTTATATAGTGCTTAGGCATTTATTGTAATTTTTATACTATGTTTGTATTAGTTAAGTTTTACAGTCTATTACCTTTCCTTGTACTTCTACACACTGTGTCTATGTTTCTTATCCAATTCTCCTGTCGCAGGTCTGCTGGAAGAAATTTCTCTAGGAATAAGCAGTACCTTTGTGCTCTTCTATCTTTATATGTATTTTCTCTTTTAAGTGTTTTGTGTGTACTTAGATAATAAAATAAAATAAATAAATAAAAACTAATATAATGTCCTAAACCAGGACAAACGATGACCAGGACAAACATCCAGCAGAATATCAGCGTCAGGTATATTTGCCTGACACCTGCTGAGCTGGACTCCCATTTGGTGAAACCATGAGACGCACACCGCACTGTGTTTTAATGTTTATACCTACTATTTGTAGTATGTTACTATAGTATCACTTTTATTCATTTAAGTATGTTTTCCTTTTATCTTCTTTTTTGTATTTTGGCACCTTGGTTATACATATATGTCGTATGTTAAGCCGTTGGTCGCGGCTGTCATTTCAAGATCTTTGACAGTCGTTACGGGTAGTCAGAAGCTTGAGATCTAACAGCAGTCTTGCCAAGGGGTATCGTGTTACCCAGTTACTGGGTTGTGGAGGTCAGATAGACAGTCGCTCCATGTAAAACACTGGTACTCAGCTGAATCCGGTAAGACTGGAAGCCGACTTCACCATAATTAGGAAAATGGTTAGGCAGATGATGGTTATACATATATGTACATGTAAATTGAAATAATTTAATTGTGATTTTGTATTTTGTGCTACACAGCACAACACACAAAATACAATTAAATTATATTACTTTTATGTGCATTAGATAAATGTTTTATCAACCTAAATGTTCTACCCGTGTGCCAAGGTTCATCCAAATCTTTTTTTTTTTATCGTCTATAGGCTTGCGCTTGACCACTATCTCACCTGATGGTAAGCGATGATGTGGTCGACGGTGAAGCACGCTTGCCTAGAAAAAACCTATTCACTCTTGACTTAATGACCCCTAGATTGTAGCTATCGAGAAACACAGACTCCGGCAGGGAATTCCACTCCTTAGCTAAACGCATAATGAAAGTGTCCCCAAAATCTGTTCAGCCACTAAGACGAGAAAAGGACAGAGACACAAATTACTTTCTTGCTTACATTATTAGTAGGTATGGATTATTAACGACCCTCCATTTCTAATAAAGTCCAGTTCCACCCAAGCGTGCCATCAAGCCGGTAGACTGTTGTATTATACTCGTATTATCTGTGCCGGAAGGCAGCAGATTCCTCTCATTAACTTAATAAGACACGTAAGAATAAATGACCGCGCAAGATTAACTGTATCCTCATCAGTTCTTCTGTAATTGCTCAGGAAGCGCTACTTAACCTGCCACTGCCCACGGTTGCCCACGCGGGATGCTGACGAGCTTATCGAGCCTTGCAGCATAGACATAGGCGATGTCAGATGTGGCAAGGTAGTGTTTAATGTCAAAATTGACACACCGTACAGTAAGTTATAGTACAATATTGAATACAGGCCTCAAACGGTAATCACGACCATCAGCGAGGTGATCAGTATTATTCTGGTAAATCAATTCGCACTCTTGTTCAGCTGGATCGACTCTTGAAGCAAGTGGAAGCTCTTCAATTTCCCAGAAGCGCTGAACGGCGTCGGAAAGAGAGATCCCCACATTCAATCCTTGGTCCTCAATCCGCGGGGTGGAGCCCTTCAACACGCTAATAAAGCTAAAACCAAAAACTGTCGGTATAGCCAATTCATCTGCAGAACCCGCTTGGTCCCGGACAAAATCAAACTATCATATATTTAGTTTCAGCACAGATAATATAATACTAGCATACAGATGCCTCATCCCATACAAAAAAAAAAAGTGCCGACGTAACTAGCGTTTTTCATCTGCTTAATCTTGTTATTTTTGTGAGTTCACGGCAATAGATGGTGTTAGCAGCGCCTTGCAAGTAAAAGGGTTTACGAGGTTTGTGAATATTCTTTTCTTTAAATACAGTGAAGGTTCGTTTTATAGTATTTTTTTGCACGTTGTTACAGTTTTTCTGCACCAATATGTGTTAAAATGCAAATTTTAACAATCGAGTTGAATGCCTCAGAAATTTAAAAATGCTCCATCTATGGCATCAATTTTAAATTATCCGTTCAAATAATCTTTGAAATGTGAATTAAGAGCCCAATATTCTAGAATTTTGTACTTAGGAGAGTTAATTAAACAAGAACATACAATGTTTATGTTCAATTCCAGATAAAGTTAATTTTAAACACAATTCTATTGAATTGTGTGTACATGTCGCGTCATCTAGTGAGATTTATTTGAACCAAATATTTTTCTTAGCAATGAGACCCCGTGGTTTCAGGAACAGAACCTACCAGAACAAGAACAACAAAGGAACTTACGACATTTTTTATGAAGGGGACATAAGCTAGCACACTAACATCGCCAGTTATGACTACCAAATTCAGTAATTGGTTGTGGTAACCTATCTCCCCGTACATCGCTCTGTGGTATCTAGTAACATAGCTCTAATTGGCGCTGCAACGAAACATCCGCGTGTAATCCCGCATTACGAAACATAAGACAATCAAATTATCGTGTGCAACACAGCTCTGCGGTATTTCTGGCCGCCTGGTACTTTGAGATTCATTGTCGGTGCAATAAAACTGGGAGCTTGCTAATTATTTCGCAATTTAGACTATAATTGCGAATGAGTCTAGATTTAGTCTGAATCAAAGATTTTACAGAGCAGTAGTCATTAAGTCACAATGAACTAAAAATCAAGAATTTTTTAGTTGTTCACACTTACAATTAGGTAGTAATAACTCATTCTCAAAGGCATTAATTGAAAGAATCAGTTTTATTTTTATAAAGCAAACTGCTGTTAGTTAAGTAACGTAATTCAATATACAATTGTGGTCACCAATTTCGAAGAATTACATTCATACAAATATAGAAATGCGATCCTTGCATGACTAACGAGTTACCACAAAGGTGTCAGTGCGTAAGTCAGGTGTGTTTACTAACACCGCCGTACTTGACAATGACAATGACTTGTGGGAACATTACCTATGTGTAAGTATACTAACAAGGAAACGTGCACATTTGTCAAAACAAACGGTAGTTCATGCGAAAGGCCAGCCGTTTCATGTTTCGGCACTGAACAGCGCACAAGAAACGTGTTTACGGAAATAACTAATGCGTGTCTCTATAAGGTTTATGAAAGTCACTATTTGACTGCTCGTCTCCTATGGTATGTGTATATGAATCCTATTCTCAACTGAAATATTAAAATGGCCGCTTGGCTAGTCAATAGCTAAGTTTTGAGGTCCCATCAAGCGTCACAAGTGGAGATGGATTGGCCACACGCTCCGAAGAACACCGATTACAAACCCAAGCAAGCGTTGGATTTGAATCTCCAAGGGAAAAGAAAGCATTGCCGTCCCGCGCCCCCGTCAAACCTGGCGTCGCACCGTGTTTGCAGGAGCGTCGAGCATCGGAATTATGTGGAGTTGGGGACGACGTATGACATTAAGAGCGGACTCTAGTCAACAGGAATTTGAAAAGTAGGTATTTGAAGAAACTATTGCCGTCGCGTAACCTCCAAACTCACCCCGTAAAGTGCGAAAGGGATAACTGCAGCTCAGGCTGATTTTACCTACAAAAACTTTGACTAAAAGACGTTTCGTATTCTGATGTTTTCTTCATGAAAACTGGTCTGATCTAAAAAATTCTTATATCAAAATTTAGAGGAAAAGTATATCTATGCTCCTATCATTCTTCCTTTTTTGTTAAAAATTTATAAATTTTGTCTGAAAGTCTTCTGAACATGGCGGTAAAAACGGGCATTTTTTTCGGATTTTTGGATTGTCATATTTCTTTTTGTGATTATGTTTTGGAAAAAAGGAAATGATACAGGCACGTATTAATTAGACCTAGATTTTATGGAAAAAAATCATTGCTCTAGAGGCATTATCCACGAAGAAAACAGCAGAATGTGTTTGTATGGAGAAAGTCTCACTAGAGTCCCCTCTTAAGTTCCGGGTCCCAAGTGCTAGGAACGAAATATTGCAGACAAATATCTTGTAGCCAAAACATATGGCAAAGGATTTGTTAGCCAAATGCTTTGGCACATTCATTCATTCTGCTGATGACTTACAACGTGCTATCCTAAGAATCATTGCCATTCACTTAACACTGTTCCATTCCAGTGTGTATGTTCGCACCTTGACCTGCCAGAACATTAGAACAATGGTGTTTTCATAGCGGTTCTGCTACTTGAACACAACACTTCTTAAAGGTGAGGAGTAGACGTCATTACCCTGGTTCGGTTGTTCCGTTCGACCTGCGCTGCGCTGATGGTTCCGTGAAAGTGGTCATGTCCTGTACACAATGGTTTATATTGGACACACTTTCACGATGACTATACCATTCTCACTCAACGGATTTAACATAATCAGGGTATCCGGAAGGATGATATTACTCAATTGCTTCAGCACGAGTACAGGGTTATGAAATTTAAGGTGGAATGAATTAATACATCCTGAGCCTAATCCTGGTGATCTGTAATACATCAGACAACAGCTCCTCACATATTTTAGATTGTGAATATAATTATGTACCTGTGTTTATATAGATACCTAAGTCGCTTTTGACATATGTTTTGTCAGGAGAAATTAAAACGATTTATTATTATCTATACTTATATTATAAAGCTGAAGAGTTTGTTTGTTTGTTTGGAGGGTGGGTAGATAGATAACCAGTTGTCGGAGGCGAAGCCGCGGGGGTCAGCTGAAGAGTTTGTTTGTTTGTTTGAACGCGCTAGTCTCAAGAACTACTGGTTGGAAGTAAAAAAATCTTTTTGTTTTGGATATTCCATTTATCGAGGAATGTTATCTACTATATAAAAATAAGTCGGGTTTTCTTCCCTGACGCTATAACTCCAGAACGCATGAACCGATTTCCACGGTTTTGCATTCGTTGGAAAGGTCTCGAGCTCCGTGAGGTTTATAGGTAGGGTAGGGTAGGGTAGGGTAGAGTAGGGTAGAGTAGGGTAGGGTAGGGTAGTGTAGGGTAGTGTAGGGTCGGGTAGTGTAGGGTAGGGTAGTGTAGGGTAGGGTAGGTAGTGTAAGGTAGGGTAGGTAGGGTAGATAAATGTTTGGTCTTTTTATGGCAAAACAAAGTTTGCCGGGTCAGCTAGTAGGCTATAAAACATCACGCTAAAACCAATAGGAGCGGAGCATAAATGAAAAATGTTGCAAAAACGGGCAAAATTATTCCTTTTCCAGAGCTTCCGTTGCGTGCGCTGCGTAAACGGTTTAAGTTACGCAACAATAATGTATGTAGGGTAAGTAGGGTAGATGGGTAGGTAGGTAGCAAATTGGTAGCGAAGCCGCGTGGGACAGCTAGTTGTTTATAATAAAGAATTTTGAACAGGAAACTGTCGGTAGCTTTACCAAAAATTTCCTGCTTCATCAACGACTGAAACATGGAAGTTTTATGGACACGAGTCAAATATTTCTTCGGGACCTTTATTAACTTTTAATTCTCTGACTACAAAAGATGATTGTTTGGCAGATTTAACCAAAAATTGAGAGACTTCTGGTCTTGATATCCGTCACAAAAGTTTCGACTCGTAATGGTTTTGTAAGTAAATGAAAATTTACAACTTTTAAATCAAATAGAAGTTGTGTTTTCCTCAATGCCAATAAAGGGAGAAGCGATAGAAAACCATTTTAAATTTTTATGTTTGAGGATTTTTAACCGACTTCTCAAAAAGAAGGCGGTTCTCAATTCAGCCGTATGTATTTTTTTATGTGTGTTCGCGGATAAAGTCGGTGTTTATGAACCGATTTTGATAATTATTTTTTTATTTGAATTGAGATATCCCAAGGGCGGTACCATGATAAGGAAACCAGAGTCTGATGACGGGATCCTAGAGAAATCGAGAGAACTCCTCAAATGTTATAGGCATACATATAGCAATTTTGGTATTTTCATCAATAATGCAATCATTTGCACTCAGAAAGTATCATTTGGTGAAGTGGAAATGATGAAGAAGACCACAATGGGCACTGGAACTCCGAAATAAAACAATATATCTCAGTCGTGTTTGGGCTTATTGTAATCGTCATGAGATGTACTTTGGCTAAAAAGGATTTTTATGTTAATTGGAGGTACCTACCAAAACTAAAAAGAGGGAAATTAAAATCTTTTTAACAAAAAAGCAAACCGATTTCCAAAACAAAACACTGCAATGCAAAAAATAACTTTCTTTTCCGGAGTCAGTGTCGAATAACAGAAAACAATGGGTACAAAAGACACCGACTTCGGAAAAGAAAGTTATTTTTTGCTTTGTAGTGTTTTATTTTGGAAGTTGGTTTGTTTTTTTTTTAAAGATTTTTATAAAGTTTGACCTTTGTTCTACATGTCAAATTATTCTCAATCATATGTAAGAAGAGCCGCAGATATTGCGTGTGTATTGTTCACTGCCTTTTTAGAATTACCTATGTCTGACAGACTTATGACTGACTTCTCATAACGAATTATGTGAAGCATCTGAAAATTAGCGAGTCTCAGTGAACCGAGGCTTTTCAGTTCCCTTTGAATATAATTTTCAGAAAAGCCGTTATTTAGATTAACAGTTAATTTAATTAACTTAATGGATCTCTGAAGTAATGTTACTTGATATTAGTGTTATAATATGCCTAAAAGCCCTCTAAGAATTGTTTTTCTTGTAATAGTCGAGTGAAATGAATCTACCTAGTCTCTGTGTTAGCGACGAGACACGATTAGCATAAGAGGCCTATATGATTAAGTGTAGATACGTAAGTTGTTTAAAATAAAGAGTAATTTTAAGCGTAGATGATATGTAAGTGTAGGTTCCTATGTTTAAATTGTTATTGTATAATGATCAAGTAGATAGAAGTAGCGTTTCAACATGTATTAGTCATAAGTTCAACATTGTAAGGGATGTTTTACCGCAGAAAATAGCCAAAGAAAGTTCCCCATACCACGCTGCAAAAGTTTGGCGCTAACAAGTAAGAGCGCCCTTATTGGCCGACGCTCGCAAGTCCAAATTCCCGCGCGGATTGGAGTGTTGTGGTTGGTTAGGTCAGTAGAGACCACGCGTCCTCGGATACGCGTGGGGATGCGTCTGTTTTTATAGAGGCTACACATCTGCGGTCAGACATTCCGAATCAACAGCGTCACCAGTGTACATTCTAAGAAAATAAAACAACGAGAATTATTCAATCCAACAAAGGCTTTCTTTTGTGCCTATAACGTCGCTCACGTACTCCCGCCAGCGAACCCTATCAAGTTAATACGTCAATAGAAACATCTAGACATACAGTCATCAACAGTGGTCCTTCGAGAAGCCGGATCGGGTTTAACAAAGAAGATGCCTTCAACAAGAGCCGGAGCTGGACGTTCGAAAACTACAGAAGAAAGCACATCGTCGTCGGATTGGAGCATACACACGCCAAGCGACAATGCAAGTGAGTCAACTATAAGCGCGTCGGAGGCGAGTCGATCTACACATAAAATGTCGCCGCCGCCCGACGCGAACGCTCGCTTAGCGGGGGATGCTGCTGTGAAAGAATCATCGTGGAAAGCTACTTCCACCGCACCCCACACAACTCGCACCATTGAACGAATAGAAGTGTCAAGTCACGCACGCCAAGAAGAGAACCACCCTACACAGCAGAACCCGGAAAGAAGTGTTGCTGTGAAATTGCGTCGAGTAGAAGAAAGTACATCGACGTCAATAGAAGGGAGCCTGCAGCGACCGCCTCACGCTAAAAAGCCGACCCGCGACACAGATACACAATCTGTCCGCTCGTCACATAGAAGGAAAGCTGAGGCGCAAGCGAAGTTAGCGGTGGCGATAAGGGAAATGGAATTGGCGGCGGCGCGAACAAGAGTGGCTCAAGCTGAATTAGAACTCGCAGCGGCTGATTCAGACGAAGAGGATGGTGTCGAGCTGTACGAACGATCTCAAGAGGTCGAGAATTGGTTCACTGAAACCGGAGTCGGCCATACTAAGGATCAGAGGCCGGCTGAAATTGAAGAAAAGAAAAGTGACATACAAGAGTTAGCCCAAGTGATAATGAAGCTGTCAGAAAAGTCACGCGACATTAACACACCGCGGCATGTTGAGCTCCCTTACTTCAACGGTTCATGTGACGAATGGTTAGCTTTCAAAAGGTCGTACGATGACAGTGCTGCTTCTTATAGCAATGCACAAAACCTAGCGCGTCTCAGAAGAGCAATACAAGGGACAGCTAAAGAAGCAGTACAGAGCCTGCTGTTCACAGCCGAGGAGCCTCACGAAGTCATCAAGTGCTTGGCGTCAAGATTTGGAAGACCTGGGGCATTAGCATTAGCGGAACTCGACAAAATGAAAAACTTGTCGAAGGTGGGTGAAAACCCAAGTGACATATGCGTTTTCGCTAGCAAAGTGAAAAATGCAGTCGAGACAATTAAGGCATTAAAGAAACCGCAATACCTCAGTTCACCCGAAACATTGAAGGCCGTTGTCGACAAGATGCCAACCTCCATGAAATTTAGATGGTTCGCTTACCATAGAAGCAGAAGAGACGAAGAACTCCAAAAATTGCTGCTTATTGAAGCGTTATTGGAGATAGAGGCCGATATGTGCGGGGACTTTGCTCCACCTGAAGTGTCTTCGGAGCATAAGAAAGCGTATAGAAAACCCGTACATACAGTCAACGAAGTGTCAATGGAAATTTATAAGAAGTCGTGTCCTACCTGTGAAGAAGAGCATTTCGCAATCGAATGCAAAAGGTTTAGAGACGCTAACATTGACGAAAAATGGAACATAATCAAGAAAGCGAGGATTTGTTTCAAGTGCCTACGTTTCAAACATTCAAGACTCAACTGTAAAGCTCCAGTCTTGTTTGTACTTTTGTTTTTTACTATTTTTCTGTTACTTTGTGATTGTTGTTGTTGTGTTGTTTCTATGTCGAATAAATGTTTTCTATTCTATTCTATTCTATTCAGTGTGGGAGATGGCATCACACCATTTTACACTCCGACAAGCCACCTGTATCGATAGGGAAGCAAGTCAACAAAGAAGGCGGTGCGTCAGAAGAAAAGGTTGCTTCGATTAACAACGCTAAAGGTGAAGAGAAAGCATCCTTGAAAATCATCCCTGTGGACCTCTATGGACCGAAGGGTCATGTTCGTGTGCTCGCATTGTTGGACGAAGGATCAACAATAACGCTCTTGGACGCATCGATAGCCGAACAGATTGGAGCCAAAGGGAATCTTGAAAGATTAACGATCGAAACTGTCGGTGGGAAACTAATTAGAAAAGATAGTTCGCAAAAGATTGAGCTGAGAATTAAGGGGGCTCATAGAAGTGACAAGCGAACTATCACAGCAAGAACCATCGACAACCTGAAGCTGTCTGAACAGACATTAAATAAGGAAACAGTAAGGAACTGTCAACATCTAAGGACGATCGAGCATCAAATACTCTACGTCACAGAGAGGCCCAAGCTGTTAATAGGTCAAGACAACTGGGGGCTCATTGTGACGAGAAAATTGAGAAAAGGCAAGCCATCCGAACCTGTAGCCTCCCTTACCAACCTAGGGTGGGTGCTTCACGGATGCGAATCAGGAGCTAACAACTTAGTGAATTTTACTCACTATGGCAGAGCTACAGAAAGCGAAGAAAGTGTAGAGGAAATCGTCCGTGAACATTTCCAATTAGAGTCTCTCGGGATTCAAAATCGTTCACCGTCAAACGACAGCGATAGAAGAGCCTTAGAAATCCTCGAGAAGACTACAAAGAGACTGGCAAGCGGTCAATTCGAGACCGGACTTCTATGGAGAAGGGAAGACGAGAGCCTGCCTAATAATTATAAGCACGCCCTCCGACGCCTATTCAACCTCGAGAAGAAGTTAGACCAAGACAAACAGATGCAATTAGATTCATACAAGACCCAGATTGAGAATCTAATTGGAAAAGGTTACGCAGAGTTGGCTCCGGCGAACGCGAGCGAAGGGAGGCTTTGCTACTTGCCTCACTTTGCCGTCGTTCATCCAATTAAGAAGAAGCCCAGAATAGTCTTCGACGCTGCAGCTAAGTACGAAGGGAAGAGCCTGAATGACGCCTTGTTATCGGGTCCCGACCTACTACAATCGCTGTTTGGCGCGCTGCTGCGCTTCAGGGAAGGGCCTGTGGCGGTCATGGCTGACATACAAGAAATGTTCCGGCGGGTCAAGGTCAGAGAAGAAGACCGAGACAGTCTAAGGTTCCTGTGGCGTGGCGACCAAAGATCAGGAAAACCGAAAGAGTATAGAATGTCATCGATCATCTTCGGGGCGGCGTCGTCGCCTGCGACAGCGATATACGTCATGAATAAGAATGCGGAAAACTTCAAGGAAACCCACCCAGAGGCAGTAAAAGCGATAAGAAGGAACCACTACATGGACGATTACCTACAGAGTTTCTCGTCTATCAACGAAGCGAGAAACATCTCAAAGAAAGTGAAGGAAATCCATGAAGCGGCAAGCTTTCAGTTGAAGGGTTGGGCTAGTAACGAAGAAAAAGTCTTATTAGAATTAGACGACATTAAAAATGAAGATTCTCTACAACTTACTAAGGAAGAAAAGACTCTAGGTCTTAGATGGCTAGTTAAAGAAGACATGCTAGCCTTCAACGTAGGACTAAGGAATACGTCCAAAGAATTATTGAATGGTGAAAGAGCACCAACAAAAAGAGAGGTCACGAGCGCCGTAATGTCGACCTTTGACCCTATGGGTTTTGCAACACCTGTCATAATCCAAGGGAAGAAGTTAATACAGGACATCTGGCGAACTCAGATAGGCTGGGACGACTCAATCAACGAAAATCAGCAAGAAACCTGGATGAAATACTTGGGTGAAGTTTCAAAATTGACCAAGTTGAAAATACCAAGATGCATCTCGCCCCGCACAAGGAAGGGACAATTGCACACGTTCACTGACGCGAGCGAAGAAGCATACGCCGCGGCGGTATATTGGAGGACAGTTGAACCCGATGGAAGCGTACACATATCACTGATCGCTGGCAAGGCAAGAGTGACGCCAACGAAGCCTGTGTCAATTCCAAGGCTAGAATTACAAGCCGCCTTGCTTGGCAGCAGGCTAACCGCCGCGATCCAAGACGAGATGGAATTAGAGATTTCCAATAAGACCTATTGGACGGATTCTAGTACCGTACTGCAATGGATCAGGGCGGAGCCAAGAAAATTTAAAACCTTCGTGGCCAATCGACTAGCTGAGATCGAGGAGAAGTCCAAGCCAGACAGTTGGAGATGGGTGCCTACAAAGGAGAATCCAGCGGACGACGCCACAAGGGGAATTCCAATTGAATTCAATCATAATGCCAGATGGTTCAAAGGTCCGGCATTTCTCCGTTAACCAGAAGAAGAGTGGCCATTTCGGGACTTCAAGCCTGAAGATACCACGTCTGAAGAAAGAGGCAAGCTGAAGGTGATGACGATGAAGGCTGTAGAAGAAAACTTTATCGATCTGGGGAAGTTTTCGAGCTGGGAGCGACTGCTGCGCACAATGGCTAGAGTCGTTGCGTTCACGCGGCTCTTATTAGAAAAGACCCGCAAGGCGACCTCCGCCGCCGCGCGTCGGGCAGACGAGCCCTGGAGACCTCAAGGAAAACGCCAAAAAGATAAGAAACATCCAATCACCAGTCGAGCTGCCAACAAAGAGGATAAGAAACGGTTGTACTTACCTCTGGAAGAAGATCACCTAAGGAAGGCCAAAGAAATATTGCTTAGGATGAGCCAGAATGACAGTTTCGCGACAGATATAGCGAACTTAAAGGCAGAAAAGCCCTTAGAAAGCGCTAGTCGGCTCAAGAAGATAGACGTCTACATGGGAGACGACGGGATCGTCAAGTTAAGGAGCAGAACAATGAAGTTCCGCGACGAAGAAATAAGGAAAATGAATCTCGTAATTCTAATTGGGAAGCAGACAATCACTCGCCTTCTAATAAGATTCTACCATAACAAGTTCCTTCACGGAAACACCGCAACAGTAATGAACGAGATTCGACAGAAGTATTGGATCTTGGGCTTAAGAGCAGCTCTGAAGGAAGTCGCGCACCGCTGTCAATGGTGCAAGACTAGGAAAAGAATGCCGGAGATACCCCCGACAGGAGATCTACCGAGCGAGAGGCTGCAGTTCCCGTTCTCATGCACGGCCGTAGATTATTTCGGTCCGATGCAAGTAACCATCGGAAGGAGAGTTGAGAAGCGCTGGGAGGCACTATTTACATGCCTCACCACCAGAGCTGTGCATCTAGAGTTGGCACCTTCTCTAAGTACCAACTCGATGATCATGGCGCTTCGACGGATGGCGGCTAGAAGAGGAACACCAAGAAGCATATACAGCGACAACGGAACTAATTTTGTCGGGGCCAAGAAGGAGCTAGAAGAAGCCGCTCAAGAGCAGGGCATCAGCTGGAAGTTCATTCCCCCAGGCTGTCCGAACATGGGTGGCGCCTGGGAGAGACTCGTTCGCACAGTCAAGACAGCGTTGACAGTGGTTCTCAACGAAAGGAGTCCACCCGAAGAAGTGCTTCATACACTCATGACCGAGGTTGAGCATATAGTCAACTCTAGACCGCTCACTTCCGTCAGTATGGACTCTGAAGACGAAGAAAGTTTGACGCCAAACCACTTCCTATTGGGGCGATCGTGCGGAGCAATGGCGCCGGGAGAGTTTGACGACAAAGAGCTCATCGGGAAGGCGAACTGGAGAACCACTCAACGACTGGCAGATCACTTCTGGAGAAGGTGGGTCAAAGAATACCTACCTCTCCTAATGCCAAGGAAAGTGAAAGGAAAAGAAACCAACGACCCGAAAGAAGGAGACATCGTGTTGATAGTGGACGCTACCCTACCACGAAACTCATGGCCTCGCGGGGAAGTTATAAAGACGTACCCCGGGCCAGATGGAAGAGTTCGAGTGCTGGACGTGCGGACGACGGGAGGAGAGTTACGGCGACCAACGCGACGGATCGTCGTGCTGGTACCCGCCACCTCGTCGCTTCAAGAAGATGCAGTGCAACGCACCGTGGGGGAGAATGTTAGCGACGAGACACGATTAGCATAAGAGGCCTATATGATTAAGTGTAGATACGTAAGTTGTTTAAAATAAAGAGTAATTTTAAGCGTAGATGATATGTAAGTGTAGGTTCTTATGTTTAAATTGTTATTGTATAATGATCAAGTAGATAGAAGTAGCGTTTCAACATGTATTAGTCATAAGTTCAACATTGTAAGGGATGTTTTACCGCAGAAAATAGCCAAAGAAAGTTCCCCATACCACGCTGCAAATGTTTGGCGCTAACAAGTAAGAGCGCCCTTATTGGCCGACGCTCGCAAGTCCAAATTCCCGCGCGGATTGGAGTGTTGTGGTTGGTTAGGTCAGTAGAGACCACGCGTCCTCGGATACGCGTGGGGATGCGTCTGTTTTTATAGAGGCTACACATCTGCGGTCAGACATTCCGAATCAACAGCGTCACCAGTGTACATTCTAAGAAAATAAAACAACGAGAATTATTCAATCCAACAAAGGCTTTCTTTTGTGCCTATAACGTCGCTCACGTACTCCCGCCAGCGAACCCTATCAAGTTAATACGTCAATAGAAACATCTAGACATACAGTCAGTAACACTCTGTCCCAAGTATATTGGAGCTGGCTTCCAGTCGAATTGTCTATCTGGGCTCACACACATCACATCATCAGCCTATTAATGTTCCCACTGCTGGGACACAGGCCTCCTCTCTGTGAGAGAGAATGGGCCGTAGTCCCCCTCGCGGGTCCAGTGCGGGTTGGTAGATGACACATGTTTCGAATTTTTGGTTCTAGGTCATGCCGGTTTCCTCACGATGTTTTCCTTCACCGTTTTGAGAGCAGTGGTGAATAAATAATTTACACAAAGTAAAGCGCCAGCCTGGGCTCAAACCCACGACCTACAACTCGTAAGTCGCAGCCGATACCACCGGGCTACCACTGCCCGTAATAGGGTAAAAGATACCCCTTGGCAAAGACTGGAGTCGGATTTCTTTCCTTCTGACTACATTCAAAGATGTAGAGTCGGGACCAACAGCTTAAGGCGACGACAGTCGCCAACGACCTTGAGGGATCAAACGCGCACTCGTTTCACACCCGCGCGATGCAAAATTCAGTAGATTTTTGTACTTTCCTTATTATTCCATGACATTAAAAAAAAGGCCTTTGATCAAAATGTAGGTATTAAAATTGCCTTTGAGATGGTGTCAATTTAATTAAAATATGCCCGGCAGTTTCGTTGCGATTGTCATTTTTTTGTTCGTGTTAGACACAACTTTACAAATTAATTACACTATGTTATACGAATAAGACTCAAATTTTTCTTAGATCAAATTATTAAAAATATGGTCTATTATATCATATATTTTTTTCCAAAAAATTACGTTTATCCGTTTAGACGTGATTCTCATTTAAAAATCGGCTACTCAGGGGTATCTGCGCCTTAACGGCTTTCCCAAGCAACGTGAAATCTCGCTTTGTAAAGATGGTCACGCGTTGCTTAACGTTGCAGTTGCAGATCGACCCATGTGGCTGTGCTGTTATCATTTACCACGAGCTCCTCCCAAACAGTAGAAATACAGCTGAACTACGAAGATTAAAACCAAAATACACTATTTAAGAGTATGTACTTAAAATTGATATTGTTGGATTTAATAAAAATTACAACTATAATAGGTAGACCGCAGACGGTCAACTAAAGGTGAAATAAAATTAGGTCGTTCATTTATCCAAATAGTTGTTCTCAGTAATTGGTACACGACTTGAGGACAATGAAACCTTACCTGTGACCTGCCAAGTGCCGGTACATTACGTGCTATTAAAACTCCAAAAGCTTCACTTTTTTGCTGAAATTTATTTTGGTTTTCAATCAAGTCGCCCTAACAGGGCTCTGTTATAACAAAGAATTTAATTAAAAGCAACCAGTTTGACGATGCAAAAAGTTTTGGTCTGTATTCTAGTTCAACTGAACTATTAAATATTATGTACTTACTCATGAAACAGATTATACGTTCACTAGCTGATCCCCGCGGCTTCGCTCCCGTCAAAATTGTCAAAAATAAAATAAATAATGTAGCTTTCCATAGGTAAAATCGGTTGAGTAGTTTCGGAGCCTATTCGGTACAAACAAACAAATCTTTCCTCTTTATAATATTGGTATGGTATTGGTATAGATAAACATTTTAATGCACATTTTATTGTATTATTTCGCATGAAAACCGTGAAAATGAAGTAGGATAATGGCTACATGGGAGAACGTTTTTCTAAAGTCTGTAGGAAATAGTAAAGCCATCGTTACTTCCCTTTGAAATTTTAGTATTGAATTCTACAAAAGTCTTATTTTTACAACATGATAATGATTTTTAGGGTTCCGTACCCAAAGGGTAAAAACTGCACCCTATTACTAAGACTCCGCGGTCCATCTGTCTGTCTGTCTGTCTGTCACCAGGCTGTATCTCATGAACCGTGATAGCTAGACAGTTGAAATTTTCACAGATGATGTATTTCTGTTGCTGCTATTACAACAAATACTAAAAACAGAATAAAATAAATATTTAAGTGGGGCTCCCATACAACAAACGTGATAATTTTACCGTTTTTTGCGATAATGGTACGGAACCCTTCGTGTGCGAGTCCGACTCGAACTTGGCCGGTTTTTTATATTGAGTAGTACCAACAACGTGTTATTAAGTTTTTTTTCTTAACTAAGAGTTTTCATTACTTTACCTACTAAAAATATTGCAAGGACATAAAATATGAACTAGGTAAAGTTTTAACTTCGCACGTTTGTTTAACCTAGAGATGAGGTGTCAGAGAGTATTTTTTAGTTTTTAGTATTTACTCTCAAAAGTATTTAACACAATTATTTAACTGCGTCCCCGTTTCAAGGTATAAAATAAGTTTTAAAGTAAGTTTAGTAAGAGACACAAATTATAAAGAGCAGAACTCCGGTCCGGAGTACCTACCTCAATATTTATATACGGATGCACTTTGTTCAAAATCTGTTAGTAGAAGATGAGCTTCAGTATTCTACAATATCAGCAATATTCAGTTACATCTGGAATGGTGACCGCATACCGGGATCGCGGGAGACGCAATGTTGGAAGGCCTCCCACAAGGTCGATCTGGTGAAGGCTTCGGGCATCCGATGCATACGAGACGCACAGGAACAGACGATGTCGACACTGGAGGGACATCTTTCGGCTGTTATGATGATGATGATGCAGCATATTAAGACGGTACCCTGACCAAATAATCGGCATGAGATATGAGCGTTCCTATTGGTCTAGCGGCACTGGTGGCGCATGAATTCCAGTAATGAATACGCCCAGATTTTAGAATAAAATCTTTATAAAATCGAATTTTGGTCTTTTGAAAAAAATAATTCTACAAAAATGTTCGTTATTAAATTGTCTATCCATTAGTGTTAGTACAAAAAATAATCAATGAACACTTTACGAGGAGATGCATAATATCAATAATTATTTCTCATTTTTATGTTTTTTTGGCAGTAGATTAGTGAAATATATACAACATTTAAAAAAAAACTAAATCTACCATTTTAGAATCAATAATATGTAGAAATTTAATGTATTTTTATTAATTGATATTTCTTTTTAAATAACGAGTAGATAGCTCCTAAAAACAGCACAAAAACGGCTTGCGCGGCGTTTTGCTCGGGGTACCGCCTTAATGTTATCGACAGGACCACTCTCGTAACGTGAGCCTATCATTAATATAAAAAAGTTAATTTGAAAATAAAAAATCGGATTGCTGAAGAAGCGACCTAAAAATATGTAAACCAGAAAAAAACATGCTGTGCAGTCGGAGGATACATATATATTCGCGAGCTGACTGACCACATGATCTCTTTAGTTATATTTTTGTCGAATTACTTTGAAACATATAAGTGGTACATTTTTGTACTCACCGCTTAAAAGCCTTCATTTTGATACCCCACTCGAAGGGAATGGAAGAAAAAAATTGAGACCCATGCGCCATGTCTGAATTTTTTGAATGTCACTTATCTATGAACACTTGGGCGGTCAAGACGTATCTAAAAACCGGCCAAGTGCGAGTCGGACTCGCGCACGAAGGGTTCCGTACCATTATCGCAAAAAACGTAAGAAAAATCACGTTTGTTGTATGGGAGCCCCACTTAAATATTTATTTTATTATGTTTTTAGTATTTGTTGTTATAGCGGCAATAGAAATACATAATCTGTGAAAATTTCAACTGTCTAGCTATCACGGTTAATGAGATACAGCCTGGTGACAGACAGACAGACAGACAGACGGACCGCTGAGTCTTAGTAATAGGGTTCCGTTTTTACCCTTTGGGTACGGAACCCTAAAAATGTCCTAATTATATAAACCCGTCTAGCTAGGTAAGTATTACAGAATAATCTTTAAATTATAACAAAATAATACTAAGGTATAATTAAGAAAATTTTAAAGTAACGTTGCTACAGTTATTGTTGAGGGAGAAAGCTCATTTGCGCATTATTAACAGTTTCAGTCAATTCTGTTGGCGTCAAACAAACTTCCTCGTCGCTAGAATCACTCATTTTAGTTTTTTCACTTGTTTTCAAGTTTCTTGTTTTTAATATAAGGTTTAACAATGACGTGAAAAATGCCGCGTAAAGAATCGCGTACAAAGCAAATTGAAAAAAGAACACCAAGAAGGTTCCGAGTCTGAGTTTTTAACAAATTAAAAAAAAGTTTTATGATATATTCGGCACCATAGAGGTAGCAGTAAATAGGTTTAATGTTTTTTTTTAATTCACAAACTTAGTGCACACGATGTTCTAAATTCAATTTACTTTATCCTCTAGTGAATAAAAACGGCTTTTCCACTCAGATATTGAAGATTAAAAATACTCTTTCCGAGATGGTGGGATGAAAAGAATATTACATACCTACAAGATACGCCCGAAAAACCTAACCCTTTCCCTGCAGTCGGGTAAAAAGAGTATTTACTAGTAAGTAGGTACCTAAAAGCAACATTAATTTCAGTACCGGACTGGATATAAATATTATTGCAGTGGTTTCCTGCGACCACTAGCTGATGTTTTGAGCGCAAAACCACGAACAAGGAAGTTATTGGCACTATTAATACATTACTAAATACATACATGGATATTTTTGAACGTGATATACATATCTAAAGATACCGGAAAAGATTGGGCCTGTCGCCAGACCCGGTGAGACCCCTCGGTGCTTGATATCATGGGGCTATTTAACCATAATCTTCTTCTTATTCTTTGTCTGCATTACTGAAGGTCGTGCCCGCTTTGGACAGCTTTCACGGAGGCATTGACGGGCTGCTTCCAAGCCACTCTGTCTTTGGTTCTTCTCAGGGCAGTGGTCACCGTGAGTTCCGTAATCGCCCTGATCAGGGTAACTGACTGTAAAATATGCACATTTATCAATATTAATAGTTGACTCGCCAACGCACTACCGCACAGGCCGACAGTCTGATAACAACTGATCGCCCCATTTTTTTATTTTTTTTTTTTCTAAGTGGCGTCTCGCAGATTCAATCTAAGTGATTGGCTACTGCTTAACCGGGCTGACCTACGGAGACTAAGCTATATTATAGCCTCCAGCAAGGCACAAACAATTTCTAAACCTAAGCGACAACGCTGAGGGCTACCCCAGTTGGGGTCGAACCTCGGCTCAGGGCGTCGCTGGGGGACAGCTATGCTGGATCTAAATTAATGAATTTACTTTCCGTTCGTAAACTACCTAAGTGGAGAAGAACGGATAAGAAACTCCTTTATATCTAATAATTTAACTAATGCTCAGCTGATCGCGGGCTGGCGGGAATTTATTGAAGGAACACGCGACGGGCCTCTACGGTGAGGACGTAACGAATCTGTTTGTATTTCTACGTTTGTATACTACTCCCTACGGCTCATATCGAGCAGATTGGAGGGGTCATGAGGTCAAAGAATAAGCCACAGTAGGCGAAATAAAAGAGTTAAGAAAATTACGCCCTTATTGCGTAAATACTAATTGAAAGGGTATGGGTCACGCCTTATGCGCTTTCCCATTGACCGTTTCGGAAAACAAGGCTATCTAGCTCTCTTGTTATAGTCGGATACCTACGAAATAGGGCTTGGGACTCAACTGGGTTGGGTTTGATACCCGTCGCTTCGATCTTTTTGATCTCAGCGGCCAGCGATCGGGCAGCGTCGGTCATCCAGATCGCGTACGCACCGATGACAATATCGGCGACTCTGCGATTGGGGTCGGGCACAAATTGGGTCTGGCTCTCGGCGGCGGCAGTGGTGGAAGCCACATGGCGACCTTGAGCGGGCATGGGGGCGGCTTGGGTCTGGGGGGCCGGTATGGGGTGATCCATTAGACCTGGGATGGTCTGCTGGTTGGTCTGGGGGGCCACCTTTTGGTGGTTGAGTTTACCCCATGGCGACTGCCTTTGTGGGGCTAGACGGGGGGGGGGGCTTGGGATGTGGGGGCTGCGCGTGTTTCGCGGTCCCCAGAGCGCTTGGCCATTTTGGGCGCAAGTTTGGGGGCTCGAGGGCACCCCTTGTAATTGGCCGTGTGACCGACTTGGTCACATAGCACGCAGCTTGGGGGCTCCGTGCATTCGGCGGGGTTTTTAGGGCGGGGACAATCCTGAGTGCCATGGTCCCCTCGGCACTTTACGCACCTTGGGGTGGCGAAACAGTTCTTCTGACTGTGACCATATAATTGGCAGCGATGGCACTGACCAACTACGAAGGGACGGAAGGGTTTCTCGATTGAGATTCCTGACAGTGAGCAAACTGATTTAATCCCAAAGATTGGGTTACGGGACTCGGACTGATCGCCCCACCACTCGGACCGGTATTTATAACCGAGCGGCATATGCGCACGAGGCATCGCTACAATACTGTTATCAGCTTGTAGCGCGATCTATTGATATCTACATACACTACAATGACCATCGAGTGGGTGAGCGTCCGCGTAGCCTTTTCTTGTCCACTTTTCCTACAACAACCAGTTTTCCAGGTTATTTGGCTGTCTGCGGATTTAATCATACCCACGCATACATAAACTCACGCCTTTTTAACCCGCGCCGGGAAAAGAGGGGTGTTGGTGGGGGAGTTTGACGTGTGTTGCTGTGTATCTGTGTGTCTGTCTGTGGCATCATAGCTCCTAAACGGATGAACCGATTTTGTTTTTTTTTTGAATGGTGATTTTGCCGAGAGTGTTCTTAGCTATGTTTCTATAAAATCGGTTAAGCCGGGTTATGACACGATATCTTGCGAAATCACGCAAGATATCGTGTCATAATTACGAGTTCAATAGATTGCCGATCGAAGCGTATTTACTATGTACTAGATAAATTATGTAGCATGAAATAAAAATGTGTCGGGGGTTTTCTAAATTTTGAAATTTTACTTGTTCCCATACTCCATGCTCCATACATACTCCTTTTGCTCCTTTTCAGCTAAACTAGTAATAGTCTAAAATTCGAACTCAGTCGCTAGTTACTCTCACAGCTCACTCAACTATTTTACCGCAAGAGTCCATGACATTAATTATCTTGCATTTATAAACAAACACACATAACTGTCATACCTGCACACATAAAACTCATGTTACCCACACTCACTGGTACTTGCGCCTGCGCAGGGCAGGTTTCTACTCGTTCAGTGATTCACAATGGCGGTGACAGCACAGAGGAATTGTTTATGGTGTTTACACATCTTGATAACGTTCACAGTTAGTTGATAACTGTACTGTTGGCACCACACTTGGGGATCATGTCGTGTGCAGGCAAAAACCTGAATCAAAAAATTTATTACCATGTATATCAGCCGCACGGGTCGATCTTCAAGGTTAAGCAACGCTTGCCGAGGTCGGTCCGTGGATGGGTGACCATTTCAACATATCAAGTTTCCTCCGTGCCTCGGAAAGCACGTTAAGCCGTTGGTCCCGGCTGTCATTTGAAGATCTTTGACAGTTGTTACGGGCAGTCAGAAGCCTGAGATCTGACACCAGTCTTGCCAAGAGGTATCGTGTTACCCAGTTACTGGGTTGTGGAGGTCAGATAGGCAGTCGCTCCATGTAAAACACTGGTACTCAGCTGAATCCGGTAAGACTGGAAGCCGACGCCAACAATGATTGGGACAAAGACTAGGCAGATGATGATAATGCAAACGTGGTTTTGGCCACACATCTCCATAGTATTATTCCATACCTTGAAATAATGGCTCAGCGGCTGTGATCAAAAATAATCTTGCGCTTCTAAAAGATGGTGAAACCTCACAAACTACCCTAAACCTGTAACAGCTAGACCCACGACTATTTATTTATTTAACAATCATGGACGACTTACAGCTAAAACAAACAGAATATAAATTAGTACGTGAGACTGACAGCCAATTAAAAGTCATCACTTCTAAAAATAGATTGGAAAGAAAGAGTGTGAACAACACAACATAGCTACCAAAAAAAAACAAAGCAGTATAGCATTCAAGCTCAAAGTAAATTAACATTTCATAAACCATACAATGATAAAAACCTGAACACTTTCTGGCCGAGGACACACCCCTTATGAAAGGATCAAAATCATGTCGCTTACAAATGTCATTAAAGTTTCTACTTGCACGCACTATAAATGAATTTTGCCTGTAGTTCGTAGAAGCAGATGGAACACGCAACGGTGCGTACCATCGCTTTGACCTTCCAGGAACGTTAAAATAAAATTTGGATAGAATATCGGAGTTATTGATAGAATTATTGAAAATTTTAAACAATGTAGTGCTGTCGGAGACTGCTCGCCGATTAATTAGGGGTAATATATGATACTTCTTGCAGAGATTGAGGTAATCTTCAGACCGGTAGGGCACTTTCTGATGATAACACAAATACTTGATGAACCTTTTCTGAATGCTCTCTATACGATCAATGTACTTGTGATAACATGGATTCCAGATTTCAGACGCATATTCCAAGTTGCTTCTAACAAAAGTACAGTATAGAATTTTTAAAGTTTTGGCTTGAGTGAAGCACTTGGATAGCCGCATTATGAAACCTAGAGCTTTAGATGCTTTAGCGACTATGGCATTGATATGAAATTCAAACGTAAGCTTAGAATCATGATATACCCCCAGATCTCGGATGCAATTCGTTCTAGGTAGTACTTGATCACCCAAGATATACGATGAAGGTATAATTATTTTAAGGCATACGTGTATTTAATCCTTTAAATACACGTATGCCTATTCTGCCCGACAGGCAAGGCAATCTACCCCCGATACCGATTCTCCGTGGGTAAGCCGCTCCCCTAGCCCCATGATAATAGCAACCTTGAGGAAGTAAGCCCGCCCCCACCACCTATTTATCTCCAAGATAAAGTGAATGATGTTTCCAACGCTTGTGTCGAACGTAAAATCAATTACTTTAAAGCAACTGCATGCCAACGCCTAGGTGCGTCAAGTGCCTGGGTGATCATGGCACTAAGAGCTGCACCCGTCCTAAAGACCGTTTAGAATGCACGGAGCCTCCAAGCTGCGTTCTCTGTGGCCAAGTCGGGCACCCTGCCAACTACCGGGGTTGCCCAAAAGCTCCCAAATTGGCACCTAAAGTGACCAAGCGTGTCACCCGCCAACAGCGCAAGATGGCTCCCACCACCGCCGCTGCCAAGTGCTCAGATATGGCCTATGCCCCCAGCAGGCATAAACCATATCTGAGCGTTGCTGAAAACATAATCAGCGCGTACTCAATATGGATGTCCCCTCAGACCCGGGCTCTGGATGCAGAAACCGGAATGCAGGCTTACTCACCCCCGCTTCATGCAGCGTCTTCTTCTCGAGGTACGAAAACATAACTAGGGAACTCGATAGCCTTGTCTACAAGGACGGTAAATGAGTTCGTAATTAGTACGAACCCTCTCGATCCCGATACACTTAGCACACATAAACGACCGCATTCGTCCTGTCATCGCCGCCAAGGCCCTTCACGTTGTCCCTGTCATTAAAATCCAGCTGGCCCGCAAAATGCTGAGCTATAGTTATGATATTAGCTTTAAAAGGAGTTTCTTGTCCGTTCTTCTCCACGTTACCTACATGGAGAAGAACGGACAAGAAACTCCTTTCCTCATTGCCGATCGGATGGTAGAATCACTTAATCACGATCCAGCCTTTGTGCCCCCCCCCCAGCGACGCCGTGAGCCAAGGTCCGACCCTATAGGGGGTAGCCCTCAGCGTAGTCGCTTAGGTTAAGTTTATTGAGCCTGGCTGGAAGCTATAGTTTATATAGTATACACAGGGAAGACCGGTTAAGCAGTAGTAAACTTAGCATTTAACTGCGAGACGCAAAGTATAAAAAAAAAAGATAAAAAGTATGCCATATGCGAGGGACATGAGAAGAAAACCAATCTTACCACGGAGTATCGTGTTACTTATTAGTTCCAGTAATTAACTGGGCTGTGGAGTTCAGACGAGCACTCGCTCCTTATAAAATACTGGTACTTAGCTGCATGATCTTACACTGGAAGTCGATCAGTTTTTAAATAGTGCAATCTAATTTAAGTCCCAAAAAGTTCTATTAAAGAGACCTTATATCTTTGCAAACCCGCAATTTTATTACGTATCTTTTGCAAGAGCAAAACGATAGCGATCAAACGCTTTATGTCATAAAAGACGGAATTACCTGCAGTGTAGGTATGGTAGGACCTACACAATCGTTTGCTTATCGCTCGCTGTTTGACAAATGCGCTTATTTCTAAAAAAAACCCGCCAACAACTCTTAAACTTTTGTATTCAAGAGCAATTATTGCTCGAAAATCGCTATCGTTTTGCTCTTGCAAAAGATACGTAATAAGCCTGCCGTACCCTAATTCGGCAATATTTATAAAACTATATTTGTCTGGCGCCAACTTTATATCTTCCAATTTTTAAATGCACTATGTTGAAAGCTCACATTAACTGCCGGAAGAGGAAACACGTCATTATTAATAAGCTATCATTCGACAGATCGTAACTTGTGCTGTAAACAAGATCAAATACATCGGACCGGCTCATTTTACAACCGAAACAATATAGAGAAAGCTATGATTGGATGTTCGCGAGCGATATGGCTTGAATTGACTCTGAACAGGAATCTCAAGATTTCGTTTTGTCTGTTTGACTACGATTATGGTAAACATACAATATGCAGTCATAAAGCTATGGATGTGAACGCCTTATCTCGGCTATAATATATATAATATCGCTTCTTAACTATACTTCATAAAAGATAGCTTGATCTCTACGACATATGTCAAACTGACGTATACTTTATTGTTAGTCTGTCAAGCGCTATTGTTACTGTATTGATATTGACAGCTGTCACAGATATCAAGCTATCTCTTTTGAAGTATAATCGACAATAAACCATTTGATTTTCTTTTACCCTAAATTTTTTAATATTGGTCTGGTTTAGAACGCCCTTGTTTTTGAATCCTTGTATTACATTTATTATTTTAATAACTGTGTAATGAATTATTATAATGTAAAGATACAATTATTTTTTTAAATTTAATTTTAATTATATTTTTATAATGTTTGCATATTGTTCTCATGTAAGTGACAATTTGTCATGTGATTAAATATGTATATTTAAGCAGAATCTAAGACTAAGTATCAATCATTACCTTTAAGAGATATTATGCACTATGTAATTAGTATACTAGTATACACTATGTATATTATACACAGTTTAAATATAGTTAAATAGTTTATATTATTTAAGTATTGTTTAGATCGTGTAGAGATGTTTGTAATACCAACTAGTTAAAGTCCTAAATATTATGTTAAAGATGTTATTAATTGTTAGCGACTAGAGAGATAACAGAAACTATATGTTTATCATTGTATAGTTTCCGTTATCTATCTTGCTTAGGATATCCTAAGCAAGATAGATAACGGCTGTAACGATAGTTTGTATTTTGCTTTTAGCGTTTTTTTATACATAAAAATAAAATAAATAAAAGTAGTAAGTATTATTCACTCCATACATGCATTACATTTTTTTAGATTTGACTTGTTACAATAACAAATAATAATAAAATCAATCTTTATGTGCCTTGATTGCAATTAATAACATAATATTATATAATTTAAATATTATACAAATATTACTATAAAATCAAGAAATTTTGAATCAAAATTAGAAATTAAATTCAGAAGTATCCAGTCAAGATTGAACACCAAATCCTGAATCATGAGATTAAATTGATCATTGAATTACAATTGATAAATTAGATATTCGAATCAATTGCCAAATTAAATAAATCCAAATTAATTATTAAATAGATATTGAGATTTGATTATCAAATTAGATATTAGAATTGATTATTAGATTAGATTTTGAAGTTGATTATTATATTAGATATTATAATTGGATATAAGTTAGATATTAAAAATTATTGAATTAAAATGTCATATTTAAGTTTCATGCATGGACCCCTCTCGGGTAAAAGCCTCGGCTAAAATTTCGATTATGGGCCGTTGATTTTTGATGCGGGGAGGATGGAGGGAGGAGGGGGGGAGGTTTGGCTATCCCCCAGTACCATCCCCACTACTCGGAGCCCTATGGTTATGGAGAGATCCATGGTTAAAGTTTTCAGGTTAAAATAAAAATTGCCATAAATCTGCATCGATTTAAGAGGCGTGGAGGGGGGAAGGGAAAGGGGGGTAGAGGGGCTACCTCACTGTACCATCCCCACCCCACAGAACCCCATGGTTATGGGGATATCCATGGTTAAATTTTAAATTACTATTTAAGCAACAAAGTCGACGGAGCCCCGCTGCGCGGGGCTCCTATTTCTGTCTGTAGGGTCATAAGTAACTCGGGGTGCCCTAAGTTCCCGAGCTCGCTTCGCTCGCTCTTGGACCAATTCGCATTTTTTTACCTCACGAAAAACATACAAAAAAACATAAAATATCCGAGTCTTGAAAATTTGTAAAAAGCTTTCTATTTATGAGTACTACCTATTAAAAAAATATGAACTTCCAAATCGACGGCCCATAATGGAAATTTTAGCCAAAGCCTCCTCCAAAGAGTGCCAAATGTCCCTGTCTTTCGGTTTCTCAGGTTTTATATATAGCACATACATAAACACATTGATAGACTCATGACAGCACAAGTTTAAATCTTAGTGTTTTTTGGTTGCTATTTAATACGAATAATCCTGTACTCTTTTGTATAACTGATAAATAAAGGAAAAATAAAACCTATTATTAGAGTTCAGTTCAGAAAGTGCCTGTGATACTTTGGTCCCTTCTGCTCGTAATCCGTTCAGCACTATGTGAACCTCAAGGTGCCTCAAGTAACTTACTTACCTATGCCTGCACTTTGCCTGCGACCAGTCGACTGTAAGGAGCACAAAGCTACAGTCTCCCCTTGACGTCTGAGAGAATATTGCATTTTAAATTCAATCTGTGCCGTAAACCTGGCTGGCTTCTCAATAAAATATGACGCAATCGTGGTAAAGTCTATGCACCTAACCATAAAATATTTCATATTACGTTAGAGTGAACCCAAAACCTGGTAAAATACGTGTATTTTCTGTTGGCATTTCTGTATTAATACAGAATTCTGATGTTTTTAAAAATATATTTCCAATAATATCACATACAGGAAGATAGTAATTTCGACTGTAAATATGCTGGATTCACACGTCTGTGTCACCTATTTATCGGCGCGCGGTATCAGGCGCGCAGACAGTGAAAGATAAATCGCGCACAATTAAGAATGAGCACGTCATGTGGATGAGGTGAGCTGTTAAGATGCGTGTTCTCTGGACAGTGGACGACAGTGCTGCCAACTTAGTGCTTTCAGCGCCAGATCTAGCGCTTTTTTTGTTTAATAGATTGAGATTGTGGTCAAGCGCGAGCCTATAGGTTAAAAAAAAATTGAGTGTTCTAGCGCCTAAATCTAGCGCTTTTTGAAACTTTGAATTTTCTTTTTAAAAAAAAGTATCTTTGCAAGTTTTTATTTATTTATTTATTATATATTTATTTATTTCAACCTTATCACATAAAATCTTTACAGGATTACACCAAATACAATAAATGCGCTTATCCTAAGTTACTTCAGATTCGTATCTACAGTAAACTTAATCTATTACATAACAGTATCTAACTATAACGTATTTTAAACAACTATCAACTTCTAAACGATGTGTTCAGGAAAATTTCATCCACAGAAAAAAATAAATTTTAGTCCAAAACTGATCAAGACCATCCACAATTCGGCGGCAGAAGCAATGCAAGACGATGATGAATTAATTTAATTCCTTTATTTTGTAAAATAATTATATTAACACGATATTACTTTATTTTATTATTAATAAACAAGTACTATAATGAATGTAACTCTTCTAAATGATTCAATAAAAAAAACGCGTGTACGTCCCTAAAGTCTCAAAACCATTGGACTTTTTTTTTAAATTTGGCGTCTAATGCAGTGATTTTTTGACAGCGACCGTTTAGCGCTTTCTAGCGCTTTTTTAAATAGCTAACAGCGCGTTTTTGCTTTTTGCAGACGAGTTGGCAGCAGTCGATAGGAGGTTGTAACATCGCAAGATGTTGCTGAGCTGAATGAAGAAAATAACAATAGGTAACTTATTTTTATAGATGTAGAAACTACAACATTCTTGTATAAATGTTTTGAAAGACTGCTAAAATTAAATACACAATCAAAGATAGAGAGCATGACAAAAATTCGTTGATTGACTAAAGCATTCCAGCTGTCAGTCGTTTGAAAGCATGTTCAATGCCCCTCGTTGCTTTGTACCTACTTTTATAGCAGGTAAGTAGTTGTAATACAAACAAAAACACACAAAATCTGTAAGTTTAACGGGAACAGCAATATCGGCAAAAAATTGCAGAAGTTTTAGGCAAAATGTTGCACAACAGTCGCTACAAGTGTAAACACTTCCTAAATGTTCACTAGAATATTGTGGAGCAGTAACAACAGCGGCAACAGGAAGAGCTTTCATCGCACCCATTGAGTATGCGCGCGCGCACACGCAGACGTGGAACTGGAGCACGACGCGACGGCCATTCTCACCCGGCTAACGTGCGTGTTGGTGAGAGTGGCGGGATTGGGTGATAATGGCGAATGCGCAGTTCCTTGATGACTCGTTGTGGACTGTGATTGTTTCATTTTAGGTTAAGCTTTTCTTATGGATTATCGCTTGTCGACAAGTTTGACAAGAAGCTAGGCAGGAAATCAAAATACTCATAAAAATATGTATGATTTTTTTAAATATTAAGTAAGTACTTGAGCAGTGGTGGCCCAGTGGTATCGGCCGCGACTTACAAGTTGTAGGTCGTGGGTTCGAGCCCAGGCAGGCGCTTTACTTTGTGTAAATTATTTCTTCACCACTGCTCTCAAAACGGTGAAGGAAAACATCGTGAGGAAACCGGCATGTCCTAGAACCAAAAATTCGAAGACATGTGACATCCACCAAACCGCACTGGGCCCGCGTGGTGGATTACGGCCCATTCCCTCTTACAGAGAGGAGGCCTGTGTCCCTGCAGTGGGAACATTAATAGGCTGATGATGATGATGATGATGAAGTAAGTACTTGTACTTACCTTCACAGATAATATAATACTAGCATACAGATAACTCATCCCATACAAAGAAACCGTGCCGACGTAACTAGCGTTTTTCATCTGATTATACCGATTATTTTTTGTAAATCGATCGCGTTCGGTATAGGTAGATCTCCATCTATATCCGTGGAACGGAACGGAACAGAACCGAACGCGATCGATGTACAAAAAATTATCAGAATAATCAGTATAGATCGTCGGCACGGTTTCTTTGTATGTGATGAGACACCACTGCCTATATTTTCTAGGAAGTAGGAAGAAGGTACGCAAAAAATAACGTTCTAAAAGTTGAAGCTAAAATAGATATTATTTTTCTTTTAGGTTCAATGTACGTAGATATTTGTTTCTGCAAGCACTGGAATATTTATAATACGGAATGGTATAAAATTGTTTCAATATTAGGTAAGTAAGTAATCCTACAAGTAAAATTAAAAAATTTAAAAACAACCCGATTCAAACAGTAAAACGCCCATAACTTTGGAACGGCTGTACCGATTTTATTCACACATAGCTAAGAACACTCTCGACAAAATCACCTTTCAAACAAAAAAACTAAATCAAAATCGGTTCATCCGTTTAGCCGCTATGATGCCACAGACACAGATACGCACAAAACGTTTTGGGGACACTTTCATTATACGTACAGCTAAGGAGTTGAATTCCCTGCCGGAGTCTGTGTTTCCCGATAGCTACAATCTTGGGGTCTTTAAGTCAAGAGTGAATAGGTTTTTTCTAGGCAAGCGTGCTTCACCGTCGACCACATCATCGCTTACCATCAGGTGAGATAGTCGTCAAGCGCAAGCCTATTGATGATTAAAAAAAAAAAAAAAAATACACAGCAACACACGTGAAACTTATAACTCCCCTCTTTTTCCGGCGGCTTAAAAAGAAGTAACTATTCTCTCAAACTATACTCCAACCTTGATACTATCTTAGCGCAACAATTCAAACACTTTAAGTAACTAATATTTATGGCGGCGGTCGAACAGAGTCAAAGAAAGCCTTAGTTTGTTTATCACGCCATTCATCAATCTCGGCTGGGGCGGCTGTCTCAGCTATCTTATCCGAGTTAACCGCGTTATCCGGGTCTCGGATCCACTGCGCGGATACAAGTAATCACCGGAATGGTGCCGCTCTAACCTACTTCCGACAAAGTAGAAAATTCAGGGTTTGGACTATCTAGAAAATCTAGATCTAGAGATAACTTTTTATTTGGCGTCATAAAATTGCAGAACATTTGTCTCTTTATTGCATTTTGGGCACTGTTTTACAGTCTTTTCATAGCTAAAAACTATTCTATTACTTGTTTTATTTCCTTAAAAAAAGGTTTTTTTTTGCTGTGGAAATAATCTCTGTTTTATGCATAAATTCAGTGTGTTACATCAACATACACATGAACCAGTATATATAAAAAAAAACATTTTTGCAAAAAAATACTACTGACTTCCAAATAAAAAACTTCAAGTAAAAAGTTTTTTTTATTTTCCATTTTTAGTTGTACCTACCTAAAATAGGCAAGTTGTTTAGTAAGGTACCTATAACGCCAGAATAGATTACCCGAATAACATGAAATTTGAACATAACCGGATAAATGAGAGATCTGCGTACCCCGTTAGAGTGTACTGGCGTGATGTTATGTTATAAAATGGTAAAACCAATAAACAGACATGCGATTGCAGCAATCCCGAATGATTTGCGGTTATTTATTGAATTGAGAATTGAGTTATGTTGTAAATCTCCGAAGTGCTTGATCAGATCTTAATCAAATTAAAATGGGAGCAATTTCGAAACATTCTCTTTCAAACAAAAAATAATTTTCAAAAACGGTCCACAATTGACGGAGATATCGGTGAAAATACATTTAAAAAAAACATACATGAAGTTGAACATATAACCTCCTCCTTTTTGGTAAGTCGGTTAAAAAGGGCGCGTATTTAAACCTTTTAAAGAGTGTTAAACAAATAACTCCACTGAATAAAAACGCATCATAGACTTCTTAACAAAGCATCGTAAACCCGGGGCCCCACATCAAAAGCTAAGCGATAATATATCAGCGCTACGTGTATGTGCGTCGGCAATATCTCACTTGGTCGCTGCGTAAACAAATTAACTTCATTTGTCCGTCAGCGTCGGATGAACACGGTTACCAACTTAGGGATTTTATCCCTAAATTTAAGGACTTGAAGTGTTAAAAAGGACATTTTTAGGGACTGGAATTTTTTGGGGATTTTTTTAGGGATTTCAAACAAAACTTGCAAAGTCGCAAACAAAGCGTGTGTTTTCAGTTTTGTGCGTAGAAAGGAACGCACGATATGTCATTCATATTCTCTAAAATGGTACAGAGTATCATGATGGTACGATTTTCCTTATATCGGGATTATGGATCGTGAGTAAAACTTGATCATACTGTGTACACGATCAAGAACTTCATCGTACGTATGTATGACTTGACTATGACGAGCAATAAGATGATGATGTGGTCCTGGAAATACCTAATTAACAACTTTTCATGATTGTATTTATTTAATAAAAAAAATCATCGACTTATTAAGTAAAGTTTTATTTTATGACCTACGAAATAATTTACGTACTAAATAAGTATGTAGGTATAACACATAAAATTCTATTTAGGGATTTTTAGGGAAATTCAGAAAAAAAAATGGGGAATATTTTTGGTAATGGTTGGTAACACTGCGGATGAAAGCGGACGGCAGGACGGGCGGGCTCCGGACAGTTTTGACGGATCTCCTGCGGCTAATAAACCTATTTATTAACTCTTTCTTGTGGTTTTGTATCCCTCGTTTTATTTCAGTTTTTAATTACCTACGAAGTTTTCTTTACAACTTCCAGCTTTATGGCTTTGAAAGAAGTTTTTTTTATGAGGATATTTTATTAATGCCCTCCGGGACTTCCTTAAACAAACCTATTAACGATGCTGAAATAGGCAAAGCTGTATTTTCCTCTGCCAAATCCGGAATTAGTGTTTATATAGAGTACTTGTGGAAAACACTTACAATACCAAAAGCGTGAGGGAACGTAATTTCATGCGAGCACCGGTTAAAAATTATTATGGTGAGTAAACTAACAAGTATCTGACCCCTACTATTTTCAATGACCTGGATTGGCTACGAAAAGAAAATGCGAATACGACTAAGAGAACGCTAAAGAATCAATTTAAAATGTACTGCTCTAGGAAATAACCGCTAACTGTAATTAATTATATAATAAAATTAGAAAAATAACACTTGTAATTGAAATTATATCTATTTATTTTTGTTTTTAAAATGTATTTAAAACATGGATGATAGGAACTTGATTGGTCCTGTTTGTTTTTATTGTATCTGATTTCATTTTATTTGATTTTAATGATTTTATCTAATTTGATTTTAATGATAAATTTTAAGTGATTATTTATTTTATTTTATTGTATTGACATTGTACCTATTTGAATGATTTAATTTAATTTAGTTTTGTATTTGATTTATTTATTTGTGTGATTTTCAATGCATACATAATACATACATAAACTCACGCCTTTTTCCCATGGGGGTAGGCAGAAACTACAGAACGCCACCTGCTACGATCCCTACATACTTCTTTTGCTAAATTTTTTCAATGCAATGGGTGAAATTATCGGAAAATTAATGAATTATTCTTAATATTAGTAACCTTTAGATCAAAATGTAATATATCTATGATTCAATACGAGCGCTTATCCCGCCGACAAACTGTTACGCAGTTTGGTGGATATAATTGAATGTTTAAAAATGTTTGATCCAAATAAACCTATTTTTATTTATTTTTTATTTTAGTACCTTATTTAAACTAAACTGTTAACTGGAAATAGAGAAACAGTATTCTATATATCTAAATCCATTGTGAATTGAATCCGTGTTTCAAATAAAGCTCACACATAGTGGGTTGGAAGCTACACAAGCACGACTCACTAGATTGAGGTGAGATTTCGGCAGGATTCCCGGAACTGCTTCCAATATTAGCTAGCATGTGTCGCACAACACTCACGGATATAATCACATAGTTTGGGAAACTGCTGGATATAGACATCAGATTACCAACACGAGAATTTACGCGATATAGCTATATTTCTGTTACCTATTTTAGGTGGAAATGCTGAATGTTCCGTCCAAAAATATTATATACGAGACTTTTTCGTCTGATTTGTCGACATATATTTTTGTAAGTAAAGGGTTTTCCCTATTGAATTTGGAAAAGAACCTAAAATATGTATAAATAAGTCTTCTGATTGAAAAATAATATCCTATTTGTTCCGAGACCCCCGGGCTCACTTTCAAATTAAATATGTAGGTAAACTTGTTTCCTTTGTAAAGAAAAAGGATAATACAATAAGAACGGGCTATGAAATAAAAATAATATTTATTACTATCGAAGTTGTTCGCATTTTTAGCGTTCTTCAGTTATTCCAAAACAAATATTTACCCATGGAGGCAATACCCTAGATAACAAAAACAGAAGAACCGGATGAAAGCAGGCAAACCATGCCGACGGGTGAAGAACCATCCCAGGGTTGAATGAAACATAAGAGAAGAGAATTGATACAATGTACTAAACAATTTCTAATTTTAAACCGACTTTCCAAAAAAAAGGAGGTTTCAGGTTCGACTTAATGTTTTTTTTTTGTATGTGTCTGTTGTCAACTTGATGCACTTGAGTCGATTGACAAACGGGCCAAGAGGCTTATCGGTAACGATGCACTGGTCGCCTCAAAGCTCCAGAGCCTTGAACATCGACGCCGGGTGGCCAGTCTGTCGGTTTTTTATCGGTTACATTTCGGGGAGTGTGCGATGGAACTGCATAATTTGATTCCACCTAGCCCTTTCCATCACCGGACAACAAGACGTACGGCAATGCGCCACCGGTACATGGTGGACATACCCCCACCCATACGTACAAAGCGTTTTGCGAATACTTTCATTGTACGCACAGCTAAGGAGTGGAATTCCCTGCCGGAGTCTTTGTTCCCTGATAGCTACAACCTTGGGGTCTTTAAGTCAAGAGTGAATAGGTTACTTCTAGGCAAGCGTGCTTCACCGTCGACCACATCATCACTTACCATCAGGCGAGATAGTGGTCAAACGCGAGCCTATAGATAAATAAAAAATAATGTGTTCATCGATTTTTCCGTCAATTGTGGACCGATTTTGAAAATTCTTGAAAGAGTATGTGCCCAAATTGGTCCCATTTTAAATTTGTGAAGATCTGATGAAGAACTTCGGATATATACGTATACAACAGAACTCTACAATAAATGACGGCAAATCTCTCGGGATTGCTGCAGTCGCATGTCTGTTTATTGTTTATATCATTTCATAACATAACATCACGCCAGTACGCTCTAAAGGGGTACGCAGATGTGTACAGTTCACCTTGGTACACTCTCATTTCACCAGTTATGCTGTGCGTAGCACATTATTACCTCAATGGTTATGTTCAAGTTGCATGATATTCGGGTAATCTATTCTAGCATTATAGGTACCTTACAAAAAAATTTAGCTATTAGGTACCATAACTAAAAAATTAAAAACATTTTACAAAAAAAAAAAAAACGACTTCCAAATATAAACACTACAAAGTGAAAAAATATTTTCTTTTCCGAAGTCGGTGTCAAAACCGAAAAAATAGGTACCAATGACACCGACTATTACGTTTTTTCACTTTTTTTTTTAAAACGTTTTTAAGAAAACAATACACCAAATTATGTACAAATTCTTGAACTTAAATGGGCCTTTTCTTCAAAATAGTCAATTTTCCCTTTATCTAGTTAAAAGTGAACCTTTTGTCTGTCGTTCTCGTGGTGACTCTATGAAGTTGAAGTATTTAATATCGGTGCCCCAACGCCGCGGCCGCATTGCAACCATCACGCCAATGCCCACGGGCACGAGCCAGGAATGCCACTAATTGCACATTATTGAGTGCACTTCGTTTTAGATTAATTGCTAGAGTTCTAACAATTAAATAATAGCTTCTTGGGATTTAGATGGCTGGTCATGACGTTTTATTCTTATTCTTTACTAGCTGACCCCCGCGGCTTCGCTCCCGTCAAAATTATAGCCTATGTTACTCGGGAATAATGTAGCTTTCCATAGGTGAAAGAATTTTTTAAATCGGTCCAGTAGTTTCGGAGCCTATTCGGTACAAACAAACAAACAAAAAAAACTTTCCTCTTTATAAAATTGGTATAGATTGTACACAAAAAACATAAAGACACAGATACAATAGGACAGCTTATGTACAAAGACGAGCTTAACCCATAATTGGGTTCTCTTACAGAAAACCAGCAAATTTCTTAATGCTACATTAAGAAATTTGCATATGAGGTGAGTACATCCAAGAGCACAACAAAATTTATAAAAACACTTAATATTTAAAATTCTCACATACTAAATAAACTTAAACAAATACGTGTACAACACACAATGTATAAACTAATACATTTATATTATATAATACAACCAAAAACTTTCTATAAATTATCGAAGTTTTATAAATTATACTATTATAATTCATCCAATATCACCATGTTTCTAAGCAAGAATAAAGCAGACACTCTAGGTAATTGTGGCTCGCGTCGATTAAACTTACAGCTAGCGTATAATCTAAACGGCTCTAAGGTGGGACCATCTTAGAGCCGTTTAGATTATACAGCTGTTAAAAATGTTTACAAACATTTTCTAACACCAATACATTTACTAAAAAATGTTAGGAATTGAGCAGTGGTGGCCCAGTGATATAGGCCGTGACTTACAAGTTGTAGGTCGTGGGTTCGAGCCCAGGCAAGCGCTTTACTTTGTATTAATTATTTCATCATCACTGCACTAAAACGGTGAAGGAAAACATCGTGAGGAAACCGGCATGTCCCAGAACCAAAAATTCGAAGACATGTGATATCCACCAACCCGCACTGGGCCCGCGTGGTGGATTACGACCCATTCTCTCTCACAGATAGGAGGCCTGTGTCCCACCAGTGGGAACATTAATAGGCTGATGATGTTAGGAATTGTTACATTATGTTAAAAATTGTGAAATGTTTAGAGTGCTCTACACTGATGCGTACTAACATTACTACATTATATTATTACATTACACAATGTTTACTAACATTACCTAACATGAAAATATTTTCAGCAGTGTGGTTGCTCCTTAAGAGGAAACGGGGGCAGAGAGCGCCGACTGAATTTTCTAAGTAAAATGTCATAGTTCGAGGTTTGGCTCTCGTCTATTTTCTCCTCCAATATTGAACCAATTTAAAAGATATTCCATAAACTGAAAATGAAAGATATATTCTATGTCCCTATGTTTTCCTTTTTGATGATACATTATCTTTAGAAGCACTAGAACCCTCACAAAATGCTCAAAATTGCGCTGTCAACAGAGGCTTAGTGTACAAATTTGACAGATATAAATGACAAAAGGAAAACATAGAGACATAGTATATATCTTACTTTACCAGTTTATGGAATATCTTTATTTTCATATCATATAATATCATACCTCCTCTTAACATTGTGATCAAATGTTTGTTTAGAAAATGTTTACTAATGTTTAGAAACAATTTTAACAGCGGTGTGGGGGAACACCAATATGCTACATATTTACGTCAGTCTTACCGTATTTTTAACCAACTTTTCAAAAAGGAGGAGGTTTCTCAATTCGACCGTATAATTTTTTTTTGATGCTCATCATTCTTTTGAACGCATTTGCGTTCCAATTAAATCAAAGAAAATTGAATATTTTTCAATTCCATCAATACTTCTCTGGTATGTGTGATCATCTTGAGTAAACACAAAAGAACCAGGCGGATATATAAAGCGTGTTAGTTTATTCTAGGTCTAGACTTCGTTTTCATCTGCTAGGTAATCTATACCAATATTATAAAGAGTAAAGATTTTTTTGTTTGTTTTTACCGAATAGGCTCCGAAACTACTGGACCGATTTTAAAAATTCTTGCACCAATAGAACGCTACATTATTCCTGAGTGACATAGGTCTTTTTTATCCCTAAAACGGGTCCTTTGGGGTGGCCCACGGGTGTGAAGCCGCGAGGAACAGGTAATAGCTGTATATAGTGCATCGAGATCGATGTAGTATTTATACAAGCGCCGGTAAAGAGGTCGACCGTGTCGGTGGTCGTTACAAGGACGGTTCATTCACGATTATGCAGCGCTTAGTAAACTTGATACAGAAGGGCTAGTCCGTGGAGAGTACTGGAAATTGCATTGAATTTGCCAGGACTACAAATTTGCTGAAAATTTACTAGATTCCAACTGGGAAAATAACGAAAGTTGCCTGGAATTTATTCATTTTAGTGTCAGTAGATCCTTGGTTTGTTGAGATTTTTTGGTCAGTTCAAGGTTAAGTAACGTTTGACGAGGTCGGTCCGTGGATGGGTGACCATTTCAAAATACCGGGTTTCCTCCGTGCCTCGGAAGGCGGTACCCCGAGCAAAACGCCGCGCAAGCCGTTTTTTGTGCTGTTTTTAGGAGCTATCTACTCGTTATTTAAAAAGAAATATCAATTAATAAAAATACATAAAATTTCTACATAATATTGATTCTAAAATGGTAGATTTAGTTTTTTTTTAAATGTTGTATATATTTCACTAATCTCATTCCAAAAAAACATAAAAATGAGGAATAATTATTGATATTATGCATCTCCTCGAAAAGTGTTCATTAATTATTTTTTGTACTAACACTAATGGATAGACAATTTTATTACGAACATTTTTGTAGAGTTATTTTTTTCAAAAGACCAAAATTCGATTTTATAAAGATGTTATTCTAAAATCTGGGCGTATTCACTACTGTAATTCATGCGCCGCCAGTGCCGCTAGACCAATAGGAATGCTCATAGATATGAGCATGCCGATTTTTTGGTCAGGGTACCGTCTTACGCCGTTGGTCCCGGCTCTCATTTGAAGATCTTTGACAGTCGTTACGGGTAGTCAGAAGCTTGAGATCTGACATCGATCTTGCCAAGGGGTACCGTGTTACCCAGTTACTGGGTTGAGGAGGTCAGATAGGCAGCTATCTGACCTCCTCAACCCAGTAACTGCTTCTTGTAAAACACTGGTACTCAGCTGAATCCGGTAAGACTGGAAGCCGACCCCAATGTAGTTGGGAAAAGGCTAGGCAGATTGATTGATGGAATAAAATTTATCATCGTTTTGTTTGAAATAAACCTTCTGTACTACCTATATTGCGACTTCAACGAGTGAATGAGACAAGTTTTTGTTCACACGCCTGTGAAGCGTAAAAAGTGAGAGCAGTACCGAAGTGCGGTGAGGCGCCGGACGTCGTCGCGTCGGCGGTCAGTGGGTTGCGAGCCCGGACGAGTTATTTGCTGATCACTTGATGCACTCCGCTGGATTCGCCGGTTTGTGGTTTCAGGGACATTATCTTTTGATTGTGGAATATTGCTATGCTGCATGCTGCTGCATGATGGAAGTGCCTTCTTCTTATCATGATAACTATAAGATTTACGCAAAAAAATAAAAATTGTGTAAATTTTATTTGACTTTTAATTTCTCCTTTCGCAGGCCTTTTGTAATAACTTTCTTTACAAATAAGATGTAACCACTCTCATGGCATACAATCTATCGCTACTAATTTAAAATATATTGCGATGTCATCGTCGAAAGCTGTTCTCCACCTGAAACCTCTCTTTAGCGTCATTTTCAATACGGTCTGTCCCTTAAGAACCAATACATAATAGAGGTGCTGGAGCTGACTGCGAACGACGTTGACGAAGGCAGTTCCCCTGATCCCCCGGGACACCGGGACTGTTTAGCATTGTTAGTAGGCGAGCGTTATCCCGGGAGACCGGGAGTCCGGGCCCGCTCGTAAAGCGCAAGACACTCTCGAGCATCAAATTCTGCTAGCGATGGAATACATTATCTCTTCGATTTCATAGTGCCCTAGTACCTGATTGGATATTTATGTTTTCTCTAGTTTTAGTACTATTTTGTGTACCTACTACGTAGTGCTTGCGTAGTCTGATGTTCCTGAATATAACCTAAATATTTTTGATGAATGTCTTAACAAGATTTCACATTATCTCTTCGATTTCATAGTGCCCTAGTACCTGATTGGATATTTATGTTTTCTCTAGTTTTAATACTATTTTGTGTACCTACTACGTAGTGCTTGCGTAGTCTGATGTTCCTGAATATAACCTAAATATTTTTGATGAATGTCTTAACAAGATTTCACATTATCTCTTCGATTTCATAGTGCCCTAGTACCTGATTGGATATTTATGTTTTCTCTAGTTTTAGTACTATTTTGTGTACCTACTACGTAGTGCTTGCGTAGTCTGATGTTCCTGAATATAACCTAAATATTTTTGATGAATGTCTTAACAAGATTTCACATTATCTCTTCGATTTCATAGTGCCCTAGTACCTGATTGGATATTTATGTTTTCTCTAGTTTTAGTACTATTTTGTGTACGAGTACCTACGTACTAAGTAGTGCTTGCGTAGGTTGATGGTCCTGAATGTAACCTCAATATTTTTGATGAAAGTCTTAACAAGATTTCACTCGCAATTTGAGCCCAAAGTATCTTAGAACTTAGTTACAAACAAGAAGTTAAAAGTTACATTCAGCAGGCTTCGTGCCTGATCTGAAAATCAATGTACAATATGTGTACTTATAATATACTTTGGTAGCACCTATCTACATTATATATAAAGGTATACTCTGAATCAAATATTGATACAAACATTGATAGATGTGTTTCAGAATCAAAAAGCGTTCACAAATTCTCTCTTACTGCTCGTAATCTGTTTATGTTGAACATCAATATAAATAAACTAGGTGTATCTGCGTACACGGGTCAGCAATAAAATATGAAATAAACTATAAATCTGATATCATTAGTTTAATTTCGATATACTAAATGTTGTGGGATTGACGTGAGCGGTGCGCTTGCCAAATCCATAAAAGTATTGGTTACGGCGCCTCGTCGGGTGGAATCCGCCGCTTTCCGTGATGGTGGCAATCGTATCCGGCGCCGCAACCGAAGCCGACGCATTAGGCTCGTATGGCGCTGTGCCGGGCTTCCGCAACACTCCTGCGCATGACGCAAGTCGTAGGCCACACAGTCGGAGCGTTTAACTTTAGTTAAATTAAGAGATAACATCAATTTCTGAATCAGTATATTTATAAATATGTAAAAGAAAGGCAGCCGAGTTGCCTAAATACTGACACTGTAGATTACTGTAAACAAAGCTTGATTGATCGAAAGAAGGAAAGAAAGAAAGAAAAAATATTTACTTGTGACCCGCACAGGAGACACGAGAAATAAGCATAAAATAAAACAATAATATATAATTAATTTTTTTTTTATATATTCTGATAGGGTCTACTGTTGATGCCACGGACACACTTACGGAAACGGATAACAATTATATAATGTAATAAAATAGAATATATAAATAACAAACAAAATAGAATAAACACAGAAGGTGGGTCAAAGTATGTACAATTATGTGTAAGTATAATACAAATATGTAAATAAAACATATTAAATGTAGCTACCTATAAAGACCGACGGCCAGATCGATTGAAAATAAAATGCAGATTCTATGTAAAACATAATGGTTTTAATTTATTCTCACACAAAATCTCTTATACAATCTGCTTGTAGATAATTGATTCGTCTGCTGAATGCCAAATGCAGTGCAGTGTGGTTTCAACAGCCGATGTTTGTTAAAATCTGTGTTGGAACAACTGAACCAAATTATCTACGCTCATTGCAGCTTATCATTTATTGGTAGCGTCCGCCGCTCGCTTGCGTCTGCGTCCGGGTTCGTCCGGATTTCAGCGACTGCATCTCCTTTATTGTTTACGAGCCGCTGCTCATCGCTGCGCCGCCGGTAATCCGTGCGGATCCGGTCGGATCTGTGCGACGCCGACCGGATCGATGCGGACTGACACGGATGAAACTGCGCACTTTATCACAGCTTTGCCGTGAGAGAATTTATATATAAGCGCAGATTATGTGCGGCTTCTGTGCGAATCTGCTGAAGACAACAGTGTAGGTAAGTTACGACTGTAGCTAAAACTGGTAAAATAGCTAACACGTGTACATTATAATGGTTTCGACGAAAGCTATATTGCTTAATTCGCTAAATTCGTATTCGTATGTATGTTCATATTGTACAAAGTTTAGCGAATTTTGAAACAATAAACTTTCCATTTCTAAGTATGTAAGTACTAAGAAATGGAGAGTTTATTGTTTGAAGGTTTTCTACGAATGAATTCGATTCAAAATAATAATGCAGGTGTTATGAAATTGGACGCATGCGATTAGTCTTTATAATACCACTCGTTTCGATACTTAACAAGTGAAATACAATTAATAATGAGTAACTCTACGTATGTACTTAATTGTGACTTCGAGTTCGTAGTAATAAATAAATTCCTTCTACTTAGCAGTGTTACATACTTTTGATATTATCAAGTAAATGCCAACTAAACACATATGTGATTGTGTTCCAAGAATCTATTCATTGGCTATCATGTTGAATACCAAAAAAAGCTAATTAAAAATCAAAAACCCGACTGCTTAAGATGCGAACTAAAAAGCTATAAACTAGAAAAATCATGCAGTGCAGTAGGCGGATCAGGCAGTTCGCCAATATATATCCTCCGACTGCACAGCATGATTTTTCTTGTATACAGCTTTTTAGTTTGCTTCATAAGCAGTTGGGTTTTTGAAAATTAGCTTTTTTTATTTATAACTTTTTAGTGAATATTTTTTTTATAAATACTTTTAAACATATAAGTGGTATATATTTTTGTAATCACCTCTAAAAACCCTTCATTTTGATACCCCACTCGATGGGTTGCGAAGAAAAAAAAATTGCAACCTCTACATTATGGCATCCAAAAACCGCCATGTTTCTTTTTTTTAACGGCACTTATCTAAGAACACTTGGGCGGTAGTGGTAGTAGTGGTTTGAAAGATACGAGGTAATAAAGAATATCACATACATACAAACATACGTACATACAAGATACGCGTGAAAAACATAACCCTTTTCTTGCAGCCGGGTAAAAATAATACAATTTTATCAGCTAACAAACTAAACTGCAATCCCTCAGTAGGTAAGTAGGTCCGTAGTAAACCCATTCCCACAGAGATAAAGATCTAAATCTACACAGTTCCCGACGGCCGTGAGCCCATGACCGTCTGATTGACGACGCGTCGCCTCGCCCGTGCTACGAGGCGTCGCAAGAGGTACGAGGCGCCTCGCGTGGGCAGGGACGTGAACTTGAGACGCGAGGCACAAGGTCGGGGTCGATCAACCTCGATCGAGTCGATAAGAATCTCCGTGTCGCATCACTATTGTTTCAAGTTTGTCGCGCGCCCCTTCCTGATGTCCTATGGTTATGGGTAGCTGGAAGAAAAGCAGGAAGAATTCAGCTGTATTTATATTTTGTGTGTCGTTCATAACTCAAACGTTGATCACAAGGAGAGTGATTTTCGTTTGACTGTGGTAGTGGATTCGGTAGTTCGTAAAGTTTTTCTTGGCTTCGGAAAAAGCTACAGGTTGACAGTAAGGTTACATTAGTCGATCGTTCTTCTATACAAACATAGGCTGGCGATTACTCCATTGTTTGACAATGTACGTTCAAAATAAAAAAATGTGTCATCATTATCTAGTCCTGTATTGAAACAAAAAGTAAAAAAGAATGAAAGTTATGAGCGTCGAAAGTTCCATAAATCAACACTAATTTTAACGCATCTTTGGGCTGAAATAAATACCATAAGAAGAAGGAAAATTGCTTAACAGACACCATACAGGGATAGATTAGTAGATAAACAATGCAAATAGTTTTATTTTGAAAATATACATTTAGTCGTTTTTTCATGATATCTAGACTCCCAAAGGTCTGTTTATAAAATTTCACGCGCTCGTTTTCGTCCAAAATCATCATCCATTTCGCTACAAACTTGCAAAAGTAATTCGTACGCGAACTAGCTTCTTACTGCTCTTTACAGCATCTATCTCTTTCGCACGTGTTGTCGGATGAGATGGCATGCATTTTAACCCCGCGCACATAATAGTTCGTGCCGTCGACTAGGGCAAGCTTAAAGTGAACGTATGGGTGTGTAAAAATAACTGCTCAGCAAGTAAAATATAGATAAAGAAAATTCCTTTCTAAAATTAAATTAAGTATTTATCTAAAACGCCTCATGTCGAATAAATCCGATTAGATCACCCTCAAAGCCACGAGAGTGAGTAATAGGTTTATTTCTATTTGCGCCCACGTAGCATTAATTACCTATCTCAAACTAAAATACTGCTCCATATAAATCTAGATTGCCTATTCCAAACAAACATTTAACAAACATTTGTTCAGTACGGCATATAAAATCAATTACATGATGATTTGTTTGGCCAACACGCGTGTTACCGACGACGCCTTGTAACCTCGTAACTAACAATTAGCGACGGCTCGCAGGCCGGAAGCGACGTGGTCTATTAAACATGAGGTCCTGGTGAGCGGTTACTGTTGACCTGGCGACCAGCGCGAGTGGTCAAGGGTCACGGGCGACTGAGAGTCAAGATCAAAGGTAACTCGGAACTTGTTAAAAAGCGGTGAAAGTTGGCTTTGTAGTTGTGGAGGATTTTCATTGATAAATGATAATAATGATAAATGATTTTATTTCTGTAAGTTGGTTTGTACAAACACTTTTACATGTCGATCATATTTTTTAAATCTAGATGAGGTCGGCGTTTCCTATCTGACTACTCTAAGAAGAAAGGCCGAAACAAACTCAGAGGTCACAGTCTCTTTTGAAGTCCTGACAAAATCTTGCTTAGATCATGTGAAGACCATGTAGACAGATGTCTAAAATGGTCTTTTGAGGAAAGAACCAGCCAGATTGAGTGGACCTGTCCAGTCAGTGCACATATTTGTCAATAACCAAGCAGCTCAACTCAGAATTTAAGGAGCTCAACGATTCGACGAACAATACCAAAGAAAGGACATTCGGGTAGGCCGCATAAACTACTCAAACTGCCAGACCATGAGTAACTAATCTAAACTAACTACGATAAAAAAAAAACAAAAATAAAAACCATATAGTCTTCACATTCGCAATAATTAAAATAAAATAATATAATACTTTAAAAAGTAAATATTATTGTCATTGCAAGAAAACAAAAAAGAAATCAAAATTAAAAACAAAATTCACGGTGCATAATATAAAAAATCAAAATTAATTGGAGCAGCTCAATCCCAAGCCTTTTTGTCCTCAACGTAATCTTTAACCCTCTTACAAATAAACGCAGAATAACGTTATACCAGGTATAAACCTATGAAAATGTATGGGTATACCTTAGTTATACCTGGTATAACTTTATTCCGCGTTTATTTGTTAGACGGTAATAGTATAAAACGCTTTCTTAAACATTTGCACGAAATAGTTGACAAGACAGAATTTACAATCATGACCGTCAATAACTTGATACTGATAGCTATTTCTGCTGTAGATCAATAGGTATTGCCTAGGTACCTAGTCCGCCTTCATACCGCGTAAATAATAACTACCTATAGCGATTATATTCTAAAAATAGTCTTCTGTACGAACACGTAATTGCTTGAAAATTGTGTCCAAAATGACAAAAGTGTCTATCATACAAAATGGCTCACGTACGCCAGCAAAAACTGTCAATGATTTAGTAGTTGATACAAAATTGTGTTCAGACTGTGTAGCACATGAATTTTATACAATGTTCATATTTACAGGGGTCCTGCCTGAATTTCCCGCACAGGCACTGGTGGCCTTTTTTTTCTTCTCTGAAAAGAAAAGTGGCAAGTGCTTACATTCATAGCTTTGCATAACTTTGCTTTTGCTGTTTTGCATAGCTTTGCTTTGCTTTGTTAGCATTTTAACTTACACATGATTATACGTACTTTGACCTTCTGTGTTTATTCTATTTTGTTTGTTATTTACATATTATTTTAATTTATTATTTAAGTATTTTCCGTTTCCGTAAGTGTGTCCGTGGCATCAACAGTGGGTCCTATCAGAAAATCAGCGCAGTGTTTTTTACCCGACTGCCGAAGGAGGGTAATGTGTTTATCAGTTTATGTATGTATGTATGTATGTAAGTATGTATGTATGTATGTATGTAAGTATGTATGTATGTATGTTTGTTCCTATGTGGCGTTCCAGAGACCAAACGCGTTGGCCGATTTTGATGATTCGTACGTCAATCGATGCGTCTTAACCCTGCGAGTGTCATAGGCTACATTAAAATTGGATAATAGAAAAATGGTGGATTTTCGGTGCCATATTGTGGGGGCCCAAATTTTTTTTTTCTTCCAATCCCATCGTGTGGGGTATCAAAATAAAGGGTTTTAAGAGGTGATTTCAAAAATATATAACACTTATATGTTTAAATGTATCTAATTCGAAAAAACTAACTAAAAAGTTATAAATAAAAAAACTTAATAAAAAAAAACAAAAAACCCGACTGCTTCAAAAGCGAACTAAAAAGTCGTAAACAAGGAAAAAATCATGCTGTGCAGGCGGAGGATACACCAGATTTTGGTCAGCCAGCCGGCGAATATGTATCCTCCGACTGCACAGCATGATTTTTTCCTTGTTTACGACTTTTTAGTTCGCTTTTGAAGCAGTCGGGTTTTTTGATTTTTTTAATTAAGTTTTTTTATTTCTATTTTGGATATCGCTGCACATGCTGAGATAGGAGCCTTTTTGGTCTCGCACGGTGTTTAAATTTTTTGTTATTGTTAATTTTTATGCATATTTCTTGTGTCTCCTGTGCAGGTCACAAATAAATATTTTTCTTTCTTTTCTTTCTTTTCTTCAATGTTATGTAGAGTAGGTACTTACGATCGGATAGAATGTTCTTACACCAGGTGTGGTGGTGCTGTTATGCCTTCTTCAAATGCTTATTACGACCCGTTCTGAAATAAATAAATATAAAATTCTTCTGGCAAAAAAAGGTTTCTTTGTAAAACATTTGCAGAACACTCATTGCTTTAGTTTTAGTGAAGCCACCTTGAAACTAATTGAAGCTTGATGTCTGCGACGATTACAGGAAGACGTAAACATAGACTAAGGTACAATCAATCTTAGTTTACGCGCACTTTGTAAAATAGTGGTTACGGGCCACGGAGAGACGATTAACCAAATTGCGAGAAGATAAACTGTCTATGAACTGTAATGGATGGGAAGCAGTCATCGTTAGATTGGCAACATGATAATAACAATAATAAAATTATTATCTACTAGTAACTAATATTTAGTGCTGAAACTGAATTGAATTTTTGGGTTATTGGACGATTCGCACGAATTTAACTCGCCCGAAACGTGCGAATCGACCCTTTTTCAAAATATAATTTTTCTGTGGCGATTCGCCCGAGGTTAATTTACCGGTGTGCGAATCGGCCACTCCAAAATTATGTAGTACACACATTGTGTTTTATGCAATATCTTTAAGATAAAGTACACTCAAATACGGAAGTATTAAGGATTAAATATTGATAAGAAATGAGACACAAATTATTCAAGAATAACTACTATTTGATTTGAGGACGTATTCCACATTGTGCACCCACTTGAACGGAAACTGATTGAATGGCACCTGATGAATGCCACATACGGTACCTATCGATATTTTTCGCAATTTTATTCCACGGAATTAAATGGCACCTACGGATCAGTAGGTACTTACTATTGTTGGGCACTTGGGACGTTTATTTTTTTAGGACATCTAAATCAAAAATTAGATTAAATTCAGTAGCTCAGAGTTTATTAACATGATAAAACATAACATTTTTAGGTAGACGTTGACATTATAAGCATTTATACCCAAACTACCAGGAGGCCAGAATCATGAAGAAGTCTTAGTATTTGCAAACCAATAAATTAACTTCGTTCGAATCGCCACAGAAAAAATAATATTTTTAAAAGGGATCGATTCGCACTTTTCGGGCGAGTTAAATCCGTGCGAATCGTCCAATAACCCGAATATTCTTGTAAACATAAAAGTAATAGGTAACAGAGTTAAGTCAAACGAGAAATTGGTATACAAATGTATTCATGTAAAATGTAAGGCTTCAAAACTTTCAGAACCAAAACACAATCTGTGTTTGTTTGTTTTTATTACAACTGAACTTCTTCAGGACACTAGCAACATAAAACAAACTGTAGTTTTCAATGTAACATTAATTTAGGTACCAACTGAGATGGAGCTATTAATAAAATACGGCCCAATTAATGATATTCCATTAGTGCCAGTGCTAATAAGATTTTATTTGTATTACTTAGTGGATTTACGTCTACAACTAATTATTAATATTGTCAAACGCAAATTTTGATCAATAAACATACGATCAGGGCCAGATCTAGGGGGTGGGCGAGCCGGGCAAATGCCCAGAGCGGCATAAATGTCTGCGGCCAAACTGAAGTAACGGGCCTTATTTCATCAGAAAACAGATCAGAAAGAGAATCAGAATCTTATTCGTGGTGTGGTGCTCAAATTTTCAAGTTCGGTTCACTGTCGAAAGATATTGGTTCTTGTAAAACCACCCTGAAATAACTTAACATTCATCATGTTGCGAAAATTCTAACGTGAAATTTTCGAGCTCACTTTGTTTTCACTTTCGCTCGAAGTTGTCTACAAAAAGGCTTTATTACATCCGACAGATAAAATATGCATTTTTTTTAAATAGATTGTATCCTGACACTTTTAGAATTGAATAGAATATACTTTTCGTACCACTTGCTCAAAAAAGTGACATTCTATGCCACAAAAAGCGAACATAACAATAGTCATTTTTAATCTGTTAAAAACAGGGAAAGAAAATTGTACTGAATTTCATTCATCCTCTAGGGGGAGAATGTGATTTAAATTTGGAATACTTACCGAAATTTATACTGCACTACATCTCGTTTACACAGTTGAATTTGTATATAAATCATTATACATCTTTTTGAAAAAGGAATACGCATTTATTATGCAGTTATGATTATTAAATAAAATTACGATAACCGGCGAGAACGTATGAGCTTGATGCCTTTGCTTTTCCGACAAAAAAATATTAGTCTAGGAATTTGCCGCGTTTTCGTTTTCTTCAAATACATAAACGCTAAGTTTATATTGTGTTATTTTTTTCGCAAATGGTACGAAAAGTAGATTATTTTCCTCGGTGATAAAGCTGTCTTAGTCTTGGGTGAACTTAAATCTCTCGCTACACTCAGGACTCGTCTTAAATCCCTCGCTTCGCTCGTGATTTAAGTTTTTAACACCCTCGCTACGCTCGGGACTCAAGCGTAACGAAGGACTCAAGGTTTACTACCTTGAGTCCTTCGTTACGCTCGCGATTTAAATCTTCACCCGCGACAGAAGACACTGCTTTATCCCCTTGGTTAATAATCTACTATTATTGTTCACCATAAAAGTTACACATCCCATCCACTTACCTCCTTATAAGGTTTGATTGTAAAGAGCGGCAAATATTGTATATATGTATATGCCCAGAGCGGCAATATAGCTAGATCTGGCGCTGCATACGATAAAATAGCAAAGATATCATTAATCAATGTGTCTCTCGTCCCGATCTTACTATGAAATAAGTTATTTTAGTAGCAGACTAATATCCAGACAAATAATGCTGTGATGTCCTTCGAGACTGTTCCCGGACATTTAATGTCTCTGATTAATAATATTTTTATTTCGATACTTAAGGTTACACTAGTCGAAAATTCTTCCATACAAACGTAGTCTAGCGATTACTCCACTGTTTGGCGATGTACGTTCAAAATAATAAATGATATCAATGTGTCTCCTCATTATCTAGCCCTGTATGCAAACAAAATGGTAAATAAAAAAAATATTTGAAAGTTATGAGCGTCGAAAGTTCCATATTTCAACACTAATTTTAACGTACCTTTGGGCGAAAATAAATACCATAAGAAGGAGGATAATTGCAAAACGGCCTCCATACAGGGATAGTTTAGTAATTCAACAATGCAAATAATTTTATTAATATCAACAACGAACATCGTTCATATTAATATCAACAACATTTTATTAATATCAATATGAACGACAAACAATAATTATTATAATTGCGTTTTTTCATGATATCTAGACTCCCAAAGGCATGTTTATAAAATTTCGTGCGCTCGTTTTCGTCCTAAATCATCATCCATTTCAATACAAATTTGGAAAAGTGCTAATTCGTACGCGAACTAGCTTCTTACTGCTCATCACAGCATCTATCTCTTTAACACGTGTTTTCGGATGAGATAGCATGCATGCATGCACCTCGCGAAAACCAAAACTATTTCCAAAAAAAACTTAGAACAAAATTGTTCGTGCCGTCGACTAGTGGAACCTTAAGAGCCACCCCTGCTTAGTTGGGAGACAGTATTATGATCTCTACTCCTGTGGTGATAGAGACGGGTGTTGTTTGCGTCGGTTGTGTGTTGTATGAAAAACTATCGGATTGTAGCAGTAATCAAGGATATTTAATCGCATTTACGTCTAGTCGAAGGGCGGCGCGTGCGACGATGTGCGAGCGGTCGTTCACTTCTTTAATGTTAGTTTTTAGCACAAATTGTTATTCAATCGTTTCTGCGAAATTGATTGTATTGAATTGGCTCAAATGGCCCGAATAAAGCAACAAATCAAAGACACTGTAAATAATACTAATACAAACATCAGACAGAACACCACAAACAGAGCTTCTAATGATGTTCTGTTTCTCTACCTCACTAATTTAATGTAGACAGAATTTTAAGTAATCTGTGTAACAAACACAGAATTCTTAAGTGATTTTTTTTTTTAAATTTTCTGTTAATAGGTAATGTTTAGAAATAAGAATAATGCTTGGTTTTTGTTTTTCTTTGTTTTGTCTGTATAAGTTTAGTAGATTAGTTTATTTTATTTGTTTTAATTTTTGCATGCCTACTGGTAAAATATGGCTGGACTTATTCTCTATATCACCATTGTACTGTACCCATATTTGCAAAATAAAATATCTTTATCTTTATCTTATCTAAACACCATAATATTTTGGTTTAAAAAGACGACCACAAAATTAATTATTAAAACCGTATGTTACGCAAACGTAAAGAATTTGTCGAAATATATTTCAGTAACATTTTTTATTACATAGAAGGTTGTTATTCAGTGAGCAGTGGTGGCCCAGTGGTATCGGCCGCGACTTACAAGTTGTAGGTCGTGGGTTCGAGCCTAGGCAGGCGCTTTACTTTGGGTAAATTATTTCTTCACCACTGCTCTCAAAACGGTAAAGGAAAACATCGTGAGGAAACCGGCATGTCCTAGAAGCAAAAATTCGAAGACATGTGACATCCACCAACCCGCACTGGGCCCGCGTGTTGGATAGCCCGCATTACCTCTCATATAGAGGAGGCCGTGTCCCAGCAGTGGGAACGATGATGTGATGATGATGTGTTATACTAACGTGAATTTCATTTTGACTATAAATAAACCTAATCAAAATAATCTACACATGTACTGACGTACGTATACTGGCTTAACTTTGTAAGTACATAGTAAGGTGGTGCAAAGGTTTGCAACACTGTAGTAATTCAATTATTTATTATAATAATATTATATACTTGGCCCACAAATAGCTTCCGTTTGTTTATACTATTCGCACTAAATCTATTGAATTCAAACTGTGCCAAGTAGTTACTTTAGCGTTAACATCGGTAAATATAAGTATTTCATGGTCTGAACTAGTTTGGCTCAAACCGGCGGGTAAACAAATTAACCCTTTTGTAAATAAGTAATTAGATCACTGAACTGGATTTTCTCTGGTGGCTTTATCATTGTGAATCACTGCGTTAAGTTGTTTAATTACTTTTGTATCGAATAATATGAAACAATTCACAAAGTCACTGTCTGTGATTTCGTCACATTAAAAAACCGGCAAAGTGCGAGACGCACTCGCGCACGAAGTGTTCCGTACCATTATCGCAAAAAAACAGCAACAAAATTACGTTTGTTGTATGGGAGCCCCACTTAAATATTTATTTTATTCTGTTAGCGGCAATAGAAATACATCATCTGTGAAAATTTTAACTGTCTAGCTATCAACGGTTCATGAGATACAGGTTCAGGCTGCAGGGCAGGCCTGGTGACAGACAGACAGACGGACCGCGGAGTCTTAGTAATAAGGTCCCGTTTTTACCCTTTGGGTCATCATCATCTGCCTAGCCTTTTCCCAATTGTTGTTGGGGTCGGCTTCCAGTCTTACCGGATTCGGTCGAGTACCAGTGTTTTACATGGAGCGACTGCATATCTGACCTCGACAACCCAGTAACTGGGTAACACCATACTCCTTGGCAAGACGTGTCAGATCTCAAGCTTCTGAATACCCGTAACGACTGTCAAAGATCTTCAAATGACAGCCAGGACCAACGGCTTAACGGGCTTTCCGAGGCACGGAGGATGAAATGGTCACCCATCCACGGACTGACCCCGGAACTGGCTTTACCTTGAAGATCGACCCGCGCGGCTGTTATTATTTAGCCACGAGCTCCTCCACCACATTTTTATCCTTTGGGTACGGAACCCTAAAAAGTTAGATCTCTGTATTGTATGTGTTCATCATAGATCCATTCGCTAAGATACACTTATGGCTACCCAACTCAAAGCTAATGTACTAATTTTTAAAGAAAATTATTTCAGTGAATATTTCGAAGTTCCAGCTTTTATTTTGTGTCCCCAATCCCATATCTATATGCCCTGAAGATAAGGTCCGCTCTCTTCCGTGGATCTTTCAGAGTCAGGATCTCAAATGGGGAGACAATCAGGTCACGAGTCTCTAGAACCGTCGAGTTAATTGATATTATTGAGAGCCTCTCACTCAGTGTTGTGTTGTGAGCCGACAAATATTAATTATGGGAGGTGAGTGCCATGGTCCTCTTTGATCTCGTATGTTGATGAAAAGCGAGGACGCTTTCTACCTTATTGAATAATTTTCAATTGTTTTCTTTATAGTATTCATAATTTATCAATACGAGTTTGAAATATGCGAATGCCTTTTAATTACCCGACTGAAGAAGGAGGGTAATGTGATTATCAGTCTATGCATGTATTTTTTTTTTTTTTGGGACAAAAAAAAAAAAATACATGTATAGTCTATGCATGTATGTATGTTTGTTCCTATGTGGCGTTTTAGAGACCATACGCTTTGGACGATTTTGATGATTCTTACGGCAATCGATTCGTCTTAACCCTGCAAGTGTCACTGGCTACATTCAAATTTGAAAATAAAAATATGGCGGATTTCAGGCGCCATTTTGTGGGTGAAAAAAAAATATATTCTTCGGGTTTGGGTTTGGGAGAATAAAATTTCTCTCTCTTGTGGAGTACCAAAATAAAGGGTTTTCTGGAGGTGATTTCAAAAATATGTCATATATTTTTGAAATCACCTTATATATTAAAATTTAAATTGTAAAAAATAGTTTAATTCTAGTTTATGATCATCACTAATAGAAAGAGTGATCAACGAGAAAGGTTTAAGAATATAATTAGTCCAATGCGACACACACGGTTCGCTAGTTCTTTACCAAATACGGTCAAAAATTTTATAGGTAACATAACAACTTTTAGCGTACCCAATTACAGTACGTCAACTCGGGACGTTACACCCCTTTCTTCTGGGCTAAATCAGTGCTGGCATGAATAATGCACTGTTTACAAGGCGTTCGTTTATAGAAAAGCTGCATCATAATACATCTATTATTTATAGAGAGTGGTAAATCCCTACAATCAGCTATTCGCATGTAGCCACACTCACAAGGCGTGTGCAGGGGTAATGCACAATGAGCTCCCACGGGACCTAGCGCGCGCACGCTAAGTGGGTCTTAACTTTTATTGTTTGTACTATAACGCACTTAATATTCATAGAAGTATGAATAATAAGTGCATTTTTTTTTTATTTTTTTTTTTTTAATTTAAATCCGAGTTCCAAGCCTCCTCTACATTTTCGCATTTATGTGTGATGACAATCAATGGAGTTCTATTCGATTTCGCTCCAATATAGGAAACTGACTGTCACTCATAAAACTGACACTTGGGCCCATTTTCCAAGTCCGTTTGAAGGAATTCCTCTCGACTCAGTCGCTGTGACCACGGAGTAGACCCTCGATTCATCATCATCATCATCATATCAGCCGAAAGACGTCCACTGCTGGACATAGGCCTCCCCCAAGTGTCGCCACATTGACTGGTCCCGTGCGTCCCGCATCCGACGGATCCCCGCAACCTTCAACAGGTCATCGGTCCACCTGGTAGGAGGCCTGCCAACGCATCGTCTTCCGGTTCGCGGTCGCCACTCCAGAACTTTTGCCCCATCGGCCATCCGTTCTGCGAGCAATGTGCCCTGCCCACTGCCACTTAATATGGCAATTCTTCGGGATATGTGTTTCACCCTGGTTCTCTTGCGGATCTCTACATTTCTGATTCGATCACGCAAGGTAACTCCGTGACTGTAAGCTTTCTGATGAGGCCCAATGTGAGCGACCACGTCTCAGAGCCATTGGTTTTCACTGGCAACACACACTGGTCATAGACCTTTGTCTTGAGACACTGTGGTAAGTTGGACGAGAAGATACCGCGCAACTGCCCGAACGCTGCCCAGCCGAGTCGGATTCGACGGTTAACCTCTTTCTCGAAGTTGACCCTCTCCAACTGGACCCTCGATTAATGTTGATAAATCACAAAATGAGTCTTTCTAATCGATTGATTCAAGTAGAGGTAATGATTGTATGGGCCTTGATTGCAAAAATATTGCTCAAACGCTTTTATTGTTTCAAATGGATAGTATCTAAGGTAGTTCGGTCGAGACACTATCATTTATCACTCTCAAAGCCGTTCCGTGGTCGGAACTGAGATATCGATTCCTTCAGACAGCAAAACAACTTAAATGAGATACGTGAAGTAAAGATTATCTATACTAATATTATAAAGCTGAAAAGTTTGTTTGTTTGTTTGAACGCGCTAATCTCAGGAACTACTGTTGGAATTGAAAAAATATTTTTGTGTTGGACTATCTATATTATCGAGGATGGTTATATTCTATATAACATCCCGCTACGACCAATAGGAGCGGAGCATAAATGAAAAATATTGCAAAAACGAGCAAAATTATTCCTTGTTGAGATTAAAGATTGAATTATTCCATTGCGTGCGTTGCGTAAACCGTTTAAGTTACGCAAATATCATGTATGATAGAATTGTTCCTCTTTAAAAGTTCAAAAAAAAAAAGTCCGCGACACCTTTTTTTATGGTAAAACGTTTTGGGCACACTTTTATTATACGAACAGCAAAAGAGTGGAAGCTACATCCTGGGAGTCTTTAAGTCAAGAATGAATAGGTTACTTCTAGGCAAGCGTGCTCCATCGTCGACCACATCATCGCTTACCATCAGGTGAGATAGTGGTCAAAAGCAAGCCTATTACAAAAAAAAAAGAAAACATATCTGTTCATTTGCGAAGGAGTTTTATCAACATCTATACTTAATATTATAAAGTTGAAGATTTTGTTGTTTGTTTGTAGGGTAGGTAGGGTGGGTAGGTTGGGCTGGTAGGTAGTGGCACAGATAATATAATACTAGCATACAGATGCCTCATCCCATACAAAGATACCGTGCCACGTAAATAGCGTTTTTCTTCTGATTATACCGATTATTTTTTGTAAATCGATCGCGTTCGGTTCCGTTCCACGGCAATAGATAGATCACCATCTAATAATCAATCGATATAGATATATCGGAGGAAGGTTAATGATTAATAGTTGGAAACGAAGAAATATCGCTTGTAAACTTATTAATTCAGTTGTATTTAATTGGCAACATTTAGCTTCTGATTCAAATTTCTATTAGATTTTATTCGATTGGCAACACTGAGTTTTCTCCAATGTCCAATGCTAGTGAAGGATTTAAATCCTAGAGTAAGGTGACAGACAATTTGGAGGGAAGGCGGGCGGCAGCGCGGAGTTGACTGGGGTGGTGAGAACTGGAGCGGGACGTATGGCGATTACGTGTGATAAGTGGCATTATTGGTGCCGGTGGAGTTGCGTCTAAAAGTATCAGGCTAGTGAAAGTGATTACGAATTGGCGCGTCAACTTGCTACTAGAATTGGACAATGGAATATCTCTAAAACGGCATAAGTTACCTGCCTCGTGCACGCATTACCCACGATAAGCCCACAAGTTTGAGGGTATATGGAAGGAAGCCTTCGTGTTTTCGACAGATAGATAAATCAAATAATCAGAATAATCAGTACAGTACATCGGGACAGTTTCTTTGTATGAGATGAGACACCACTGGTATTGGTAAGTAGATAGATAGCCAGTTGACGGGGACGAAGCTGCGGGGGTCAGCTAGTTTGGAATAAAACACTAATCCGTTAAAAAACAAGCAAATATTTTAATGTCCTAAACAAACATCAAAGTATCGAGCAAGACCACAGAACAGATAAAAGAGATGAGAGAAGAGACCTCTTTTATCTGTTCTGTGAGCAAGACTATACCTAAATACCTACTTATTGATCGAAGACCTACATGATCAGACTTAACAAAAAGACAATTTATCCAACTCTAATTTATTCCTTCTTCTTCTCGTCCAAATCCTGGCAATCAGTTCCAAAGTCATCCCAGTACACCTTCACGACCTTCGCCACCTTGGTGAGGAACCAGGCGATCATGACCAGCACGGCGATGACATCCAGATGGAACCGCTCCATGGTGCTGAGCTGCAAGGTGGGGGAGCGAAGGTGCGGGGCTCCGTGCGTAGTCATCACGTGCTCGATCCAGTACAGCAGCTCTTGTTTCACTGGTACCAGGGGATTCTGTAGTACGAGGGCGGCTTCTTTCGCGTTGCTTCGATAACTGTGAAGACCAAATGTTGGTAAGTAAGGAAATTATCAATAAAAAATCAAAAATCCCGACTGTTTAAAAAGCGAACGTCGGAGGATACATATTCGCGAGTTGGCTGACCAAAACCAGATGTATCCTCCGATTGCACAGCGTGAATATCTTCTTGTTTGCGTCTTTAGTATCTTTAGTTCACTTTTAAGCAGTCAGGAATTTTTATTTTTTTTATTTTTTTTTTATTTCGCCTTTTTAGTCATTATTTTTTTAGTATTAGGTACATTTAAACATAGAAGTGTTATATATTTTTGAAATCACCTCTCTCTTTATTTTGATACCCCACACGATGGGTCAGAAAGGAAAAAAAAAATCTCCCTCACAAAATGGCGCCCAAAACCCGCCATCTTTTTCTATTCGAATTTTAATGTGGCTAGTGACACTTGCAGGGTTAAGGCGAATCGATTGACATAAATCATCAAAAACAGCCAACGCGTTTAATCTCTAGAACGCCACATAGGAACAAACATACATACATAGACTGATAAACACATTACCCTCCTTCGGCAGTCGGGTAAAAAGGGAAATGTTAGTCATGATCATGACCCAACACAATTTCCAAGTCTAACCAAATAATTCATACCGAATCGTTGTCAAGTCAGGATCTTTCAATTCACAACAAAGTGTGAAAACAGTTTGTTACTTTCACTTGTTTCAGATAAGATGCACGAAGGCAGAATGAGGATCAAGCATTAATCAGGTTGGAGATTTAAGGTTTAATTAAGATAGTGGATGGACTGCGGCTTTTTTTAGGGTTCCGTAGCCAAATGGCAAAAAACTTATAGATTCGTCATGTCTGTCTATCTGTCTGTCTGTCTGTCTGTCTGTCCGTCCGTATGTCACAGCCACTTTTTTTCCGAAACTATAAGAATTATGCTGTTGAATCTTGGTAAAGAGATGTATTCTGTAAACCGCATTAAGATTTTCACACAAAAATAGAAAAAAAACAATAAATTTTGAGGGTCCCCATACTTGAAACCGAAACGAAAAAAAATTTTTTTCATCAAACCCATACGTGTGGGGTATTTATGGATAGGTCTTCGAAAATGATATTGAGGTTTCTAATATATTTTTTTTCTAAACTGAATAGTTTGCGCGAGAGCCACTTCCAAAGTGGTAAAATGTGTGTCCCCCCCACCCCCTATAACTTCTAAAATAAGAGATATATGATGTGCATTACCATGTAAACTTCCACCGAAAATTGGTTTGAACGAGATCTAGTAAGTAGTTTTTACCCGACTGCCGAAGGAGGGTAATGTGTTTATCAGTCTATGTATGTATGTATGTATGTAAGTATGTATGTATGTATGTATGTATGTATGTATGTATGTATGTATGTATGTATGTTTGTTCCTATGTGGCGTTCCAGAGACCAAACGCGTTGACCGATTTTGATGATTCGTACGTCAATCGATGCGTCTTAACCCTGCGAGTGTCATAGGCTACATTAAAATTGGATAATAGAAAAATGGCGGATTTTGGGTGCCATATTGTGGGAGCCCAAATTTTTTTTTCTTCCAAACCCATCGTGTGGGGTATCAAAATAAAGGGTTTTAAGAGGTGATTTCAAAAATATATAACACTTATATGTTTAAATCTATCTAATTCGAAAAAACTAACTAAAAAGTTATAAATAAAAAAACTTAATTAACAAAGTCAAAAAACCCGACTGCTTCAAAAGCGAACTAAAAAGTCGTAAACAAGGAAAAAATCATGCTGTGCAGGCGGAGGATACACCAGATTTTGGTCAGCCAGCCGGTGAATATGTATCCTCCGACTGCACAGCATGATTTTTTCCTTGTTTACGACTTTTTAGTTCGCTTTTGAAGCAGTCGGGTTTTTTGACTTTGTTAATTAAGTTTTTTTAACCCTTCGTGCGCGAGTCCGACTCGCACTTGGCCGGTTTTTAACTTTATTCACCACTTTCAATCAAGATTAATTATTTCTGCAAATCCACCGTCGGATTCCAAAATCTTAAAAGTTTCCGAGACTCGGAGCGTAAACAGTTTAAAATATGTTGCATATTTAATTAAATTTCTTAAAAAAATATGTCAGTCTTGAAATGTTTCGAGTGACATCTAAATTGAGAATCAAACAACTTCAAATTGTCAGTTTTATTTTCCGGCCAAGTGAATTTATTTTATTTCGTGAATAAACCGGGGAATATATAAATCATGACACTACATTACCACATATCCTCTAAATGGCCCCCATAATCCCCGACAAGATTGATGGATCGTACAAAAAAACAAATAAAATTCTCTGGAGAATACTAAATAATAAAGTAGCTAAGTAAACAAAGAAGTGTTGATTCAGTTATCAAAAATGTCTTCAGGGAAATAAACTGACCGTGCTGCCATAAAAATTTTAGCTGCAAAATAAATTATAGAGGAAAACTTAGAAAACTGTTTTCAAGACCAGCTATTTGAACATACCTACTCTTGCGAATGGAACCATGCAGTATTTGGGTTATGGAGCTGCATTTAGAATGACTGTAAGCCGACTTCAACATCAAAAAAATCTAAGCTTATTTTAGTTTTCGTAAATTGAAAAGAAACTTCAAAGAATTTCTTAAAACATCCATAGATGAAACCGGCCAAGTGCGAGTCGGACTCGCGCACGAAGGGTTCCGTACCATTTTCGTAAAAAACGGCAACAAAATCACGTTTGTTGTATGGAAGCCCCCCTTAAATATTTATTTTATTTTGTTTTTAGTATTTGTTGTTGTAGCGGCAATAGATATACATCACCTGTAAAAATTTCAACTGTCTAGCTATCACGGTTCATGAGATACAGCCTGGTGACAGACAGACAGACAGACAGACAGACAGACAGACAGACAGACAGACAGACAGACAGACGGACCGCGGAGTCTCAGTAATAGGGTTCCGTTTTTACCCTTTGGGTACGGAACCCTAAAAATGGGCAGTATTTTTACCCGACTGCCGAAGAAGGGTAATGAATGTATCAGTATAAGTATGTATGATTGTTCATATGTGTTTTCTAGAAACCAAATGCTTTGGCCGATTTTAATGATTCTTACGTCAATCGACCAGTCTTAACCTTGCGAGTGTCACTGGCTACATTAAAATTGGAAAATACAAAAATGGCGGCTTTTGGGCGCAAGAAGAAAAAAAAATTGGCCAAATCCAATTTTTTATTCTTCTATACCCATTTCAAAATAAAGGATTTTAATGGGTTATTTCAAAAATATATAACACCTATATATTTAAATGTAACTAATTCCAAACAAAAATCTTACCTAAAAAGTAATAAACAAAAAAGTTAATTCAAAAAATCAAAAAACCGACTGCACTAAAAAGACGTAAACAAGAAGAAAATCATGCAGTGCAGTCGGAGGATACATATAAATTGCGAGCTGGCTGACCAAAACCGATGTATCCTCCGACTGCACAGCATGATTTTCTTCTTGTTTATGTCTTTTTAGTTCGCTTCTTAAGCAGTCGGGTTTTTAGATTATTTGAATTAACTATTTAGTTAACATTTTTTTTTCGAATTAGGTTCATTTTTATTATTATATACAAATAAAATTAATAAAAAAAATCACACACAGTAAAGGTAATTTTAAAGTCAATTGAAATTTTGCCGCGTGCGTCATTCTTTTCCAAAATTTGATTTAGAATATAAAAATACTCAAATTTTTACATCTTTATAAAATGGCCAATACTGTTAAAGTTATGCTAATAAACGTAAAATATCCCTAGATAGCCTTCAGGTGTGTATTTTGGCAAACGGCTAGACAGATGTTGATGATATTGTTACTCACCTGTAGTTCCCAAGTATTTCCATGATGGCATCCTTGACCCGGTAGCCTATCATGCTGGATACGGGCACCCTGATGCCTCTTCCCCTGCTGGCCGCGAGGTCCACGGTGAGCAACTGGTCTCCCTTCACTGGCATGCCGATGATGGGCACGCCATAGTACATCGCCTCCATGTATGAGAGGAACCCGCCGTGAGTGATCATCATCACGGTGTTTGGATGCTCTGGTGATTAAAGGGAATAGTTTTATATGAGTTACATTTATGGATACGCTATACTATAAAAATATGTATACTAAAACGAACAGCCATTTTTGGGCCTAAAAATCAGTTCAGTTTATCTTTGTTAGTACCTACCATTAGCTCCATGCTCATGCAGTAACATTATTCTTTAATATCACCCCGAAGATCCCCGCAGTTAAGTAGGGGTGAAGTTAATTAAGGTACATCCATATTCTCACGTTAAGTAGGTACTTTTTAACCACCGCCGGAAAAAGAGGGGTGTTATAAGTTTCACGTGTGTTGCTGTGTATCTGTGTGTCTGTCTGTGGCATCATAGCGCCTAAACGGATGAACCGATTTTGATTGAGTTTCTTTTTTTTGAAAAGTGGTTTTGTCGAGAGTGTTCTGAGCTATGTGTGAATAAAATCGGTTCAGCCGTTCAAAAGTTATGGGCGTTTTACTGTTTGAATCGGGGTGTTTTCGCAAGATAAATGTTTCGGGGGTTTTTAAATTTTGAAATTTTACTCGTTCCATTTTACAGTCAACAACACGTTTTTGTTTTTACAGCGCTTTTATTTCGTTTCTGAGCAGTTTACGTGTAGTTTAAGTGTAACATATAGGTACCTAAAGGTGACTTTCAGTTGACTTTTCATAAATGAATCTATTCGTGATTGTTTACAGTTTTTCCCCACATGTTTGTGTTGGGTTTGGCCCGTGGGTTCACCCGAATTGTTTGACTGACGTTTATTTGACTTATTCATTCATTCTCGATCACACGGTCAACAATAACAAACATAAGCATATGCCTCATGAAAGAAAAAAATATTAAACGTGTATCATTAAACATCTGCTATATTAGAAAAAGTGATTTACTGATTTTGTCACAAAACTTCGGTATGTCATGATAGCTCTGCGTATGTAAAAATCAATATGTATTAATATAGTCTGAGAATCAGAACCTTTTTACGTCAATAATGACATAAGACCAAAACGGCCCGTCTTTCAACTTTACAGATTTCGTCTCTAGGGTAGGTATCCTAGAGAATGCATTGCAGATGCCCAAAGGCGGTGAAGGCCGCGGCGATGGTCCGCATGTAAGTGTTCCTACGGAGCCTCAGGCGTACAATATTGTTGTTTAAGATTTACTTTTGTGATCGACTTATTCGTCTTGTTTGCCTCTCAATAACATCAAAAAACTTACTCAGCATAGCTAGCTGCGGCGTCTTCTCCACCAGATGCACGTTCCCCGGCACATAGTCTAGCTTTCCGCGGTACTTCCAGACCACAGTCTGCTCCAGCTGGCGGAAGGCCCTCAGGAGCTCCTGCTTCATCTCCATGGACAGGTCCTCGCTGATAGAGGTGCCCGGGTTGAAGTAGATCACGCCGTGCTTGGCCTTGTCCAGCAGGTCTTGCAACTTCTGCACAGAGAATTAATACGTTTTAAAATATGAGTTGTTCGTTATTTTAATCAGCATGAATTAAAAAAATATAGACGTTTCGATGAGTTTCGCCCGATGCGGTCGAAACAGGAATTTTATTATTATTAATATTTTTGAGTGATGTTTCGGCCTATACTTTCTTTTAAGCAACTTTTGTACAGTCAGAATGAAAAAGCTAGGGTTATATTATTAAAGTAAAAGTCTGGCAATTTATAGAAAAAGATAAAGCTTAATAGCGGCCGAAACGCCTACTAAGCCGTCTTTAACAAAGCAAATCTGATCGATCACAAATACGTTAGGTACCTATGCACTTATTTAATTAAACATTTCCTTGCAGTCGGGTAAAAATAAACATTGCATGTTTCTTAGTGGTTCTCGTAACGTTATGGTTTTTGCTGCAGGCAAGGTACAAGAAATGAACAAATGTGAATAACTTCTTCATATTCTACCTTAGTATAATTAATTATATACCGTATTGTTTTCAAGAACCCATACGTATGTTTAAACATAATTTGTTTTTTCTATATTGGGCGAGCACGCGAAGGCAGCAGTACTTACTTATACATTATTATGTAAATGAAGTTATTGTGAATATTCATGGTTTCCGTTCAGGTGAGCCTTACATAAACAACGGCTTAATGAAGCGAATAGCTTTATTCAAATTAACTGTTTCTTTGAATGTTAAGATCCTGGGTTTTATTCAAATAGGTAGGTAATACAATAATATACGTTCTTGGCCATTATTATAATGCAATAGTATTTTTATAAAACATTTTGGTTTTCTATTGTTTGGTTGGAGCTCGTGGCTAAATAAAAACCGGCCAAGTGCGAGTCGGACTCGCGCACGAAGGGTTCCGTACCATTATCGCAAAAAACGGCAAAAAAAACAGGTTTTTTGTATGCGAGCCCCCTTAAATATTTATTTTATTCGGTTTTTAGTATTTGTTGTTATAGCGGCAACAGAAATACATCATCTGTGAAAATTTCAACTGTCTAGCTATCACGATTCACTAGATACAGCCTGGTGACAGACAGACAGACAGACAGACAGACAGACGGACCGCGGAGTCTTAGTAATAGGGTTCCGTTTTTACCCTTTGGGTACGGAACCCTAAAAAACAGCCGCACGGGTCGATCTTCAAGGTTAAGCAACGCTTGCCGAGATCGGTCCGTGGATGGGTGACCATTTCAGCATACCGAGTTTCCTCCGTGCTTCGGCAAGCACGTTAAGCCGTTGGTCCCGGCTGTCATTTGAAGATCTTTGACAGTCGTTACGAGTAGTCTGAAGCTTGAGATCTGACACCAGTCTAGCCAAGGGGTACCGTGTTACCCAGTTACTGGTTTGTGGAGGGCAGATTGGCAGTCGCTCCATGTAAAAACACTGGTACTCAGCTGATTCCGGTTATACTGGACGCCGACCCCAACATAGTTGAGAAAAGGCTAGGCAGATTGATTGGTTGGAGTTAATTAGAACGTAAAGGCTTCAGCACCGTAGACCACATACATACGCTGCGGCAGGTTATACAGAAGACCGAAGAGTACAACCTGCCTCTCTGTTTAGCGTTTGTGGACTACGAGAAAGCCTTCGATTCGATTGAGACTTGGGCTGTACTGCAGTCCCTCCAACGGTGCCAAATTGACTACCGGTACATCGAAGTGTTGAAGTGTTTATACAAAAACGCCACAATGTCAGTTCGACTTCAGGGTCAGACCTCGGAACCCGTCCTTCTGCAGCGAGGTGTGAGACAGGGAGACGTCATATCGCCGAAGATCTTTACCGCTGCACTTACCGCAGTGTCTCAAGACGAAAGTCTATGACCAGTGTGTGTTGCCTGTGATGACATATGGCTCTGAGACGTGGTCGCTTACAATGAGCCTTATCAGGAAGCTTACAGTCACTCAAAGGGCAATGGAGAGGGCTATGCTCGGAGTTTCCTTGCGTGATCGAATCAGAAATGTAGAGATCCGCTAGAGAACCAGGGTTACCGACATAGCCCGAAGAATTGCCAAACTTAAGTGGCAGTGGGTAGGGCACATTGCTCGCAGAACGGATGGCCGATGGGGCAGAAAGGTTCTGGAGTGCCGACCGCGAACCAGAAGACGTTGCGTTGGAAGGCCTCCCACCAGGTGGAACGATGACCTGGTGAAGGTTGCGGGGATCCGCTGGTTACGAGATGCACGGGACCGGTCAATGTGGCGACGTTTGGGGGAGGCCTATATCCAGCAGTGGACGTCTTTCGGCTGATATGATGATGATGATGATGAATTAGAGCGCGCTATTCTCATACACTGCAAGTCCAGAAAACCAGAATCAACAGTGGCGACCGCCAGAAACGCCCGGAGTTCAACGACTCTTGAAGAAACGATTCATCTGTGTTGAATACCACATCAAGATGAATCAGAAAAAAACAGTGGCGTTGTATGGACAACCATCACTTACATTCAAAGTCATATCAAGCAGAAGATAGAACAGAGATAGGTCAATAGGCATACGAGTTTAACCTAAATCCAACAACATGCGGAAATCCCTGCTAACCCCTTAATACACACAAGCATGATAGATGAGACATGTTTATAGGTTCAGTTGAAAATATTCCACAAAGCACACTTAAGGTTGAACTAGTCGACGGCACGAACTATTTTGTGCGCGGGGTTAAAATGCATGCTATCTTATCCGACAACACGTGCTAAAGAAATAGATGCTGTGATGAGCAGTAAGAAGCTAGTTCGTGAACGAATTAGCACATTTGCAAGTTTGTAGCGAAATGGATTATGATTGAGGACGAAAACGAGCGCGCGATTTTTTATAAACAGACCTTTGGGCGTCTAGATATCATGAAAAAACTACTAAATGTATATTTTCAAAGTAAAATTATTTGCATTGTTGAATTACTAATATATACCTGTATGGAGGCCGTTTTGCAATTTTCCTTCTTCTTATGGTATTTATTTCCGCCCAAAGATGCGTTAAAATTGGTGTTGGAATATGGAACTTTTGACGCTCATAACTTTCAAAAATATTTTTTTTTTACATTTTTGTTTCCATACAGGACTAGATAATGATGAGACAAATTGGTATCATTTCTTATTTTGAACGTACATCGTCAAACAGTGGAGTATATCTCTAGACTACGTTTGTATAGTAGAATTTTCGACTAGTGTAACCTTAAAATTTTATCTTTTACGAGACCGTTTCAATTGACTCCATCTGAAATAGAAGTTAACTCGCGTCTGGTTGAGACGTCACTCATATAAGTTTATGATGGTGTTGCCGTACTAACCATCGCCTCACTCTGCTATAAAATGGAAGTTTAGTAACGAAATGGGGTCACAGGCTATCTGATCCATTGAGTTTATGTTATTTATTTAATTTATGAAGCTGAAATACGCAAGTCCATGGTCTGGGATATCATGGTAAGGGACTTTGCACACGGTATAACCCTGAGTCTGAGAAAAGACAAATGGTCGTCGCATCGTTGCCGCATTTTAGGGAAGCTGACTGCGCGCGCTATCTTTAAAATGGGTCCTAGCGAGTCCCTCAGAGAAAAATTCTCACGTTATATTTTGGAATGTATTTTGTATGTCCTCAAAAATCGAGGGCTTTTCAAAACTAGAAGCGACTGTCATAATTTAAATAAACGCAGTAAGCAGCAAAATTGTAATACCCAAATTCAGAAAAACGAAAACTAGCAAGTCGTTGTCGCATTTTCAGTCAGTTATGAGAGTCTTCTTATTCAAGCTTTTAAAGGTACATCTGATCTACATCCACTAGCACAGGAAAAGGCGGGTGCACAGCGGTTGCAGCTAATTAATTGCACTGTGTGGACTAAACATGGAAATCTCAGTAAAAGTGCAACGATCACATCGATAAAAGCGAATCACGCATCACCGCGCTCACGGGATTGCATTCGGACGAATTCCTGCAACATAGACGAGTGGATGCCATTTCTATCCACAACACTGTTGCAGCCGTCGAGTTCCAAATAATAAAAAGTGCAACAAAGAGTGTTGTAGTCGACATTCAGTCAAACAGTCTGTTGAGGAATTCCAATCTCGAATGTGTGCGTTTGTGTCGCAACTTGGTAAAAAAAATAATCGAAATGACCACGAATGCCAAAAAGTGTTCATAAATATTATTGATCAGTATATAATCAATTCAATGCAAACTACCTAATAATATAAAGAGGTACTGTTCTGGTTTCCAAAATCTCACAAGTAGAAAGTCAAGATGAGTGACTGGGCTGAGTACCAAACTTCAACTTTTTATTCTGGAAAAACGCACGATTCCTGTGAGAAAGGTTTGAGCGAAGCCAGGAGAAAAAGCTTGTACGTCATGTTCCTCCTAAATACTAAGTAGGTAAGCGGCTAAATAATAATATGGCTTCAGCTTGTCCGTCTACAGAGTTCTAGTGTGTAAACCCTTCCACTCGATTGACTTACACTTGTTGCTTCGGATAACAATCAGATCAGCTTACTACTAACTTGCTATCTACCGAGTTACACGAACTTATCCATCTTAATATATTGTGTATTTATACAATACTTGAACATATGATTTAAACCTCAGGAAAATATCCCTAGCCAAACGAGGTCAACCAACTCACCTTTGGCAGTGTCGAATCAGATCCTTCAATATGATGACCTCCGACGTATTTAGCGTTGTGCGGCAATGGCAACCCCTGGCCCAGCAGCGGCTGCGAGTTGACCAGCAGCATGGCGCCATCGTTCACCAGGTCCTCGTACAGAGGTGGCGAGCGTCCGCGCCACTGGATGGCCAGCTGGTAGATTTCGTAGTAGGCGGGAGACTCCACGTAGTGGGTTATGTAACTGTGAGAAAAAGGTGTTCATTTTGATTTTATATATCAGTTCATCATTGAATTTATTAACTTTTATGACATGTAGTGATTTTCGTTGTTGTCTTTATGTTTGTTGTATTAGATAATTGTAACGTTGACATTTAACTTTTATAACTATATGACTTTCTTTATTATATTGAATTAGTTTTTTTTTTGACATCGAATTTATTTACTTTTAAGTAGTGAACTATGTTGTTTATTTTGTTATAGTATTTGGTTGTGAGGTAGAAATTTAATTTGTAGATTTAATAATTTTATGATAATATGTTCAAACACAACGTATATTGTTTATGAATCAATAAATGAAATCTGCTGAGAATAGCCAAACTGAAGTGGCAGGTGGCAGTGAGAACATTGCTCGCAGAACGGATGGCCGATGCGGCCGAAAACTTTTGGAGTGGCGACCGTGGGCCGGAAGACGATGCGTTGGAATGCCTCCCTCTAGGTGGACCGATGATCTGGTTAAGGCTGCGGGAAAACGGTGGATGCGGGACACACAGGACCGATCAGTGTGGCGACGCTTGGTGAAGACCTATATCCAGCAGTGGACTTCTTAAGGCTGAAATGATGATGATGTTGATGTAAGCTAAAAGTCGGACACGTACAACTAGTCTTATCATGGGATGTTACCCAGTAAGAGGGCTGTGGAAATCAGATAGTGTGACTGGTAGCCAACTGCATTTGGTTAGATTTCAAGCCGAGCTCAACATCGTTTATAATTAGCAAACTAAAATATAGAAAGAAAGAAAGAAATTAAATAAATAATTATGACCCGCACAGGAGAGATAAGCAAAACACAAACATTAATAAAAAAATAAAATAAATAACCCCGTGCGAGACCAAAAACGCTCCTATCTCAGCAAGTGTAACGATATTAAAAAAGAAAACTATCTCAGCATGTGTAAGGATATTAAAAAAAAATATAGCCCTGCGCTGATATGCTGACAGGGCCCACTGTTGATGCCACGGACACATTCACGGCAACGGAACATACAATATCTAAGGAATAAAATAGAATAAAACAAATAATAACAACATAGTATAAACACAGAAGGTGAGTCACAGTATGTTTGTGTTTAACGTATACAAGAAAAATTTCAATATTTAAAAAAAACCCCGATACATTTATCTTGCGAAAACACCCCGATTCAAACAGTAAAACGCTCATAACTTTTGAACGGCTAAACCGATGTTATTCAGACATAGCTAAGAACACTCTCGACAAAATCACCTTTCAAACAAAAAAAAACTAAATTAAAATCGGTTCATACGTTTAGGCGCTATGATGCCACAGACAGACACACAGATACACAGCAACACACGTGAAACTTATAACACCCCTCTTTTTCCGGCGGGGGTTAAAAACAACACAATAAATATACGACCAAAATCCCGACGCGGATCAATGATCATTTGTCGAAAGCGTAGACAGACGACAGAGCATATATATATATATATAGGGCTCTAGCAATATAGAGCAACAACAACAACGACAACATAATTGACATACTACAGAATAAATAGACGATAAACGCAGTTATCTTTATTAAAATTGTGTCATTAAGTGTTCCTCTCATTCAATAAAAAGGAAGTCTGAAGTGGTCCTTCAGCTAACGATCACTTTACGGTTTAATAAGCAGACACTAAAATCACCGACATTGCCATTCTCATTACTGCCGTCTGCATATTTAATAGCAATTTAAAATAATTTAAACGTCAAGTCTTCATGCACTTGTGACAATTACCCTTGTGGGTCAGTAACTTCTGCTTGACAAGCGATGCTTACTTTGTGCACTTTATATTTTTCTGCCGACATACAATCATTTGTGTAATCAATTTCTTGTCACTTTTACAATTGATGCCTAATAAGAATAATATCTGGTTGTTATTATCCCAAAGCAAAGGCCTCTTCATAAATACAAAGTGAATAGAAAATGAATAAGCATTACAGATTCAGAATAAATTAGGTACTTATACAAACGTCTAAATTAAATGAATGTCAGAACAAAAATCAGTAGTGCTGTATTTTTAACCGTCTTCAAAAAAAGAAAGGAGGTTCTCAATTCGTCAGAATCTTTTTTTTATATATTTGTTCCCCGATTACTCAAAGACGCTTGGACCGATTTGAAAAACTTGTTCGCGACGATACGTCACCTTTAGATAGGTTGTCATAATGTAAAATATAAATAGTATTGACAGACACACGTCTGCTCACCCCAGAGCGCCATCGCATACTAAGCGATGTCGGTAGGTGAAAAAACCTTTTATAGTAAAGCTCGTAACTAATTTTTGCTCATGTTTTTGAGACACTAAAATTATATTTTATGTGTCTATCAGTAGGTAATAGAATTATATAGTCTAATAACAATAAATTAGAAGCTTTAATATGCATACTGATTGTGTTATTACGGAAAGAAACAAGTATTTAACTCCGTAAAAAACAACCGTCCTCAACGAGCGTTTAGTTCACAATGACCTGTAAGAGGGCGGCACCTTATATTTATACTAAAACCAGTTTTTGTAGAATTTTGATAACTTTAAACTCATGTTTTGGGGGCTTTTACATAGTTTATAGTGTGAATATAGCGCTTATGTGTTAGAATTATACATAAGGTACCTTAGTTATATGATAAATGTATAGGTTTAAGGAAATAAAAATATTTTGTTTACTTATTTTAGACCCCCCGTTTTGAGCAGGGTATCAGGTGGTGCTATAGGTATTCTATTCACCAACCAATCAGATTGCTTCCTTACACATAATTGTTTTGTTAGGAAACACCACCTAGGTGTTCTAGATAGGATGGCTGGATACCATGACTGAGAAATTATACATAATAGCAGTACATGGCCAGTCATAGTGCATTTTCACTCTAAAAAGGGAAATATACATACATTTTACTCAAGTAAGTGTTTGGAAAATTCGATACAAGCCATTTAGCGCTTCTAGGTGACCTAGAATTTTGTCTAGGCCCTATAAATAGATAGCACCTGTGTAATTCTAGTACATAGACATCACTTGCTTGAAGTGATGTGTCTGTGTATGCCGGCATGGACGTTTCTATGCGTCTGCCGACGGGTCACTACGTCCAGGGACACTTGGTGCCTGGTCAGTTATAGATATGCTGTCTGAAGCATTACCTTCGTGGACCCACAGGCGGGCGTCTAGACTCAGTCATGACACAAAACTAGTATATAGGTGTATATAACGCACACAGACACATTAAAGCTGTGAGACGACGTAAAATTTAGTATTCGGCCGCTTCCCGGCACCTTAAGCTGCGGAAAGGCTGGTGGTACACCCATCAGGGTACCGCCGTCAGACAGCCTAGTTTTCCAGCTACCCAACCACACTTCCGGAAGGAGCTTAGCTCTGGTGGTTGAGGAGTTAAGCGACCTGATATGGTGCGAGGTTACATGGATTTGCTATGTAAACAAACTTGTAACAAACGATAACTCATCGGGGGTTGGACATGTAGCTACCGGACTTCTACCTTGGGATAGCCCATCACGAGGGCTACCCGGGTGTGAATGTAACTTGAAAATCCACCCAGCAGTCTGAGTAGGAATCGAGTTTATGTGCCAAGATCAGGGGCATAAGCTAACTTCTCGCACCATTTCGCGGCTGTACGCCTGAATGTTTTGAATATAACTGTAACACTTATGTGTGTCAACGGCCCAGTAGGAGGGCTCCAAGTCCCTCGCTGGTACCCTAGAGCTAACATGTCTAGTTTTAGGAGAAACTCGATTGTAAAGCTTCAAACTGGCGGGAATTCCCTTTCTTCGACATTCTCCTTACGAGAACTCCCTGATGGTAGGGGCTAGGGACCTGGATCAAAGACCGGAGGGAAGGTCTCCTCGAGACCTATCCAAAAGTACAAGTTTCACCAGAATCGGTCCAGTGGAAGGGTAGTTCCTGTCAGTTTCAAGCTACGAGTCTTAGCGTATATTTTTTTGAAAAATAAAAGTTTTTGCGGTCGGAATGTTGTGGTCCTCGTCGCAGTCGAGTTCGCCTCTTTAATAGTGCGCAGGCGCGTGAACATTTCGTAGCCATTATTTCACTTAAAGTATTTCCACGCATCATTGCGCTTCGAGGACCATGAAGGAACATCGCTTCTGGCCATGAACAAATAGTTTTATTTAACCTGGACATCACGTTTTTCACCTCAACCTACTTGGCAGCCTTCAAGTGTCTCCAAGGTCCATAGTTACCAGATGACAACTGAACAATAGGTGCAAGGGGCGTCAACGCGTTCAAGCAGGAGCCTTACAACCTCCTGATTGCCTGTCGGTCTTGGACGATCACGTCCGTCCCGTACATTTGCTGGTCCTGTCGAGCCGTATATTGGTAACCTACGGACCATTTGCTGGTCCTGTCGAGCCGAATTTTCTGGGAAACATACCAGACCTGCGGACGCTGTGAAGATATAGGCCAACGAAGAGCCTTGTTCCCGAGAACAAAGAAAACTGATGTCCCGGACGCTGTGAAAATATAGGCCAAGGAAGAGCCTTGTTCCCGAGAACAAAGAAAACTGATGTCCCATTCCTGTGAAAAAAGAAACCTGATGCCCTGGGGACACGAACGCTGCCTTGAGAACAAACAAGCCTGATGTAAAGTGACCTTATATATTGAGGTTACATTCCTGTTTCTTGGGTAATGTCAAAACGTATCGTTCCTGTGAAAACTAGTACCTGAGAACAAAGAAAACTGACGCTCACGCCTGTGAACATTCGTGAGAACAAAGAAAACTGATGCTCAAATATCTCAAGGTACCCTCAATATAAATCTGGTAAGATTACACACCACACAAATGTGCCAACTGGGGTACTAAGCGTTGCGTTCGTGAGAAAAGTTCCAGGGAAATAAGAATACTGACGTTCCATCTCGTAAACCTTACAAGTGCCAGGGTTAAGATCATGTTTCTTTAACAGTCAAAAACATAGCGTACACTCTGGGACGATAGAAACCCTTTCCTGGGTGAGATAACCCAGTTACTGGTCAGCAACCGTATTACTGGGTGATTAGCGTCGTCAAAAGGCGCAACGTACTATCGTCTCATAGTAGAAACTTCCAGAGCGACTACAGTCGTGAAGAGTGCACGAGTGGATTAGGCCCACGCGTGGACTACCTGGAAGACAACCATTTTGCTGGGACACAGCAGCCATTCCTGAGCTATTCCTGTGGTTCTACCGGCTTCCTGAGAAGCTAACCGTTCCCGTGTGATTACCGTCGCGAAAAGACGGTTTTTTGAGCTGTTTCTGTTGTGTAACCTGCTTACTGAGAATTCACAGTAATCGAAGATTACACAGAAACTGTATCCTGAAGGAATATAGCATAGCCTGAAGAGTTATCGCTAGGAAACTCATAATCGGAGTTTTCAAACAGCGTGTTGGGAGCTCGTTTAGGAGATAGAACGAACATACGACGTTCATAGAATTCCTGAAGGGTTACGGCTGAAGGATTATCGCTGAAGCGTTATCCAAGAAGAGGCTTACACACAGAAGCATATTGAATAGTCGTGTGGGCGACTTGTTCTATAAAATAGAACGAAAAAATAGTTGCTGAAATTTCCTGAAGCGTTATAACTGAAGGCTTATTTTCGACTTAGAATTTGTTTAAAAACAAATAGTCGTTATCGAGATAGAAGCTCTCGATCGAAGTCTGGAGTTTCAAACCTGGATATCTGGAGTCTGAAGTGACTACTAACGTCAAGAGTTGGACCAACAGTTCAGTGATTGGTACCAGACCGGCTGCTCAACCTTGGAGGCTGCTGGACAAGTTGACACTTAGACAACAGTAAGTACAGTGAAAACATATGCTCATGTGCTTACCCATTTTGTGTTGAAAGTCTTATAGTGAACTTGTTTACGTATCAACATTGAAGTTTGAAGCTGATTTGGAACTTATAGTTTTGAAGACTGACTAGCGACTTATAGTTTGAAGAATAACCTGGAGTTAAGAGGGTCGGATATAACCCGGAGTTTAAACTAACCCGGAGTTTGGAGATACTTTTCGAAGTTTGAAAAAGGAAGCGAACCCTCTTCAAGCCGACGACTGAAATCGGACTTAACCCAGAGTTACCACTTAGCAGTTTTTAAGAAAAAATTAAGTTTGGACATAGCCGTTTTGAAGCTCGAAAATAGATGTCAACCAGTTCGTGTTGAAGTCTAGAGTTGGACTCAGCCGATTCAAACTGACATTTTGAAGAAGTCTAGAATTGGACTCAGCCGTTTCGAGCCAACGTTTTGAAGACAAGTTGAAGATTGGACTTGTACTTGGCGTATTCAAACTGAAACTTTGAACCAATCAGGATGCCGACTACCAGATCCCAGGACAAGAGGCCTGAATCATGGACAGTCCCCATTGAGCGTCCAGGTGCGGGCGTACAACATCAGCTGCCCCCACGCTCACCGTCCACTACTGAAGGGACAGAAAAGTCCATACCAGTCAGAAGCCCACCAACGTCACAGATAGGTGACAACACGCCCACACATGAGGAGGAGGAACCACAGGAACCAAGCACACGCAGGAAGGCATCGAAATCAGAAGATTCTTCAGAAAAAACACTGAAGCCTTCTGGTAGAAAACAAAGGATCCGGGATAAGACCTTTGTTCAAGGAGAAGTAATGGCTACCCGGGGTGACGCCCGTATCGAACATACTGGACCGCCGTCAACTAGCAAGTCGACCCGGTCACGTAAGAAAATTTCAAGAGCTCGTGAAGACTTATTGAAAATAAAGTTGGAACTCGCTAAGTTAGCACTTCAAAAAGCAGAAGAAGAAGCTTCTGAGGATGAATATATGGATGACAGAAATTCTAATGAAGAGTATGTCCGTTCGTGGCTCGAAGAGGCGCCAGAGCCCACACCGTTGAGGGAGAATGACGTCGCCAAAGGGGACAATGACGATTGGACCCCGGCTGCGGCCGTCGACGCTATAGCGGACTCCCGGAAACATATCGACCATATAGAACATCCACAAGTGAAGTCTAACATCGAACCACCTAGGACAGAGCCGTCCAACGTGGAGCCGCCAAGGCAAATAGAAGCGAAAGAGTCACTCCGTCCTTTTCTAACGGAGCTGACATCCGCTATAGCGTCGCTAGCCGACAGAAAAATCGAACCATGGACGCCTAACCGATCGGCGTCGCAGGTTATCATGACTCTGCCGAATTTCGGTGGAGCTCATACAGAATGGCTATCTTTTCGAGCCATTTACGAGGCAACTCATGCCTACTTCAGCGACATAGAAAACACGGCAAGACTCAGAAGGAGCTTGCGTGGTCGCGCACTGGAGACAGTGAGCTCAGAGCTCATCGGGAACGCAAAGCCGGATGAGATCATGAGAGAATTGGAACTACAGTTTGGACGTCCTGACTCAATAGCTCAGGCCGAAACAGACCGACTTAGAGGGCTACCAAAATGCAGCGAGTCGCCCAAGGACATCTGCACCTTTGCAAGTCGAGTCAGAAGCGGAGTTGTCACTCTGCGAGCTCTCAAGAAGGGGCACTATCTGCTCAATGCCGAGCTGGTGCGCCAGCTAACTGAGAAGCTACCCAATTCTCTGCGTGTACAATGGTACAGAACGTACACGGAAAAGTACCAGTCGCTGCCGGATCTGTCACTCTTCAGCGACTTCATAACCGAGCAAGCTCACTTCTGCAGTGCATTCGCCCCGCCTGAGAACATCAAGGAAACGGATTCTCTAGCGGGAAAACGCGTCATACAACGGACGCATACAGCTACCGACAAGCCGGTAAACAAATGTCGAATTTGCGACAAAAGTGGTCACTACGCGTCTGACTGCCAAAGGTTCAGAGACGCAGCAAGTGACAAAAGATGGGAGCTAGCCAAGAATTACAACTTGTGCTATCGCTGCCTAAGACAACGTCGTGCTGGACACACTTGCAACAAGAAGCAGTGTGATCATAAGGGGTGTACAGCCACGCACCATCGACTTCTTCATAGGGGTAAGAAGCCTCAAACAGACAGGACAAGGAAGCCTGCTGTTCCAGAAGAGAAGAAGGAGTCTCAGGAGACGGTGGCCAGTTCGCGAACTGAATCGAGTCAAGCTTTCCTGAAGATGATACCGGTCCGGGTAATAGGACCGGCGGGAGAGGCAGACACATACGCACTCCTTGACGACGGATCCACCGTTTCGCTGATCGACGAAGCAATCGCTCAGCGAGTGGGAGCAGTGGGCCCAATCGACCCTCTGAAGATCGGTGCTATTGGAAACACCATGATCGACACTCCCTTATCGAGACGTATAACCGTCACTCTCACAAGTCGTATGAGAGATAGGGTGCCCTTCAAGGCGCGCACCATTTCGAAGCTCAACCTGTCACCACAGGCAGTCAGTCAAGAAGACGTAGCCCGCTGTAGGCACCTTCGAGACTTGACGTCGCAGCTTACGTATCCTGCTGGAGTGCCAAAGATACTCGTCGGCCAAGACAACTGGCATTTGTTGTTGGCCACTGAAGTCCGCAGAGGACCTAGAAGCCAACCCATCGCGTCGAAAACCATGATGGGCTGGACATTGCACGGCGCGCACACCAGAACACTGGGCCAGCAGGTGCACTATGTCAACGGGTGTCAGTCCGTTGACGCAAGGCAAGATGCGGAACTGAACGAGCAGCTCCGTGAATTCTTTGCTATCGAGTCGTTGGCTATCAATCCACGACAACCAGCTTCTGACCCCCAGAAGAGGGCAGAAGATATACTGAACCGTCACACAAGACAGTTAGGAAATGGGCACATAGAAACCGCTATGTTATGGCGGGACGAGAAAATAGAGATGCCCGATAGTTACGAGACAGCACTCAAAAGGCTAGTCTCCATAGAGAAGAAGCTGGATAAAAACCCCGCTCTTCGTGTGAAATACACACAACAGATGGACTCCCTGATGGAAAAGGGATATGCTGAGAAGGCTCCCAAGTCAAGCACGCCAGGAAAAACCTGGTACCTGCCTCATTTCGATGTCTTCAACCCCATGAAGCCAGAGAAAATTCGAATAGTACATGATGCCGCCGCAAAATCGAGAGGAAAGTCACTCAACGACTTCCTGCTAACTGGACCAGACTTGCTGCAGTCGCTGCCCGGCGTCATGATGAGATTTCGTAGACACTGCGTGGCCATCTCCGGAGACATAGCCGAGATGTTCATGCAAGTAAAAGTACGAAGTGAAGACCGAGACTCACTTCGCTACCTATGGAGAGGCAACAGAAGAGATGGAGCCCCAGAAGAATATCGTATGACGTCCATCATTTTCGGCGCGGCAAGCTCGCCGTGCACCGCTATCTTTGCGAAAAATTGGAACGCAAGAAAGCACATCGAACAGCATCCAGTAGCAGTGAAAGCTATAGTAGAGAGCCATTATATGGACGATTATCTGGACAGCTATAAAACAGTCGAAGAAGCGACAGAAGTCGCGACAATGGTGAAGAAAATACACCAACAGGCGAAGTTTGACCTAACAAAATGGGTATCAAACAGTAAGCGCCTGATAGAAAATATCGATCCGTCACAAACCTGCACTGAGGTTGTGAACATCGGAGATACAGTAGGCGCAGAGAAAATACTCGGCCTGATTTGGAGACCTAGTGAAGATACGCTAGGTTTCAACCTAACGCTTGCGAGACTGCCGCCAGGAATTTTAGAAAAGGAGGCCCCTACAAAAAGAGAGGCTCTCAAAATTGTTATGTCGTTATACGACCCCCTAGGACTAGCCTCGCCTGTTACGATTCGAGCTAAACAAATATTGCAAGAAGCTTGGAGGCGAGGCGTCGATTGGGACCAGCTATTAGACGCTGACCTGGCATCTCAGTGGAGAAGTTGGATCGAAAACCTGCGGCAGCTCAAGGGCATCAGCATACCAAGATGTTATCCTGGTTATAGTGATGCCACAGAAATACAAATACATGTATTTACCGACGCAAGCGAGTTGGCATATGCAGCAGCTGTGTATTGGCGAGCCACCACAGCAGTAGGCACACAGAAGGTGAGCCTAGTCATGGCCAAGGCGAGAGTAGCTCCATTAAAGCTACAATCGATACCGCGCCTCGAGCTGCAGGCAGCGGTGATGGGAACCCGTCTGGCTGCAGCTGTGAAACGTGAACACGACAACAATCCATCGTCGGTCACGTATTGGACAGACAGCAAAACAGTCTTGTCGTGGATAAGAAAAGGAGCACGAACCTATAAAGCTTTCGTAGCTCATCGCATAGCTGCCATAGAAGAAGGTAGCAAAGTGGAGGATTGGCGATGGATATCCACGAAGTTGAACATCGCCGATATAGCGACTCGTGACGTGCCGCCGAGGTTTGACTCACAACACGAGTGGTTCTGTGGCCCAAGTTTTTTGTATGAAGACCCTTCTTCATGGCCATCAGAAAAACCTCCAATCACAGAAGAGACAGGAGAGGAAAGAACGCTCACTGTCACAGAAAAAGAAAAATCTGTTTTGGAGAAAATAACAGACAGACATACATACACTTCGAAGCTCATAGAAGCTATACCTAATCCCGTCAACTTTTCAAGATGGGAGCGGCTATTACGTGCGACTGCTACCGTCCTACGTTTTATACATCTCTGTAAACAAAGGACAGAGAAAACGTTCTACAAAAGAACCCGGAAAAACGCTGAGGAGGACACGGACTGGCGAAAGAAAAAGAAGACAGCGACTGCAGCAACCAAGCCGTCATACATAGCGCCAGAAGTCCGAAAGCAGTACATAGATGCGAGCTTTCTTCAAAAAGCCGAGAAAATACTCGTACAAGTTGCACAGCAGCAATCGTTCGCTCAAGAAATAGCTAGATTGCATGCACATGAAATAGTGGACAAAAATAGTCCGCTACACGCGCTGCAAATAGAAGTAGTAGATGGCCTACTACGTATTAGAAGCCGTATAGCCGCCACTGACGAGGTCACAGAAGATGTAAGGCGACCGCCAATATTACATGGCGACCATCATATAACCCAGCTCTATATAGACTGGACACACCGCAGCTTACTACATAGTGGGACTGAACTCACAATAAATGAGGTACGGCAGCATTATTGGGTCGTAAGGATGCGTCCCACCACCAAGAAAGTACTGGCACAATGTCTTCAGTGCCGTATTCGTAAGGCACAAGCACCTGTGCCAGCGACCGGCGACCACCCACGAACGCGCCTGGCTCATCACCAAAGGCCGTTCACGTACACCGGGCTAGACTACTTCGGCCCGCTATCTGTCACCGTGGGTCGCCAGCATCACAAGAGATATGTAGCACTGTTTACATGCCTCACCACAAGAGCTGTCCACCTCGAGATCGCCGCCAGCCTCAGCGCAGACAGCGCAATATTAGCGCTGCGCCGTTTCGCCGCCCGCAGAGGATGTCCAACTGAGATCCACTCAGACAACGGCACCAACATGCACGGTGCCGATCGAGAGCTACGAGAGGCCTTCCGAGAGGAGGCCAGTCGCCGAGGCATCACTTGGCGCTTCATCACCCCATCAGCGCCCTTTATGGGAGGTGCATGGGAGCGTCTAGTTCGCTGCGTAAAAAACGCATTGTATACCGTACTCACAGAGAAACACCCACACGAAGAGGTGTTGTCCACACTGATTTGTGAGGCAGAGTACACGGTAAATAGCCGCCCGCTGACACATGTATCAGTCGACGGCGATGACGACGAGTCTATCACGCCGAACCACTTCCTACTTGGTGGGTCGGCTAGACTCCCAAACCCCGGCGTGTTCACCGAGCAAGACATCGACCACAAAAAGATGTGGCGTCGGTCACAAATCCTGGCCGACATGTTCTGGCGCCGGTGGGTGCGAGAATACCTGCCGGAGCTCCAAAACCGGCGGGAGCCCCACAGCCGCGGGCCTGGCCTGCTGGTGGGCGACCCCGTCCTTATCGCGGACGGGCAGCTGCCTCGCAACACGTGGCCGCGAGGCCGCATCGAGGCCATATACCCTGGCCCTGATGGAGAAGTCCGGACCGCTGAGGTGCGCACCACTGGCGGCACTCTAAAGCGTCCGGTGAAGAAGCTCATTCCTTTGCCAAAATGAGTGCAGCAGAGTTCCAGCGGCGAGAGCTGAGCGACGTGTCGCAGAGCGTCGAGGTCACGAGCGCTGCCGACGTGCGCCGCTCACAATGCTGATGCAGCGCCGCGCCAACGTAGCATCGAGTCGACGCGACACTGCACGGCGGGAGAGATGTTCGCGACGATACGTCACCTTTAGATAGGTTGTCATAATGTAAAATATAAATAGTATTGACAGACACACGTCTGCTCACCCCAGAGCGCCATCGCATACTAAGCGATGTCGGTAGGTGAAAAAACCTTTTATAGTAAAGCTCGTAACTAATTTTTGCTCATGTTTTTGAGACACTAAAATTATATTTTATGTGTCTATCAGTAGGTAATAGAATTATATAGTCTAATAACAATAAATTAGAAGCTTTAATATGCATACTGATTGTGTTATTACGGAAAGAAACAAGTATTTAACTCCGTAAAAAACAACCGTCCTCAACGAGCGTTTAGTTCACAATGACCTGTAAGAGGGCGGCACCTTATATTTATACTAAAACCAGTTTTTGTAGAATTTTGATAACTTTAAACTCATGTTTTGGGGGCTTTTACATAGTTTATAGTGTGAATATAGCGCTTATGTGTTAGAATTATACATAAGGTACCTTAGTTATATGATAAATGTATAGGTTTAAGGAAATAAAAATATTTTGTTTACTTATTTTAGACCCCCCGTTTTGAGCAGGGTATCAGGTGGTGCTATAGGTATTCTATTCACCAACCAATCAGATTGCTTCCTTACACATAATTGTTTTGTTAGGAAACACCACCTAGGTGTTCTAGATAGGATGGCTGGATACCATGACTGAGAAATTATACATAATAGCAGTACATGGCCAGTCATAGTGCATTTTCACTCTAAAAAGGGAAATATACATACATTTTACTCAAGTAAGTGTTTGGAAAATTCGATACAAGCCATTTAGCGCTTCTAGGTGACCTAGAATTTTGTCTAGGCCCTATAAATAGATAGCACCTGTGTAATTCTAGTACATAGACATCACTTGCTTGAAGTGATGTGTCTGTGTATGCCGGCATGGACGTTTCTATGCGTCTGCCGACGGGTCACTACGTCCAGGGACACTTGGTGCCTGGTCAGTTATAGATATGCTGTCTGAAGCATTACCTTCGTGGACCCACAGGCGGGCGTCTAGACTCAGTCATGACACAAAACTAGTATATAGGTGTATATAACGCACACAGACACATTAAAGCTGTGAGACGACGTAAAATTTAGTATTCGGCCGCTTCCCGGCACCTTAAGCTGCGGAAAGGCTGGTGGTACACCCATCAGGGTACCGCCGTCAGACAGCCTAGTTTTCCAGCTACCCAACCACACTTCCGGAAGGAGCTTAGCTCTGGTGGTTGAGGAGTTAAGCGACCTGATATGGTGCGAGGTTACATGGATTTGCTATGTAAACAAACTTGTAACAAACGATAACTCATCGGGGGTTGGACATGTAGCTACCGGACTTCTACCTTGGGATAGCCCATCACGAGGGCTACCCGGGTGTGAATGTAACTTGAAAATCCACCCAGCAGTCTGAGTAGGAATCGAGTTTATGTGCCAAGATCAGGGGCATAAGCTAACTTCTCGCACCATTTCGCGGCTGTACGCCTGAATGTTTTGAATATAACTGTAACACTTATGTGTGTCAACGGCCCAGTAGGAGGGCTCCAAGTCCCTCGCTGGTACCCTAGAGCTAACATGTCTAGTTTTAGGAGAAACTCGATTGTAAAGCTTCAAACTGGCGGGAATTCCCTTTCTTCGACATTCTCCTTACGAGAACTCCCTGATGGTAGGGGCTAGGGACCTGGATCAAAGACCGGAGGGAAGGTCTCCTCGAGACCTATCCAAAAGTACAAGTTTCACCAGAATCGGTCCAGTGGAAGGGTAGTTCCTGTCAGTTTCAAGCTACGAGTCTTAGCGTATATTTTTTTGAAAAATAAAAGTTTTTGCGGTCGGAATGTTGTGGTCCTCGTCGCAGTCGAGTTCGCCTCTTTAATAGTGCGCAGGCGCGTGAACATTTCGTAGCCATTATTTCACTTAAAGTATTTCCACGCATCATTGCGCTTCGAGGACCATGAAGGAACATCGCTTCTGGCCATGAACAAATAGTTTTATTTAACCTGGACATCACGTTTTTCACCTCAACCTACTTGGCAGCCTTCAAGTGTCTCCAAGGTCCATAGTTACCAGATGACAACTGAACAATAGGTGCAAGGGGCGTCAACGCGTTCAAGCAGGAGCCTTACAACCTCCTGATTGCCTGTCGGTCTTGGACGATCACGTCCGTCCCGTACAAAACTCTTCTTTTGTTTCTGATCCTAGATAAATCGAGAGAACTCCTCAAACATTATAGGCATATATATAGCGATTTTGGTATTTTCATCAATAATGCAATCATTTGCACTCAGAAAGAATCACTTGGTGAAGTGGAATTGATGAAGAAGACCACAGATGGTCACTTGATTTCCGAAATAAAACAATGTATTCGCAGCGTTATTACCTTTTTGGTCTCGCACAGGGTTTTTTATTTTATTATTGTTTAAGTGTATGGTTATTTTCTCGTGTCTCCTGTGCGGGTCACAAATAAATATTTTCTTTCTTTCTTTTCTTTTTTTTTCTTTTTAGTCGTGTTTAGGCTTAATGGAATCGTTATGAGATGTACTTTGGCTATAAATGATTTTCATGTTAATTGGAGGAACCTACCAAAACTAAATACATAGAGGAAAATAAAAAACTTGAAAAAAAAAACAAACCGACTTCCAAAACAAAACACTACAAAGTAAAAAATAACTTTCTTTTCCGATGTCGGCGTCGAATAACGGGAAACAATGGGTACAAAAGACACGCCTTTTAAGTTCACATGTGGAAAGACTTCCAAAGTTTGAAAAAGACGAGTGCAAAAGACGAGGCAGTTCTCTATTGTAACCGACCATCTAAGTTCACATGTGGAAGCCATAAATGTGTTGAGTATTCAGTATTATTTACGCCCATATTCCCCGAAGGGTAAGGCAGAATTTACTATATCACACCCACAAACACATCCACTGCAGTTTTTAAGTAATATTTTCCTAGAATATTTTTTAAAACCAAATGCAATTTAACTTTTTTCACAATGCATAACGCATTGAAGCATTGGTGATAGAGTTCACATGCAGTTCATAAATAGACAATCTACATCTATCTCGTAATTTTAAACTAATAATAATGGGTGATCTCATTACCGGCATTGTGTGAACATTTTTAATAATAAATAATATTAATCACGTAGGAAAATACCCATCACCGCCATTCCACAATCACCTTCATCGTTTTTTGCCACATATACATACATAAACTGACTGTCTGATCCTTATACTCAATGAACGCAACGTTTAAATCCTACTCAACAGCGCAGTTATTCAAGGTATCTGTTTTTAATACTTCTATGGTATATACCCACTATACCCAGGCGGAAAGGTAGGCCTGTCTCCCGATGCGGTAGACCCTGTCCCCCACACTGGGCGGCAGGGTTGGCAGCGCCGCAGCCATGGGGTCCACGAAAAGCGTGGGGCTGCTGGCCTCGTGCACCAGCTGCAGGCTCATCCAGGACGCGTCCACGGAGCTGTACCATACCAAGGGACAGTCGAACACTGCTGCTAACCTGGAAGATGAAACCGGTTTAACAAAGACTCATTATCGGCATTATTATCATTCTGAGCAGATCACTGCTAAACTTAGACCAATCCAATTAGTTCAAATCACATAATAAAGTATCATTATTTATAATGATACTTTATTATGTGAACGAAAGCACATTATAACTATGAACCACTGATTAATTCACTAAACAATACACACAGACATAAATCTAACTAGATGACGCGATTGTATGTACTTCGCGTGCCAAAAAACGGACAAAGTTACGACAAATGATCGTAATCTGAGCTTTTCATTTAGCATTATCGGCACCGGAAAGCCACCGAAATCTAGAGTAATGCTTTTTATGTCATATTGAGCTGTAAAGAATGTATAGAAAAAGTTGGCCGAGGCATTGGAAATGCTTTCTTTCATTGGTAAGTAATTTTTTTTTTCTTTTTTTTTATTATCGATAGGCTCGCGTTTGACCACTACCTCGCCTGATGGTAAGCGATTATGCCTACGGTAAAGCACGCTTGCCTAGAAGTAACCTATTCACTCTTGACTTAAAGACCCCAAGGTTGTAGCTATCAGGGAACAAAGACTCCGGAAGGGAATTCCACTCCTTAGCTGTGCGCACAATGAAAGTATTAGCAAAACGCTTTGTGGGTATAGGTGAGATGTCCACCATGTACCGATGGCACATGGCCGTACGTCTTGTAGTCCGATGATGGAAAGGGCTAGGCGGAATCAAATTGTGCAGGCCGTCGCACACTCCCCGAAATGTAACCGATAAAAAACCGACAGGCTGGCAACTCGGCGTCGATGTTCGAGGCTCTGGAGCATTGACGTGACCAGTGCATCATTGCCAATAAGCCTTTTGGCCGGTTCGTCAATCGACTCAAGTGCATCAAGCTGGTATTTGGCAGATCCATCCCAGAAGTGAAGTGACACGCTTGGTTTTCATACAGATGGAGGGACTTGCATTATCTATTTAGATTTATGTCTGTGACGCTACAGTAGAACCTCGAGACCGGCCGGTTCATTATATTCAGCCATCGCATTATCATCGCTCTATCGAACCTCCACTTGTCTATTGTCCCGTCTTGAGCTGTCTACGAACATTACGATTCTGATTGAAACCCTGATCGACAATATTATGACAAATCTTTTATTTGGCAGCATTGTTCGTGTAATCTCAGACTGGGATGATTGGAATTCATTCGTCGATTATCCCGTTCTGTTGTGCGCTTGCTTCTATTATCCTCTGATTGGAAAGAAAATGATTCTTGTATTGTTGCAGTTTATTATTGTACATGTAACAATGACGAGGTTTTTTATAATCTATTCGAATTCTATTTTTAATTAGACGACTCTACATTTGTATTATTTTACAATTCTTATGTGCATGCTTAGATACGTAAATTGCCATCGATATATCATACAAAAAAAAGCTAATAAAAAAAAAACCGGTCTGCTTAGTAATAATAATAATAATAATAAATTCATTTATTTGGAAACAAGTGTCACAGTTACATAAAAGCTCTGTCTCCTGAACTAGGTAGTTAACCTGTACCAGGCCCCTCAGAAAGTATTGCGAAAAAAAGTTTTTATATATGGGAGACTGGCCAGTTATAATGTTTTTCGAAAATATGATTATTTATAAGTAAAAATAAGTAAGTTCCAATTTCAAAATTTCCCTCCACATTTTTTGCGAGTTAATTCAAAGTATTGTGTCTCACTGAAATATGGATCTGCGCCGGGAACATTTTAGAGCTATGATTTTATACGATTTCAAGTGTCGCCTGAAACCGGATGAATCGTACGATAGACTTCAAATGGCATTCATGGATGAAGGCCCTTCCAAGGCAACCGTGTATCGTTGGTATAACGAATTCAAGCGCGGTCGACCAACTTTGGGGGATGACGAAAGAAGCGGTCGCCCTTTGACGGCTGTTACCGAAGAAAACGTGCTAGCAGTGAAAAATTTAATCCAAGACAATAGGCGAATTACATATCAGGAGATTCAACACATATTGAAGATTGGATCGGGAAGCGTTCACGAGATTCTACACAGCCATCTTCGCGTGAGGAGGATAGTATCACGCTGGGTGCCGCACAACCTCACCGATGCTCAGAAGCAGGCCCGGGTGGAATGGTGCCGTGATATGCTTAACAAATTTGAAGCAGGCTCGTCTCGGCGTGTTTACGACATCGTTACAGGTGATGAGTCCTGGATTTATCAATACGACCCAGAAACCAAGCGCCAGTCGACTGTTTGGGTGTTTCAAAATGAGCCACCGCCTACCAAAGTGAAGCGATCTAGAAGCGGGGGTAAGATTTTGATCGCTAGCTTTTTTAATTTGACTGGCCACTTGGTATCAGACCCCTTACGGGATCAAAGAAGCATTAATGCCGAATGGTATACTACCAAATGTTTGCCAGAAGTTTTCTCTGTTATAAGCAACAAGCGACCAAACACAGGGCTCCGCGGGCTACTGCTCCACCACGACAATGCACCTGCGCACACCGCACTCAAAACGAGGGACTTCCTGGACAGCACGCCAGTCAAACTCCTGGGTCACCCTCCTTACAGCCCTGATCTAGCACCGTGTGACTTCTTTTTATTCCCAAAAATAAAAAATCAGCTCAAAGGGATACAATTTTCGTCGCCGGAAGATGCGCTGGCTGCGTTCGAGCAGGCTGTAAACGAGGTGTCTGCGGCGGACTGGAAAAAGTGTTTTGAAAACTGGTTTAGGCGCATGAATCTTTGTATAGAGGCTGGTGGAAAGTACTTTGAAAAGATTTAATAAAAATATATGTACGTATAGAACATTTTTTTTTAGTTTCGCAAAACTTTCTGAGTGTCCCACGTATCTCAGGAGACAAAAAGCGAAGAGAAGGATACTTGTTCGTGAGCTGGCTGACCAAAACTGATTTTCTTCTTGTTTACGTCTTTTTAGTTCGCTTTTTAAGCAGTCGGATTTTTGTTTTTTTTATTAGCTTATTTTATTTATAACTGTTTAGTTATTTTTTTTTAGCATTAGGTACATTTAAACATATAAGTGTTTTATATTTTTGAAACACCTCTTAAAACCCTTTATTTTGATTATTTGAAAGGATTGTGAGAAAAAAATTTGGTGCCCCACAGTATGGCGCCCAAAATCCGACATTTTTTTCTTTTTTTTTTTGTAGCCAGTGACACTTGCAGGATTAAGACAAATCGATTGACGTGAGAATCATCAAAATCAGCCAACGCGTTTGGTCTCTAGAACGCCACAAGTTCCTATGTGGCGCTCATACATACATACATAAATAGACTGATAAACACATTACCCTCCTACCCGGCAGTCGGGTAATAATAAGTTAGTTTAAGAATAAGCCACGGAATATTTCACTGCTGAAGCTTCACCCTAAATTGAACCGCGATAATCTTGATCTGCGAGCTGCATTAGACGTACTGTCGAAAGGTAGACTCCCTGAAATCCTGCTGAGTATATTCCAGTGTCTACTTACGGAGCCAACAGTCCACTGTAGTACCACTCAGCGACCACGACGTCGAAGTTCTCTGCGGTATCCTTTAGCAGCGCCTGCACGTCTGGATGACGAACTGCACGCTCAGCAGTCCTCGTGCCTTCCAGCAGGAACTGGTGCGACGGGAGCCGGGAGGAGGCTAGCTCGGACAAGCTAGGGATGTTCCTGGGTTCTGCATGGAAATGGAAATCTTTAAAGAAAGTGTTAAGCGGCAACGGTTATATTTGTAAGTTAGTTTATGCTAGTATTATATTATCTGAGGTTAGGTGACAGAAATGAAAATCATAATTGATTATAGTGAATGAATTCTATCTCTAGAGTAAGATTATTTAACAACTGTGACCACCAAATGTTTTCGACTAATTCGTCACACATGAAATAATGACGAGAAGTATAATAATTATGAGCTGATGATAAAAATGATAAGCCAGCTAGAATAACATGATTTATTCTTATTAACTTTTCTATAATAATGATAGTGTAAGTACCAACCCGTATCATCGTTTGCAACTGAACTGATATCTATCACACGGAGACGCTCAGTAGCCTTCACTCGCGTGAACGTCGTTATGTATGTCACCTGAAAAAGATAATAGATACTCAAGAATAAATAGCAATATATATTATTCTTATTTTGTTCATGAAACCTTGAGTTCTAATTAATTTACTATCTTGTAAACTTTGAATTTTAGCTATGAAAGGTACTCAATAACCAATAACCCGCTTGGTTATCTGGACCACCGATCAAATTTTACATGCGGTGGCCCCGGCGCGCGGCGGACGAAGGTTGATTTTCAGTAATATTAACGACATCTAGTTAGGATGGCAGCTGACCCCAACTCAATAACTAATATACAAACATCAAAACTAAAAATTTGATCGCATAAAAAACCCATAGAACATCTAGAAACGATAATCTTACTCAAAGATCTAATCTCTTCGGTCAATAAAAAATGGGAACGAATAAAAACTTGGACGTCAAAGTCACTGCACTGCTTCATTAGTTCTATTATTTCAATGTCGGATAGCTTTGGACCTTGTGCCGCCCTGCATCTGGCTTATGAGCAATTAGGCGAGTTGGAACAGTAGCCAACAGCATAGGATATAAAAGAAAAGAGATCAAGGTCAGAATCAGAATATTTATTTATTTATTTATTTAACAATCATGGACGACTTACAGCTAAAACAAACAGAATATAAATTAGTACGTGAGACTGGGCAATGGAGAGGGCTATGCTCGGCGTTTCCTTGCGTGATCGAATCAGAAATGTAGAGATCCGTAAGAGAACCAATGTAACCGACATAGCTCGAAGAATTGCCAAACTTAAGTGGCAGTGGGCAGGGCACATTGCTCGCAGAACGGATGGCCGATGGGGCAGGAAGGTTCTGGAGTGGCGACCGCTAACCGGAAGACGTTGCGTTGGAAGGCCTCCCACCAGGTGGACCGATGACCTGGTGAAGGTTGCGGGGATCCGCTGGATGCGAGACGCACGGGACCGGTCAATGTGGCGACGCTTGGGGGAGGCCTATGTCCAGCAGTGGACGTCTTTCGGCTGATATGATGATGATGACGTGAGACTGACAGCCAATCAAAAGTCATCACTTCTAAAAATAGATTGGAAAGAAAGAGTGTGAACAACACAACACAGCTACCAAAAAAAACAAAGCAGTATAGCATGCAAGCTCAAAGTAAATTAACATTTCATAAACCATACAATGATAAAAACCTGAACATACAAAAAAAATACTTCTGTATGCTTCTTTCAGTTACCAATTTGTATGGATTAGCTGCTTGGTCCACGTTATTTGTTAAGGTTTTCGGGCAATATCTGTCATATGAAAAAACCCGATCAAACTAGTTTATTATAATGACGTGAAAACATTTAAAATTTGAGTAGTTATGACTCAAAGACAGGCATATAAATTAAGTAACCACGGCAATCGTTTTAAAACAAATTTTCTTGTTATTTTTATGGCGGATAATAACATGCCAGATATGTCTTTTATGTCCGTGAAAGGACTTGTCGTACTGTACGGATCGGACTGTCGGGATGTGAAGAGGACAGATGAAAAATAAGGCATGTAGCGGAGATGAGAATGTTGAGATGGATGTGTGGAGTGACCGGAATAAAAATAAAGTGAGAAATGAGTATATTAGAGGAAGTTTGGAAGTGTCGCCAGTACTGAAAAGTTTAATGGGTATCATTTGTCTTGGTATGGGCATGTACGTGACATATATGTAATGTAAATACATGGAGAGAAAGAAGAAGACCAAAGAGAAGATGGATGGATTTTGTGATGCGTGACGGTTGAGAGGACGGAATGAAAGAAGAAAATGTCACCAACCTCAAGGAACATAAGACAAGGGCAGGAAGATGATGATGATGAAGAATTGCATACCAGGCCCCCTAGCCAAGTTACAAACGTTTCGTATCGAATCTCTTTCTACAATCGTTAACGCCTTCTATTTGTATGGTCTGACCACGTGACTTAACGTTCAGATCTGTCATTCCCATACATTGATTCGTTTTCTACTTAGCGTTATCGATTGTAGATTGTCAACTTGGCTACTGCAAAGAGTTGCAAAATACTCTTAAACTGTTTTGTCAATGTGTATGACATACGTTGTGAAGGAAATGCTCAAAGTCAACACCAAGCAACGAACAAGGGGCAGAACACCAGCCTCTTGGTGGACCACTGTCGAGAGAGACCTCTGGGAGAAAAATTTGCTACCATCGACAACCCAGAATAGACCATCCTGGCGTAGACGCACAAGGAGGCCCGACCCCAAATAAATTTGGGAAGGGGGCAGGAAGAAGAAGTATGACATACGTTGTGACCTCCATTGAGCAAGGTGCTCACGATATGATCTCCAAGCAGGGTGTGACTCCGGCTGGCGACGGGGAACACCACCAGCGCCCTCTTGCACACACACACGTGCACCGACACACACAACAGCAGCACATAGTTACACCAACGCATTGTACACACAACTGTCACTCGAAAGGGTTTTTTTGCCGTTACTTCATTGACATTAGATATTTCATGGAATTCAGGAATGTTATTGCGTGAGGAAGTATATTTTTGAAACCAATTAACAATAGATATTATTTATAACACTATATATAATAAGTTTTTTTTTTTCGTTTGCCTTGTATATTATAATGTATTTTCAGTGCTGTCCTGCCTGATAGTAGATAAGCACTGTCACTTACTTCGGTGCTGGTGCAAACATCGGTATGGTATACCTATGTGTTATATGATCAAGATAGTTTGTCTGTTTGTTTGTGTTGATTTGAATGCATTCGATAATGCTATTATAAGTAGGATATAATTTGATAATTATTTTGATTAAATTAAAATCTTTCCGTAATCTACATTAACACAGATTAAGATAAATATTTAGATAGTTTAAATTAGTAAATGTTTTTCTATGACTCATGGAATTGGAAGTTTTAAAATAATTAACAAATCCGCAATACGATTAAGATCAAATATTGGAGTCAGAAAACATACAAAATAGTTTATTTATTAATCCCCGCAGAAAAAAGAGGGGTGCTATAAGTTTGACGTGTGTTGCTGTGTGTCTGACTGTGGCATCATAGCGTCTAAAGGTTTGAACCGATTTTGATTTAGTTTTTTTAGGGTTCCGTACCTAAAGGGTAAAAACGGGACCCTATTACTAAGACTCCGCGGTCCGTCTGTCTGTCTGCCTGTCTGTCACCAGGCTGTATCTCATGAACCGTGATAGCTAGACAGTTGAAATTTTCACAGATGATGTATTTCTATTGCCGCTATAACAACAAATACTGAAAACAGAATAAAATTATATTTAAGGGGGGCTCCCATACAACAAACGTGTTTTTTTTTTTTTGCCGTTTTTTGCGATAATGGTACGGGACCCTTCGTGTGCGAGTCCGACTCGCACTTGCCCGGTTTTTTTATTTTTGTTTGAAATGTGATTTCGTCGAGAGTGTTCTTAGCTATATTTGAAAAAAAATCGGTTCAACCGTTCAAAAGTTATGGGCGTTTTACTGTTTCAATCGGGGTGTTTTCGCAAGATATCGTGTCATAATTACGTGTTCAATAGATTGCCGATCGAAGCGTATACTATGTACTAGATAAATTATGTAGCATGAAATAAAAATGTGTCGGGGGTTTTTTAAATTTCGAAATTTCACTTGTATAAAACATATTTTACGCTATTTTATTGTAAGTAAAACCTTTCTCTATCGCGGCAAACCCAAGTGAAAGACACAATATATGGGTCGCATTGTTATCTATGACACGAGTATTATAGCCATAACATGTCAGCTTATCAGTGCTGATAAGTGAGATGACTGATCAGTCGTGGGAGTTCCTAGCGCTTATCTGCAGCTGATAACTGATATCGTTCCAAAAGTATTCAAACCAATAAATTTTGGAGATAACTGAGTTCCACCGATTCCCCAGGACTTTGGCTGGTCTTTGGTCGGGTTTAGGGGAGACTGAGGAGATTTGATGACGGAAGACTTGGTTCATAAAAATAATAAAGCTACTTAGCATCTCGTATTGTTATAAAATGGTTATACCAAGTCTACTAAAACAGTGGTATACAATGAAACCGTGCCGACGTTCTATAATGATTATTTTTTGTACATCGATCGCGTTCGGTTCCGTTCCGTTCCGTTCCACGGATATAGATGGTGATCTATCTATCGCCGTGGCACGGCATCGAACGCGATCGATTAACAAAAAAATATCAGTATAATCAGATGAAAACGCTAGTTACGTAGGCACGGTTTCTTTGTATTGGATGAGGCATCTGTATGCTAGTATTATATTATCTGTGACTAAAGTAATAAAGCCGGGGAAGTAGAACTAATATCAGAGTTAGGTTTGTTTTTTTTAAACCGGAGGATATCTTTATATCCTCTTTAGGTGTGATAATATTAACATATGTATTTAAGAGTAAACGAAAAAAACATGTATGTACCCTATATCGTCGCCATCGCCCCAGTGGCAAATATTATATTAATATTTAGTATGTAACTCTGTATCTCATTATAAGTGAACTGTTATTTACTTATCTATACCAATATTATAAAGAGGAAAGATTTTTTTGTTTGTTTGTTTGTGTGTTTGTTTGTACCAAATAGGCTCCGAAACTACTGGACCGATTTCAAAAATTCTTTCACCGTTGGGAAGCTGCTCTATCCCCGGGTGACATAGGCTACTTTTTATCCCAGTATTCCCACGGGAACGTGAACTACGCGGGTGAAACCGCGAGGCGTCCGCTAGTGAGAAATAAATATAGGTTAGCCTAGTCGACGGCACGAACTATTTTGTGCGCGGGGTTGCATGCTATCTCATCCGACAACACGTGCGAAAGAAATAGATACTGTGATGAACAGTAAGAAGCTAGTTCGCGTACGAATAAGCACTTTTGCAAGTTTGTATAGAAATGGATCATGATTTAGAACGAAAACGAACGCGCGAAATTTTATAAAGAGACCTTTGGGAGTCTAGATATCATGAAAAAACGACTAAATGTATATTTCAAAACAAAATTATTTGCATGTTTGAATTACTAATCTATCTCTGTATGGTTGCCATTTTGCAATTTTCCTTCTTCTTATGTTATTTATTTCGGCCCAAATATGCGTTAAAATTAGTGTTGAAATATGGAATTTTCGACGGTCATAACTTTTAAATATATTTATTTTTTACCCGACTGCCGAAGCGGGGTAATGTGTTTATCAGTCTATGTATGTAAGTATTTATATATGTATGTTTGTTCCTATATGGCGTTCCAGAGACCAAACGCGTTGGCCGATTTTGATGATTCATACGTTAATCGATTCGTCTTAACCCTGCGAGTTTCATAGGCTACATTAAAATTGGACAATAGAAAAATGGCGGCTTTTGGGTGCCATATTGTGGGGGCCCATTTTTTTTTTCTGTTACACCCATCGCGTATATCAAAATAAAGGGTTTTAAGAAGTGATTTCAAAAATATATAACACTTATTTGTTAAAATGTTTCTAATTCGAAAAAAAAACTAACTAAAAAGTTATAAATAAAAAAACTTAATTCAAAAATCAAAAACCCGACTGCTTCAAAAGCGAACCAAAAAGTAGTAAACAAGCAAAAAATCATGCTGTGCAGTCGGAGGATACATATTCGCGGTATAAATCTGGTGTATCCTCCGCCTGCACAGCATGATTTTTTCCTTGTTTACTACTTTTTGGTTCGCTTTTGAAGCAGTCGGGTTTTTTGATTTTTTGAATTAAGTTTTTTTTTACTTTTTGTTTCCATACAGGGCTAAATAATGATGAGACAAATTAATATCATTTTTTATTTTGAACGCACACCGTCAAACAGTGGAGTAATCGACAGACTACGTTTGTATGGAAGAATGATCGACTAGTGTAACCTCAACCGAATATGTTTAGGAACTTTATAATTTTTATGTACCAATTCCCCCATAGAACCAAGTCATCCCAGAGTCCCATACAATTTTAACAGACTAGGCTGGCATTTTATCGGGCCCGCCTTTCTCCTTCCTCTCTATTGGACCCGCCATTGTATCCTGCTATTATTTACATTGATATTACCTAGCGCTAGCTACTTTCGTATGTCATTCTACATAACAGGATGTAATATTGGAGCCCATACGAAATAATTATCACAATATCCGTCCGTATCAAAAAGCTTTGAATGTAGACCGACATTATGGACGCTAAAGTAGGCCAAGGTGAGATTTTTCTTAATATAACTTCCTTAAAAAGGTGTTCTACTTGATATACGGTTAGACATAACCGCTTGCTTCTTCCTGTAGACATGTCAAAATAAGGAAACCGCCAGAATTTGATTCTCTGAATGTTAGAAAAATTCATGTTTGTGGTCTGGTTGGCGGTGACAAGAATGTGTAGCGGTATTGCGCTGTTGCAAGTAAGATAAGAACTTAACAACTGTGGCAGGTAAATAACAGGGAATGCCACAAGATTTCATTTTTCTATTTTTTATGTGCAAGCAAATCTTTATCTGTGGTAGTTTTATTCCCAATCACTAACTTTTCAAAAAAGGAAACGTAAGGCGCCAGAAAGACGTTTTTGTTTATGGCCGAAGTGAAAAGAACCGGGAATGTCCATGACATACCGGTACATACCGGTAAAGAAGAAGGATAAAAATTACATACTTCTAAACTTGAAACTGCGTTTTTCTCTAAATCTATTAATTAGGACATTCCCTGTTCTTTACTTGCCTGTACCCGTCAAATGGTTTCGACTAATTCGTCACACATTAAATAATGACGAGAAGTATAATAATTATGAGCTGATGATGAAAATGATAAGGCAGGGTATTGCTCATACAATGTGAATATCTTGAGAATTCTTACTAACCCATGGGTTATAAACACAGACATAAATTTAACTAGATAACGCAAGTCCCCCCATCTGTATGAAAACCAAGCGTGCCACTTTTTCACAAACAATTTAAAAATAAATTTACTTACCAATGAAAGATAACATTCCCAATGCATCTGCCAACCTTTTCTATACATTCTTTACAGCTCAATATGGCATAAAAAGGCATTTACCTAGATTTCGGTGGATTTCCATTTTATTTTGTTAAATATGTTGTTGCCAAGATTTAAACAATGCACCTGCCATGTTTTCTCTTCACCACCCTTGGTCGACTATACTCTTTGCGCTGTAGCATGGTGATGATACGCATTTTTTTGTAGTTTAATGTCATACAGTCAACTATGGTATATGGTATGACGTTAAACTACAAAAAAAATGCTTATACGTTTAGGCGTATTTTTTTTTTATTGAAACTGTCACCCGCATCATGCTACAGCGCAAAGAGTGTAGTAGAGAATGCCTAAGGCATTAAGTCCGCCATTGTACCTTTGTGCATGAAGTTTAAATAAATAAATAAACAATGGTTGGGCGAAGCCTAATAAAAACCAGAAGGATCAATCAGCATGCGGAGTGAGACTTGTGTCTATCTTTAAGAACACCTACTTACTGTTACTATAAAATACGGTTTACAATATTATTCCTGAAAACATTCCCTTTTACCATAAAACCATTGCAATTAATTTACACAGCGCCTAATATTAATACTTGTTATAATTAACGAGTGCAATAACACTTCATCATCGTTACGAGGCTGCAAGGTCTTGTGCTTTGCGTCATGCAGGGATGCTGTGACCCTGGCATGTGGGTCAGGGTCCTGACCTGAGTCTGACTGGGATGTGTCAGGGTCAGAGCGTCTTTAGGGAGTGTGCCGCGTCTTGCCTCACTGGTTGCGGAAATGAAGTCAAACATAATTTGAACATCTGCAGGATTACAATAGGAAACATATTTGATGGTTTTTAAAGGAACGCTTTTATGAGGAATGTGTGTTCACTTTAATAGGTTTCATCAAACATCATGTGCGGTTAAATATTCCAGAAATTGTAATAGCAAGTGAAGCTGTTACGATTCCACAAATTAACTTTATTGCTGTCGATAAAACCGTATCTATTAACTTTACAGCTTCTGGGAATGATCACAAAAATATTTAACGTTAAGTATAATGTTCAGTGAATTGTCTGAAACGAAGGGGAACCCAATTCGAAAGCGCCGCGTAAAGCTAGAGTACACGCGGGCGGAGTGCTCCCGCTGAATTTCCTAAGTCAAAAATCAACATTCGGGGTTGGGCTATCGCCTATTGCTTTCTATATCCAATACTTATTGGAACAATTTAAAATATATTTTATAAACGGATTAAGAAGGATATATACTGCTTTCCTACCTTTCCTTATTGATGATACGGTATCTTTATTGGCCAACAACAACCGTCAAACAATGCTTAAAAATGCGCCGGTTATATCAGGCCTGTTCAGGAAAAACATTGCTCTATAGAAAATATTTTTTTAACTTTTCCAAATAGGTACATTTTATAAGTTGGTCGACTATTACTCGTAAACTTGTAAAGCCTATTTAGCTGTGATAGTTTTCCTTTAAATTATGTTGTACGTTTTGTTTTTTCACATATTCAAAAGTCAGCCATTTAGCTGGCACTTGACTCTTAACAACAATTAGAAATTTAAAGCTATTATAATATTACGCAAAACGGACCCCTGAAACGAAAAATAGTTTTCACAGGTGTCCGTAATATTTTTGAATGGCCTATCCAAGGATACTCCACACCATGGGATAAGCAAGAAATAAAAGAAACGTCCCCACTTTACGTGTACAGAAAGTACCCTCAATTTATTTTTCACTTTGTCGACGTGATTAATATGTATATCCTTACCAAATTATAGCTCGCTAGTACTAAGAGTCTCTGAGCTAAGCTGCGGATGGACGGACAGACATGGTGAAAAGATAAGGGTCCCTTGTTGACTACGGAACCCTACAAACACAGATACAATATAAATGTTTCTTATTCATTTTATAAAATATCTTTTGCATTGGTCTAATATTGGAGGAGCTCGTGGCTAAATAATAACAGCCGCACGGGTCGATCTTAAAGGTTAAGCAACGCTTGACGAGGTCAGTTCGTGGATGGGTGACCATTTCAACATACCGAGTTTCCTCCGTGCCTCGGAAAGCACGTTAAGCCGTTGGTCCCGGCTGTCATTTGAAGATCTTTGACAGTCGTTACGAGTAGTCAGAAGCTTGAGATCTGACACCAGTCTTGCCAAGGGGTACCGTGTTACCTAGTTACTGGGTTGTGAAGGTCAGATAGGCAGTCGCTCCATGTAAAAACACTGGTACTAAGCTGAATCCAGTAAGACTGGAAGCCGACCCCAACAAACAATTGGGAAAAGGCTAGGCAGATGATGATGATGATGATTGGTCTAATATTGGAGGAGGAAATAGGCGAGAGCAAAATCTCGAATTATGACTTTTTACTTAGAAAATTCAGTCGGGGCTCTCCACCCGCATTTCCTCTAACT